>SJYO01034137.1:29637562-29914086 GCA_006410555.1 Capra ibex | reverse complement strand
ATACTGTTTGGGTGTCGTTTGTAATAGGAGTTACCACTTTTTAACTTTCGTAAAGGGGATTTCAGTCCTTGTTCTGTTCCCACAGGTGAAAGTGGCGATGATAAGTTGTATCAAGACCTTCAAAACCGGTGTCGTTAGTCTCGTCTTTTTCTTTATTTTCCTTAGGTTTAACCTTTTCTTCTTCATTTTGAGAGTGACAAACGTCTACTGTACTAGGAGATGTACCTTTTGGGATTTCTGAGGTGGTCTTTTAATGATCTCGATTAGTTACTTATATCATTTCAACGTCCTATATTTTAGTTGTGTGTCTTTAGGGAACGTAAGGATATGTGCTTATTACTCTTTCATCTTTTTCTTTAATTCCTTTGTTAAGGTAAGTGGTAACGTTGCTTTTCTTATTTTATGAATCCTTATATAGATGGATTTCTTTGGTTTCTGGATATATATCTTTTGATATTTTGTGACTACTTTCTTTAGTTTCTCTCAAAAAAGATTTAATGTCAACAGACTATTGGTAGTAGTAATCTTATTATTATTAGTTTTAAGGGTTGTAAATCCAAGAGTAAATGTTTCTCAAACGTACATGTGGTATAGTAAAAATAAAAAAGTTGTCAAGACCTACCATAATAATTCGAAGAAGTGGATTTCCTTTAGATTAAATCTCTTAAACAAAGAAGAGTTCAAGTGAGTCGAACATTGATAGTTTCGGTTCAGTGTTTGGTCTAAGAAGGTGGTCTATAATCATGAGAGTGTACTTACAAAAGACTTTACAATTTCTTCGTCACTATATCGACAGTCGTTAGTATTTTCGGTATCACTTAGTTTCAGAATACAATTGGTTACTCATAATGTTCATCAGAGGATCAGATCATTAAACTTTAGGTCAAGAAAAATTATTCGACCTCTTATTTTTACATATAGTTTTGCGGAATCCTCTCAATTATGTATGAAAACTGATCATCCATCATTTTGATGAATGATTATACCATTCTTCGATGTACTTAATAGATTTGAAGAATAAGCCTTTGATTCAAGACAACTTGTAGAACTTTTTCTTTGATGATCACAACCATTAACCGGACAGTTCAGACAATCTAGGTTACTCTGTGAAAACCTTTTTTTTTTTTTTCTGAATTAAGTATAAATTTATTTATTCTCCAGAATTATTTAGAAGTCTATGTACATTGACAGAATATATTCTCGAGAATTATTTAGAAGTCTATGTACATTTACAGAATATACTCTATTACTATTAAAATATAAAATTTAAATTTTAATAAATATTTTAGTATCCATTTAATATATATTAACGTATATATATAACGTATATTTCACCTTATATATATATACGTATATATATCATGTGTGTGTGTGTATGTGTACGTGTGTGCGTCTACAGGGACTGAATTACAAAGTTGAATGTTCAAAAGTTGAAATGGTACCATACTTTCACCATACATGAGTCATCTTTGGTGTGAGACTTGAAACTTAAAATTAGAAAAGGACCTGAGCACTATATGTTATGTCATACTGTGAGAGAACACTACAACCCGTCGACGTTACTCGGTGTCGAGGGTCAGTCGGTGTGTCAGTCCTCTCATTTGTTGACTGTGTAAAGGTTGACAAGACATGGGTCTGTCGGTAAGACAAAAATTGAAAACCATAAGTTATTTAATGTACTATATAAGTTATGAAACCCCCGAAGTGTCCACCTTGTCACCATTACTTAGGTGGACGGTTAAGTCCTTTGGGTCCTCTACGCCCAAACTAAAGATCCAGTCTGTCTAGGGGATCTCTTCCTCTACCGTTGGGTGAAGTAATATGAATGGACCTTTTAGGGTGTTGTCTCCTCAGACCGTCCGATGTCAGGTACCCCAGTGTTTCTCAGTCTGTGTTGACTCGTATGGGCGTGTGTAAGTCATGAAATAATATTTTATCCAAAACACAATCTACTAAAACGGGTTGACATCCGATTATATTCACAAGACTCGTACAAATTCCGTCCGATCCGATTCGATACTATGACTCATTTAATCCACACCATTTACTTAAAATCTGAATACCTCAAAAGTTGAATGATACTTAAACAAACCTACAATGGAGTAATATTCAACTTCTTCAAGAATAACTTTTGTAAACAAAACATCATTTTTAGAGTGGTTTCATAGACTTTTTTGACTCTTTCCGAAAAAACTATTTATAGATCTCTATGGGAAGAGAAGGGTTATACAGGGACGTACTTAATTTTCTGACTTTAAGTATCCCCTTTTTTATCCTGTAATTTATTATACCTGAACACTAGTGTATGACGTACGGTCTCTATCATGACTGTATAGTTCACAACATCTTTTTACATCCCCTTATCGAGATGTTTAGTACGAAAAACCTCACTTATCAGAGTAAATATAAGGTAGTCAAGTCTCTCTTTTTCCGTCCTTTTTTGAGGTGGAGTTAGTTCTTCTCGACGTGACCTACTTACGGACACTCCACGACTTATAACTCGATCCTTGTTCGATAAGATTAGTTGAATAGAAGGCCCATTTCTAAACCTTTTAAGAACGTTGTAGTTCGTTACTTCGATAAGTAACAGTCATAAAATTTGTATTTTTAGGTAGTGTACACCACAAACCTATAATTCGTAAAATATTATACTGTATATGCAATTGAAAAGACAAACAATCGAATACGACGTATCTTAAAGTGACTAAACGACGTATGTACTTTCTTGTACTTGGCTCACGAAACAAAGACAACTTTGTCAGACCGTTGACAAGATTCACTGGACACTGGTTTAGGTTCCTGTACAATGAATAGGACAGAGAATCGTTTTGGTACACACCTATTTATAAAGGAATAAATCGTCAGTAATAACCAATTTGACACAAAGAGGATTTTCTATACAACTTTAGTAGTGGGACTTACTTTCGTATAAACATTTATTACAGTACCGTCTACAATTCCACTCTAGTACCCCCTCATCACACTCGGGAACTGGGTTTACTGACACAACAATATTCTTCTGTTGTGTTTCTGTCTGTTTCTGTGTCCTCCTCTTGGCGTACACCACTGTCTCCATCTCCAGTCTCTTCGTTGGCTTTCGGTTCCTAACAGTCGGGGGTGGTCTGACGGCCCTCCTTATAGTTATTGGAGTCTACACGTCTACTGTGGTGGGAATACCGTCTTTCACTTCTCCTCGATTTCTCGGAGAACTACTTTCACTTTCTCCTCTCGCTTTTTCAACCGAATTTCGAGTTGTAAGTCTTTTTCTTCTAGTACCGTAGACCAGGGTAGTGAAGTACCCTTTCTCTACCCCTTTGACACCTTTGTCACAGTCTGAAATAAAAAAACCCGAGGTTTTAGTGACGTCTACCACTGACGTCGGTACTTTAATTTTCTGTGAATGAGGAACCTTCTTTTCAATACTGGTTGGATCTATCGTATAAGTTTTCGTCTCTGTAATGAAACCACTGATTCCAGGCAGAACTGAGTAACCTTTTCTGGGTCTACGAGCCTCCCTAACTCCCGTCCTCCTCTTCCCCTACTGGCTCCTACTCTACCGGCCTACCGTAGTGACTGAGCTACCTGCACTCAGACTCACTTGAGGCCCTCTACCACTACCTGTCCCTCCGGACCGCACGACGTTAAGTACCCCAGTGTTTCACAGCCTGTATGATTCGCTGACTTGACTTGACTNGAAACCACTGATTCCAGGCAGAACTGAGTAACCTTTTCTGGGTCTACGACCCTCCCTAACTCCCGTCCTCCTCTTCCCCTACTGGCTCCTACTCTACCGGCCTACCGTAGTGACTGAGCTACCTGCACTCAGACTCACTTGAGGCCCTCTACCACTACCTGTCCCTCCGGACCGCACGACGTTAAGTACCCCAGTGTTTCACAGCCTGTATGATTCGCTGACTTGACTTGACTTGACCTTCGATCCTTCTCTGTTCCTCCCTAAGAGTAGTCAGAGTCTCCCTCATCATGGGACTAAAACCTAAAGATTAGAGACATAAACACTCTTTTCTTCTTTTATAAGACACCAAAATTTGGTGAGTCAAACGAAATAAAACAACGTCGTTGGGATCTTTCGATTATCTCTTCACCTCTTTGTTTTACAACACACTATACATTTTTAATTGAGATCACTTCTTTGTAGAAATTTTGAGTGTCTATTTTATGTCATAAATTTCATACTTACCTAATTTTATTGGAACAAAAAGAAAATAGTAAATATAGAAGTAAACTCCCGTTGTTCTACACCGAAGATTTTTTACGTCTGTAATACTTTCCTTTTAGATGCTACTTCCATTTCTGTGTTTTCTTCTCTGAACTATTTTTATATCACGGTATCCTTTTGGGTTTAAAGTTTTGTTTTAATTTTAAGTGAAACCTCACTTGTCTTTTTCTTAACTCGACTTTTAGTCTGTTCACTTTACGAATCAGTAAGTTTTAAGAGGTTCTACGTTCTTTATTACTCTCTTCTATCCTCCTTTTTATAATTTTCTCTTGTTTGTATTTTCAACAGTAAGAAGTGTTCTAATTTTTTTTTTCGAATTTATTATCTTGTCTTAGTTGTTGTTGTATAAACTTTTTTTACTGTACCTCGACTTATCTATAACTTTATTTAGTTACGTATATCTCTTTATAATTGTGAGTAGTTATAATTAAAATCTATTTCATCTTAAACACCCCTCTTATGATGATATTCCCTGTTTCTTTTTGACAATATATCTATCCAATTTTTTAGTGGTATTATCGTGGTATTGTCTATAGACGTTTTTATTAAAACCTAATTTTACTTTTATTTTATTTAATCCAGAGTAGACAGTGACCTAACCTAGATAGAAGTGTAATATACATCCAAACTTTGACTGTTCTTACATACTACGATGAAAAAAAGTCCATAACACATCGTCTTTCTAGTCTTGTCTATAAATGACCGCTTCCAAACCAGTCATGGACTGACTTTGGAGGTACGTCTAAAATTCTCGAGCAAAGAAAGAATATTGAAACTGGACGTTAAGGTCAACGGAAAAGACCGGGTCTACGGAGACCGTTCTGACAAAGAAAATGTTTTACGTCGGTGATCTGAAAAGAATTTGAAGTTGAGAGCGAGACATCACATCTTTTTTGGAGGTCCATATTTCGTCACAACAATAAACAACCTCTCTAACCTCTTCCCCTTCGGAAATTTAATACCAGACGTAAGTAACAAAACACACACACCAGTTAGATAGTAATACCAGGAATACACCTCTTACAGACGGTACCGTCAGACAAAGAGTTACCTTTTGACCATTTTACCGTTTTGGTTATGTCATAACATTTCATTTTATTTCAAATTTTTTCTTTGTCAGACCTCCAATCAATCGTCACGATACGGTTACAGTCAAAGAATCGAAACCTTTTATAATTATATTCTACACTTGTTACCATATTTCATCCATTCTCCATATATCCTTGTGACATATTAGAAACGTGTAGAAGTATACATTCAGATGTTAAAAAGGTTTGAATTTTCAAATGAATTTTATATAGGAATAAGAACGAAGTGACACAGTTTTTATCATGTGCCTTAATGAGTAAAGGGGGTACATGGAAAAGTAGTAGAGTGTTCTCTAAAAATATCCTTATTCCATTCACTTTCTATTTTAAGTCGTGTGTTTATCCTCCTACTCAAGTAAGTGTGATGACTTCAGTCCTTCATAAGTAACTACGTACCTTGGAGAGTTTCCTTTTGTTTTTTCCCCATATCTTAAATATCTCCTTCTATTGTTCCCTCAGGACTCCCTCTCACCTGTGACTCAGAGGAGACTTCACACCTTCTGATCAGAATACAGACCTATGTATTCTCGTTCAACCAGGAAGTCTGATGTACATAGAGTCTTGAGATGACGACGACGATTCAGTGAAGTCAGTACAGACTGAACACACTGAGGTATCTACCGTCGGGTGGTCCGAGGGGGTAGGAACCCTAAGAGGTCCGTTCTTGTGACCTCACCAAACGATAAAGGAAGAGGTTACGTACTTTCACTTTTCACTTTCCCTTCAGTGAGTCGGTACAGCCTGAGAAGCGTTGGGGTACCTGACGTCGGGTGGTCCGAGGAGACAGGTACCCTAAAAGGTCCGTTCTCATGACCTCAGCCCACGGTAGCGGAGATGTGACACCCCCTTAAAGAGTTGGTACCGACTAAAAGGTCCTGTGTCTCGAATCCAATCCAAGTTGTCTCAGTCCTCAAAATTACGATCACGACGTGATAAACGAAGGGTCCTTTAGTATAAAAGTCTGAGTTCTAAACACCTCCCTGACTCTACCTTAGTGCCCCAAAGTGGAATTTCCAGGACGTTCGGAGAGATCTCCGAGGACCCACCCCTTTTGTCTTGTTTTGTTCCTAAGAGAACCCCTTGTCCTAATATGTAGTATAGAAAACTTTTCTTTCCGAATTTCTAACTGTTTTATGTACTCCTTTGTGGTCGTTACCATTATACCCTCATAATGTCAACAGAAAGTCCGGTGGAGTGGTTTGATTGGATGTTGACAGTCGAGTTAAAAAGGGTAAAGCATAGGGAGGTTCTCTCCTTTCTAAGGAAGTATGATGACAACAGTTAGATGAATTATTTTATGACTCGTCTTCCTTTACCACTCCTTACTTATACTTTCTCCGTCTTTCTTTTATCTTTTGGTCTTTCCGACTACCATCGTTACCATCTTCCCTTCTATAATAATTCACAAACTTTTGTGTCTACTTTTTCAAAACCTTACACTCCCTTATGTATCCTCTCCTTTCTACACAACATTGTCCAAAAAAAAAAATTCTTTGATAAATTAAAGAGTAATTATTAAAAATATGTATGCATTTGTAACTTTAAAGAAAATTTACTGAAGACCGATAACCAGACAAAAAGAACTTATGTTATAGTAAGACTCTGATTTGATGTACATGCGTCAAAAGAAAGATTTTAACACGTATTCTTTCATACAAGTGTAACCACGACGACTGTTAACTCCGAACCAAATCACCGACATTTAGAACCTACGAGTAACCTTAGTAGACTCCTTTGGGATTTTACGACTAAGGATCTAAGGTAGGGGTCTCTAAGACCAACTTAACCAGACTCACACCGGGTTTGAGTCATGAAAATTTGATAGAGGGTCATTAAGATTACACATCGGTGTTAACTTTTAGTGACTCATGATCTACCTGTGTTTCGACTGTCATTGTACATTAGGTACGGACGACTGTCATAGTAACCAACAACAAAAATGAAGTTCAATGTCGGTCAGGACACTATAGAAGGACCACTTCATCGGTGGTAGGAACGTTTATATACACTATCCGTCTTCGATTGTCTCGTGTAGAAAGTCTAACGAAAGCAGATAGATGATCCGTACAGATAGGCCAGGTAGTGTTAAAGGTAAAAGGGTGACAGCCCCAGTACAAGTCATTGTGTCCATTTCTCCTCCGTCGTTACTGTCTACAGTACCTTAGGTCCTTACACTTCTAACGGATTATTTTGAAACAAAAATGGGTTAACATGTTTCATTGTTAAGTGTCCGTCGAAAGGTTCAACCATCGATTAGTATCTTGACCAAACTTCGTATATATTATTAATGAATCATAAATAAAATAATAAAATTATTACTGACCTTTATGGGTTATCGTAAAATACACTAGAACTGAGACAAATTTCTCTTCGATACTTTGTCTACCTACAGGACGACTGTCGGTGGGTCCTCCGGTTGTAGATTCTCTCTACACCCTTCGACGTTTGTCAAAGTTTCACTACTCCCCCTCATCGTGTTTAGGATAATCGTTTATTACCTTAAACATGTAGGGGACGTGACGGTTTCTCCTCGAGAGAACGGACGAAAAAGAATGATAAACAAAAGTGAATTTTCCGATAATTTCGGAAGAGATCAGAACCTTATCTCGTGTAGAAGAGTAACACGGGTAATAGTCGGTGTTATTTATCTAAACTCGAGTCTCTGAGTCCGTGAAATTAACGGTGATACATGAAAAGAGTTCATTATTTTTCTTTTATAGTTGAAAATACACAGGGGAAACTATATCAGATACATATCACGGCCGAGAAATAAGGGGGTTTCGGAGTGAGGGACCTTCTTCTTTTTGACCAAACTACGATAATAAACGGAAATTTCTTTTAGTTATCAGTTTGAATTTTGTGTTAGAGTGAACCTTCATTTTGTATCTTCGATAAGTTATATAATCTATGTGTACCCGTCGTCAAACAAAGGAAACCAATGTTCCCTGGATTTTTCCTTCAATGACTTTATTCTACCTCTGAATGGATTTCTATATAAGACTCTGGAATAATCAGAAGAGACCTGTATTGGTCTCCCAATACTCAGTTTGAGTCCCGAACCGACATAACGTATTACATTTGTCGTATATTAAATTATATTTCTTTTATACCTAAACTCAGAACTGGAGTAGTATGTTCAACACACCGTAACCCGTTTAATGGACTGGACAGACACGGAGTAAAAATATCCACATTTTATTCTTATTGTCGTAGATAACATATAACTTTCACAATTAACGAGTCAGCAGACGTTGAGAAACACTGAGGCACCTGACATCGGAGGTCGAGGAGACAGACACCTTAAGAGGTCCGTTTTTACGACCCCACGCATCAGTAAGGGAAGAGGTCATATAACGTAAAACACATAACGATATAACGATAATATAATTATTCTCTGTAACAATTCATATTGTGGATTGTATTGTATAACGTTCATGAGTTGTCTTTTTATCATCTATTTCAAAGAACGTAGTAAAAGAAGGGATAATAAGTTCGTTACGGTTTTCAGAACCTTAAAAATTTTTATAGAAGTTTATTTATTAAGAATTAGAAATACTCAACACTTGAAACTTTTACCCGACTTGTGACACTTAAGAAGGAGAGGGATGTTTGAAAAGTATATGTGATGTGAAATATATGGTTAGTCAATTTTAGAAACAGTATGTCGGTCAGAAGACATACTGTTTAGGGTATCGTAAGTAAAAAGTTTTTCATAGGACTCACTAGAATGAACCTTTCTATTACTCCTTACTTACTCTCCAATGTTCAAGTTTCCTTCACTAAAGGTAAGTGTTCTTCACGAGTTATCACAAGGAAGACTAAGTTCTCCTTTTCTCGCTAGGTTAATAAAGAGACCCTGTACTATAACCCTTACACTAAACAATAGGACGTACCAACTTCAACCTTTAAACTTTACTGTCTTTGTAGTGAACTTGATGTTCGGAAGTTTCACACTAGTAATACGACCCTTATATAACAAGAGTCAACTAGTTATAGACTGTGACATCCGTTAAAAATTTACATATTGTGGTACCGACTTCGGAAGTAGAAACACATCATCGTAAATTAATAGTCTTAATATGTTATTATTGTAATTACCACTATCCTAATAAACCAGGTATTTTCTATCGGTATTTTTATTCTTAACTCTATCTATACGTATTATATTAGAAAAACGAACGATAACAAACTCTTTCCCTATAAAAGTTAAAATGGAAAGAGAATTGGTATCTTCGATTCGGACCTGGTACGTTGTCATACGATTCGGAGCCTGGTTCGAGATGACTAAATAACGTAAGGCAATGATGAGAAGACCCGAAGTGTTAACCGAGTCACCATTTCTTAGATGGACGGTTACTCTGAGTCCTCTGTATGGAAGGTAGGGACCCAGTCCTTCTAGGGTACCTCTTCCTTTACCGTTGGGTAAGGTCATAAGAACGGACCTTTTAAGGTACCCGTCTCCTCGGACCGGCCGATGTCATGTACCTCAGTGTATTTCAACCTGTGTTGACTCGCACGTGTAATGATGAGTAGATAACGTGATGACACAAAAAGTAAACACTAACTTAATTCGTTTCATAATCACTCTTTAGATAAACTATGACTTATTTTTCATATTAAATAAAAAGTGGGTCAATAAATTTTACACTCCTAAAGATATGAAGGAAGTAGTGGGTAACTCCGTCAGCCGTAGCTTATACATTACTATGGTATACTACGAAAAAAACTTTCCTATTTCAACACAATTATTCCTTATTCGGTTTCTATAGGGGAGAAGAGAAGTATAGATTAATATTCATATAATGGGAAAAAGGAAAATAAATATAATCGTATTAGAATTCTCATATATAAATGACTAAGTGAATGAACCTGGAACTCGTTCATCCTTGACTTAATTCATCTTTTTTAAAGGTGATAAACAGAAATTTTTCGGGATCTGATCATCTTCTATTAATGTATACTCATAAATATGTATACAAAATACATATATCTCTCGATCATAAATAGTAATATTATTTATTATAAATACCAAAACAGGTTACACGATATGACAAGGTCAAATTAATAAAGGAGAACAAATATAGGACTGAGGATTTAGGAACGAAGATATTTTGGTTTTCACCTAAAATATCGGTTTTCTGTATAATAACGTTTAATACAAAAGTTACCCCGAAGTAAACTCGGTAACAAAACTTCGTAAATTCAGTGTCTATACCTAATTCTCTTCGTAACCCAGTTCGTGAGAAAATATTTATAAACCAACTATACTCGTTATGTGGTTTCTTCTTGTAGACGGAAGAGAAATACTAATTAAAGAAGGACCAAGAAATTTTATATTGTCGATTAAATGAGAATGTGAGTCTAGTCTCTAAACCACGAACTTTTGACTGAGTAATAGAATTTAGTTTGAAGTCGTAAGGAGAGATTATGGAATCTCCTTGGTATATATACAAGTTTTATCTAACGTAAACACCTTATTTAAGGAAAGACACATAAATTAGTCAGTAAACTTCAAGTATAGTCGAGTCATGTCAAGTCAACGACTTAGTACAGGTTGAGAAACGTTGGGGTACTTAACGTCGTACGGTCGGAAGGGACAGGTAGTGGTTGAGGACCTCAAGTGAGTTTGAGTACAGGTAACTCAGCCACTACGGTAGGTCGGTAGAGTAGGAGTCAGCAGGGAAGAGGAGGACGGGGATTTGGGAGGGTCGTAGTCTCAGAAAAGGTTACTCAGTCGAGAAGTGTACTCCACCGGTTTCATAACCTCAAAGTCGAAGTCATAGTCAGGAAGGTCACTTGTGGGTCCTGACTAGAGGAAATCTTACCTGACCAACCTAAAGGAACGTTAGGTTCTTTAAGAGTTCTCAGAAGAGGTTGTGGTGTCAAATTTTCGTAGTTAAGAAACCGCGAGTCGAAAGAAGTGTCAGGTTGAGATTGTAGGTATGTACTGATGACCGTTTTGGTATCGGAACTGATCTACCTGGAAACAACTGTGTCATTATAGAGACGAAAAATTATACGCTAGATCCAACCAGTATTGAAGGGAAGGTTCCTCATTCACAGAAAATTAAAGTACCGACGTTAGTGATAGACGTCACTAAAACCTCGGGGGGTTTTATTTCAGACTGTGATAAAGGTGACAAAGGGGTAGATAAAGGGTACTTCCCTACCTTGGCCTACGGTACTAGAATCAAAAGACTTATAACTCGAAATTCAGTTGAAAAAGTGAGAGGAGAAAGTGAAAGTAGTTCTCCGAGAAATCAAGGAGAAGTGAAAGACGGTATTCCCACCACAGTAGGCGTATAGACTCCAATAACTATAAAGAGGGTCGTCAGAACTAAGGTCGAACACAAAGAAGGTCGGGTCACAAAGAGTACTACATGAGACGTATCTTCAATTTATTCGTCCCACTGTTATATGTCGGAACTACATGAGGAAAAGGATAAACCTTGGTCAGACAAGGTACAGGTCAAGATTAACGACGAAGGACTGGACGTATGTCTAAAGAGTTCTCCGTCCAGTCCACCAGACCATAAGGGTAGAGAAAGTCTTAAAAGGTGTCAAATAACACTAGGTGTGTCAGTTTCCGAAACCGTATCAGTCATTTCGTCTTTATCTACAAAAAGACCTTGAGAGAACGAAAAAACTACTCGGTCGTCTACAACCGGTAAACTAGAGACCAAGGAGACAGAAAAGATATTGGTCGAACTTGTAGACCTTCAAGTACCAAGTGGATAACGACTTCGGACCAAAGCTCTTAAAACTCGTAATGAAAGGATCGTACACTTACTCACGTTAACACGTCATCAAACTCGTAAGAAACCGTAACGAAAAGAAACCCTAACCTTACTTTTGACTAGAAAAGGTCAGGACACCGGTGGTGACTCAAAAGGTTTAACGACCGTATAACTCACGACGTGAAAGTGTCGTAGTAGAACGTCCTAAACTTTGTCGAGTTGACCTTACGGTAGTGGAGGTGGTCGAAATAAGTATCACTACGAAAGATTCCGGGTGAACTGAAGTGTAAGGTCCTACAGACCGAGATCCACTCACTAGTGTGGTAGTACTAATAGACCCAATACTTCTAGAAAAAACATGTCAAGAAGGCACATAAGAACGGTGGAGAAGAATTATAGAAGACGAAGACAATCCACGTATGGTAAAGACAGGAAATAGTTCGGGTAGAAACGTACTTTACAAGGGAAACATAGAGATTAAAAGAACTTCTCTAGAGATCCGAAAGGGTAAGACAACAAAAGGACATATAGAAACGTACCTAGCGACTCCTTCCGAAAGAATAGAGAGGAACGATCAGAAACCTTGAGACGTAAGTCTACGAATATAGAAAGGAAAAGAGGAAACGAAAAGTAAAGGGAAGAAAAGTGTCGATAAACATTCTGGAGGAGTCTGTCGGTAAAACGAAAAAACGTAAAGAAAAGGTACCTCTACCAGAATTAGGGACAGAAGACATGTTACAGTTCTTGGAGGTAGGTATCAAGTAGTCTGTGAGATAGTCTAGATCAGGGAATTTAAATAAAGAGTGAAGGTGACATATTAGTATTCCCTAAACTATTTAGATTCAGACTTAAACCGTTATTCCTCAAGTACTAAACTCGGTGTCAATCGAGGGCCAGAACAAAAATGACTGACATATCTTGAAGAGGTATAAACCGACGTTTCTCATATGAGTTAGACTATAGTCACAACTGGTAGACCACTACAGGTACACATCTCAGAAGAGAACACAACAACCTTCTCCTACAAACGATACTGGTCACACAAGAGAACCATTTTGAGATGATCGGAAACGGGACGGAGTAACGTATAAGGTTCCGGTTTAAACGGACAGTGAAGTCCACAAAGAACTGAAGGATGAAAACGTAAGGTCAGGGGATATCACTTTTCCTGTAGAAAAAACCCATGATCAAGATTTTCCAGAACATCCAGAAGTATCTTGACAAGTTGAAGTAGAAGAAGTCACAAACTAACCCCGTATCCGAACCTAACGACACTATAACTTACCAAACGGAACCTTTACTTGTCTCTAGTAAGCCAGCAAATACTCTAACGAAGGTTCATGACGTAAAGTCTGAGAGAACAACTGGTACTACCGATGAGGTAAAGAAGATTCCCTAAGGACGGGTGTCATCATCTATATTACCAGTAGACTCAATTTAAGTGTGTAAGGTCAGGTAAAATCAAACGACTAAGGTTCTTACCACTACAAGTGAGAACGGTAGAGGACAAACTGGTAAAGGTATACTCCAGTGAGAGGTAGTACAGATGATGAGATATAGAAGGTAATTATTTTTGACCGTAAGTTTAAAGTCGAAAATACATGGATTTATCTATACATAATATATTTGTTTTTTCGTTGACGTCTCTAGAGGATATAAGTAACACGGTACACCCCGGAAGGTTTTTCCTAAATAAAATCAACCGAAGGGATTGTACTAACACGTCTTAAAAAAAAGTGTAAGAGAGTTCTTATAATTATCGTTCTTCCGTCACAAGTAGATATATAAATATAAGATCTTTATAGTCTTCTACGACACTAATCATTATACACTAGTCCCGAACTGGAAAACAGAAGGGACACCTTAAAATAATTAAAAAAAATTTGTATCTAACCCTTTTTTAGACAAAAGTTGTTAAGTGTGTTGAGTTATTTTAATGTAAGAAGACTCTACATTGAATGAGACGTCTTTACTATACTCTCTAATATCTAAGTAAAATGTTTATCGTTTAAATTTCATTTTATGTTACGTATGTCGTTAACGATCCTTTCAAGTCTCTTTCTTCTATATGTTCAGTTACACCTAATTTTACTAAATTATAATTAAATATACAAGTGAATAAGTTGTTGATACCTAAGAGATATTACACGGTTCATTCTTCCCTTGATCCACTCTGCAAGTCACCATTTAAGCATAGAACATGTTGTACCGTCCCCGATAGTCATTCATGTGTCTTTGTCACATGATTTCACATATTCCTGGTTACTTGATCCTAGACTCTCTTATATCCTCCTCGTACTGTTTGAATCTGTCGTATAATTTTTCGTCTCTGTCGTGAAACGGTTCCAGACAGATCAGTTTCGATACCAAAAAGGTCATTAGTACATACCTACACTCTCAACGTGGTATTTCTTTCGACTCACGGTTTCTTAACTACGAAAACTTGACACCACACCTCTTCTAAGAACCCTCAGAGAGTCCGACGTTCCTCTAGTTTGGTCAATTAAGTTTAGTCAGGACTTATAAGTAACCTTCCTGACTACGATTTCGACTTCGAGGTTATAAAACCGGTGGACTACGTTTCTTGACTGGGTAATCTTTTCTGAGACTACGATCCTTTCTAACTCCCGTCCTCCTCTTCCCCTGTTGTCTCCTGCTCTACCAACCTACCGTAGTGACTGAGTTAGTTGTACTCAAACCCACTTGAGGTCCTCAACCACTATCTGTCCCTCCGGACCGCACGACGTCAGGTACCTCAACGTTTCTCAACCTGTACTGACTAGATGACTTGACTTGACTTGACATTAAATATTAAGTAGGATTCCTTAGTCTCTTTCTCGGGTCTTTCTTTTATTTTCGAAAGGTGTCTCTCCTTCACCAATCTCACCAATCACCAATCTCTTTTCTCTTTTGTCCCGTACAGGTTTTTCATCTTGAGTAAGTCCTACCAATTTGTGTTCACAAGATGTCATTTCTCGTCCTCACCATTTTCTATTTTGAAATACACCAAAACCACGAAACATAAGGTATAATGACAAGTACCCCAAGAGTTCCGTTCTTATGACTTCACCGAACGGTAAGGGACGAGGTCACCTGGTGCGAGACAGTCTGGAGAGGTGGTACTGGGCGGGTAGAACCCAACGGGACGTCCGTACCGAACCAAAGTAACTCAATCTGTTCCGACACCAGGATCACACTAATCTAACTGATCAAAAGACACTCATACCAAAGTCACACAGACGGGATCTACGGGAAAACGTCGTGGATGGTAGGATGAACCCAAAGAGAATGGAACCGCACCCCATAGAGAAGTACCGACGACGTCGTTTCGTGTCGGCGACGAGGAATGGAACCTACTCCCCATAGAGGAATGACGGCGACAAGGACTGGAAGTAGCACCCTATCGAGGAGATCCGGGAGGACACGGACGAGTCGGTGGCGAGGAACCCAGTCAAAAGTAAGGTTAGGGTTTCTTTCCGTTACGGTTCCTTACGAGTTTGATGGTGTGTTAAAGTGAGTAGAGTGTACGATCATTTCATTACGAGTTTTAAGAGGTTCGGTCCGAAGTCGTCATGTACTTGCACTTGAGGGACTACAAGTTCGACCAAAATCTTTTCCGTCTCCTTGGTCTCTAGTTTAACGGTTGTAGGCGACCTAGTACCTTTTTCGTTCTCTCAAGGTCTTTTTGTAGATGAAGACGAAATAACTGATACGGTTTCGGAAACTGACACACCTAGTGTTATTTGACACCTGTTAAGACTTTCTCTACCCTTATGGTCTGGTGGACTATACGGAGAACTCTTTGGACAAACGTCCAGTCTTTCGTTGTTGACCTGTACCTTTTTGTCTGACCAAGGTTTATCCTTTTCCTCATGTAGTTCCGACATATAACAGTGAGACGAATAAATTGAAGATACGTCTCATGTTGTACTCTTTGCGACCTGACCTTCTCTGTTTTCGACCTTAGTTCTAACGGTCCTCTTTATAGTTATTGGAGTCTATACGTCTACTGTGATGGGAATACCGTCTTTCACTTCTCCTTGATTTATCGGAGAACTACTTTCACTTTCTCCTCTCGCTTTTTCAACCGAATTTTGAGTTGTAAGTCTTTTCCTTCTAGTACCGTAGACCAGGGTAGTGAAGTACCGTTTATCTACCCCTTTGTCACAGTCTGAAATAAAAAGACCCGAGGTTTTAGTGACGTCTACCACTAACGTCAGTACTTTAATTTTCTGTGAATGAGGAACCTTCCTTTCAATACTGGTTGGATCTCTCATATAAGTTTTCGTCTCTGTAATGAAACGACTGATTCCAGGCAGATCAGTTCCGATACCAAAAAGGTCACCAGTACATACCTACACTCTCAACCTGACACTTCTTCCGACTCGTGGCTTCTTAACTACGAAAACTTGACACCACAACCTCTTCTGAGAACTCTCAGGGAACCTGACGTTCCTCTAGGTTGGTCAGGTAAGTTTTCCTCTAGTCAGGACCCACAAGGAACTTTCCCGACTACGACTTCGACTTTGAGGTCATGAAACTGGTGGAGTACGTTTCATAACTGAGTGACCTTTTCTGAGACTACGACCCTCCCTAACCCCCGTCCTCCTCTTCCTCTGTTGGTTCTTACTCTACCGACCTACCGTAGTGTCTGAGTTACCTGCACTCAGACTCACTTGAGGCCCTCTACCACTACCTGTCCCTCCGGACCGCACGACGTTAAGTACCCTAGCGTTTCTCAACCCGTACTGACTCGCTGACTTGACTTGACTAAGATATAATATTAAATAGAGGTCCGAAACTGTTGGTAATTCTTCAAAATTCGTCTCTTCTCGGTACTAGCAAAATCTAGTACT
The DNA here is from genome assembly GCA_006410555.1 of Capra ibex. Classification (NCBI taxonomy): domain Eukaryota; kingdom Metazoa; phylum Chordata; class Mammalia; order Artiodactyla; family Bovidae; genus Capra; species Capra ibex. The sequence goes on along the minus strand of SJYO01034137.1, from coordinate 29,897,168 downwards.
TTTTAGTGAAACATACGTCATACCCCCTAACTACTACTTTATTCCTCCTTGTTGTCAATTCTCCGATAATATCTTTAAACCCGTTTCTTATTATATCTATGTTAATACCATTATCATGGATATGGTACTTACCTTACCTATTTAGTTCTCTATTTCCTATATTTTGAGTCACCGATTACTTTACGTGTGTCATTCCATCTCCTTTACAATTCCGAATATAAAACCGATCCATTACCCTATCAACCACCTTACTAAGTTACTCTATCCTTTTTCATTTACATTCTTACTTCCCCCTTTACTAGCTAACTCAAAAACCATATTTACACTGTTAGGTCTTCTCTACAAGTTATTTTTAATCTAATAATTTCGAGTCTTTCTTTTGATTCAACCTTTATTTCAAAACTTTTAGTCCTTGTGTCTTCATCCATACTAAAAAGACTCTATTTTACATGTCACTCTTCCTATTTTTACACTCCTTGTAGTTTCAAATTCTCTGGTACGAATCTTCTCGCTGGGTACGTTCTTTGAATCTTAATCCACCTAGAATTTTTGGTTCCTTTATCGTCATCTCTTTTTAGTTGTTACAGGTTAATATCAACCTTCAAGACATTGCACCCCCGGTGTGTATCTGTACAACTTAAAGTAGTGGATTCGAACTATGGGGACGATAGGACTCTTGTATTTTTCACTCGTCATCATTTCTACAACGGTGTGTAAAAAGTAACTCTCCTTTGACCAGTTCTTTATTGTAGAAGGTGTATGGATAAGTTTAGAGAGACAAAAAACTTTATAATCTCAAACCCTAATTTTAACTAAAACTTTCCACCCTTACACAAATTCCTTCTTTAGTAATAGTAAGTACAGTCACTGGGATCATTTCCCTCCCTAAGATCGAAGACTAGAAACAAAGAACCAGAGATCAGTTGAACTCCCAACAGGGTGACACCATTATAGTATTCGAGAAGAACAAGTTTGACGGAAATAAATAAACCTTTTTTTTTTCAAGGTGACATTGATAGAATGTACAGACTTAAAGGTTGATAATTTTTTGTGACAAAACGAAACAAAAAGGAGTTCGTAAAGGTCACCTCTTAGGACGTAATTCACGTCGATCATTTCCCGTACTATACGGATTTGATTTATACCAAAACAATTAAATAAACCGACAACCAAAAAGACTAGAAAGGGTCAAATGTATGAGACGAACTGATTACTTCAACCTATTTCAGTATTACTCACAATAAGAGTCCCTTGTTGTTTCCAAGTACTTTTTTTCTCTCTTCATTTCTTTCTAAATGAGGGGGACGTTCCTCGCATTGTTATTGAAAAGACATGTCTGATTTCCCGAAGTATAATATCGATACCTTGTCTCAAGAATGATTATTTGGTTTCACCGGTGACTCTTTTATCTGAACGGACCCAAAGGGACTACACCGGGACTGAAGGACCACGTGGTTTGATTTCTAGACAAAGATTAGACTTACAAGTCAACTTCATACGGTGTTAGAATGTCTTTAAGTTTACTTACTTTGATAAGATATACTATATAAAAAACGTTTATGACTTTTACTAAAGACAAAGTAAAGATTCTAATCGATTACAAAAGTATTGTAATTATTGTCTTACTTTCCCTCCTTCTAAGTCGACATTAAGTAAAAACAGTCGGAAGAGGTCAAGATGTACTTCTATAGAAGATTCACAGGTTCTCGTTGACGAAATATAGATATCATATCCTCTTTTGTTCGTCCTCCGATCTTTATCTCAATAAATTTTTCGGTTATAACTGGAACGTGATAAAACTTTCTTTTTTTAAAGGGTCTTATAAAATAAATTTAATAGATGACGACTTCTTTGTTCGTTTTGTTTTGTTTTGTTTTTTGGGAGAGGAAATTTGGATAATAATCTTAATTACATACACAAAGTGTTTAGAAGACCTTAAAACATCTTACGTAGAGTGTCGTCCCTAGTCCGAATCGTCCAGACAGTTATACTAATGTCCACGTTACATCGGTATCGTTTAATTGAATCTTAAAGTTGAATTCACTTCAGCGAGTCAGCACAGGCTGAGAAACGCTGGGACACCGTTTCTCATCGGGTGGTCCGAGGAGGTAGGCACCTTAAGAGGTCCGTTCTTATGACCTCACCCAACGGTAAAGGAAGAGGTCCCCTAGAAGGGTTGGGTCCCTAGCTTGGGTCCAGAGGACGTAACGTCCGTCTGCGAAATTGGAGACTCGGTGGTCCCTTCGGGAATAAGGAAACTTTTATTTCGACATTTATCTACGTGTTTAGAACTTAATCAATTTATAGGATAATGTTACTAAGTAAAAACTTTGGGAATAGTAGTTATACTTTTAGTTCTCATTTGATTCTTTTTTTTCAATTTTATTAATTTATTAATCGATTTTTGTTATGTGCACGGGACACTATGTCAGTACAAAGTCTTTTTATTATTCATAAACCATTAACAAAAAGAAACGTCTTAAAACTCCACGTTTCATTACTTCCGTCAAAATAAAGTTCTTCGTGTCGAAATTTCAATATATTTTAAATTACCTCTTCCTTTACTATTGGGTGAGGTCATAAGAACGGACTTATTAGGGTACCTGTCTCTTCAGACCGTCCAATGTCAGGTTCCTCAGTGTTTCTCAGTCCGTGTTGACTCACTCGTGTTTGTGTGTCAATAAATTAAAATTACCCTCTGAACCTCCTTCCTACCCTCTTCGATTCCAAATCGGTAATCATTATTTAACTATTTTAATACCGGGATGTCCTAACTTATATTACTTTAGTGATTTTTCTGACAACACATGGATAGTAAATGTTATCAGTATAAAGGTACTATATAATAGTTTATTTTATCAAAGTTTTTATTGTTAATCCTATATTAGGTTAAATCAAAAATTTTTTTTGATATAAACATGGATAAATACGATGTATAGGTTACACTTGAATATATAATTTTTAACAGATCCCGATGTTCACTTTTACTTTTTCACAATCGACAAGTCAGTACAGGTTGAGAAACGTTGGGGTACCTGACATCTATAGGTCCAAGGAGACAGGCACCTTAAGAGGTCCGTTCTTATGATCTTACACATTGGTAAGAAAAGAGGTCCTCTAGAAGGACTGTGTCCTTAGTTTGGGCGTAGAGGACGTAACGTCCGTCTAAGAATTGACAAACTCGGTGGTCCCTTCGGATCTTGCAAGAGGTTTTCAAATTACTGGTTACCCAGATTTATCTCGCTAAACTAGTTCTACTGGAATTGTAAGGGGAGTCTAACTGATTTGAAGTCTGTTCAAAGAAGAACCGGGGTCTTGTGAGAAAAAAAGAATCTCGTAAAGGGAATCTTATAAACGTTAATATTTAATAAAGAAACGGACGAATCTTTCATTTAAGAGGATCATAAATGACCAAAATATTTGTTCTTACTAAAAGAATCTCTGGAACCTTGGTAGGGAAACTTTACAGTAGTAATTCCCTCTGTCTCTGGGACAGACAGTCAGAGACATTCTCTCTCATCTTCGGTTTGAAAATATTTCAGGTTTATCGTTTGAGTCTACGGATTAGTGTAACTCGTAGGAGGGGATTGTGAAGGTCACGAAAAGGGTGTCGAGTGAGGCAGTAGCTCCTCGAGAGGACGGAAAATAAAGTTATCTTAACTGAAGTTTGAAAGAGTAACGTCATCAGAACTGAGGAGAACGTTCAGAACTTATATTAAAAGAACGGACAAATTAAGACACACTACGTTAAAAAGAAACTGTCCGAAACCTATATATATAAAAATATAGACACTAGAAATATACAATATTCATAGTATACTATAGTAAACTTCATTGACTTTTAGGAGTTTTATCTTTTTTACGTGAATAAAAAATACTATAACGGTAACCTCAAGTGGTCTTTTATAAACAGAAGATTTAAATTGTATTCTACAAAGACAAATCTAAGAAGATTTTAACATCACAAACAAGTGGATCTTTGAAAAAAAACAGTATCTGACGAGATCAAAATGAAAGGTTTGAAGAGAATCGTCAAAGAGGAGGAGAGTCACCTCTTTCTTTACCGTTGGGTGAGGTCATAAGAACGGACCTCTTTGAATACCTGTCTCCTCGGACCGCCCGATCTCAGGTACCCCAACGTTTCTCAGCATGTACTGACTCGTTGATTGTGTGAGGAGAGTCATAAAGATAAAAAACAAAACAAAAACAAAACGGAACGTTTACCATAACAGGGATCTGTTTATGATTTTGGTATTACGGAATTATGGAATGTAAATTAAATTGTTTTTACGGACACTCTCATTCTGAATACGTAGTAAAATGACCTGAAGACTGAAGGTTTAGATTGAGGTTTTAAACGAATTGTCGTCTAAGTAAAAGAATTTGTTACTTTATAAACAGAGGATAACCAGTATTTTTGTAGAAGGTTAATGACGGAAAGAAGGGTCCAGGTACAGTGAGTGAAACATCAGCTATTATGACGTTTAGTTTATCGTTAGTCTTATTACTCGACGGTGGTCAACCTCAGTATCAACCACGACGTCAAACAGTTTCTGACAAGTGTGATTAGTTGATTATTACCGTAACGACGAAAGTAGTGTGATTTGTTTTAAGGGAGTCAACACGTTGTGTTAATGATGATTATTGGAGACTTTGGAAGCGCACGAATTCCTCTGACAAAGTCTCTAGTAGACCTCTGGATAGTCTCTTATTTGGTCCCTTCTGTCTTAGATGGTCTACCTCTAAGGAGAAATCATTAATTGATCTGTAACGAGGAAACCCAGGTATTGTAAAACATTGTAACACTCCGTAAGGAAATCGTATTACTAGGCAGACATAATTATATAATCTAACCCTCGTCGGTCCTCTATCACAATTTATAATTTGTAAAGTATGTACTTAATATAATAATTATCGGAAAGAAATCGAATTTTTCCATACGGATTCACTGTCAGTTATTTGTTTAAATCTCTGTAATTATAATTTCTCTTCGGTTACTTAAATCTACACGGTTTTACGTATAACCAAGTAAAGAGTTCTTTCTGTACGGAAGTACTAATAATTATATCGGCAATTTCTAAATGAAACTTTACCTTTTCGACTTTTATGGAATTCAGCTCAATTCTGTTACTAAGAATACAAGTTTCGTAACCCTAAATGACGGAACTCTCTTGATCACGGAAGGGAACAGGAATGGTCCGACGAGTCTTCACATTCCAATCTACTGTTTACTCGGTACTGTAGGAGACACTGTGTCTGTAACATGTAGAACAAAGTCCTTTGTAAACTCTCCTCCCCCACCTCTAGAGAGACTCAAAGTAATCCAATTTCTTCGGTAGGGACGTAAACAGTGACAATTTTAAACACCACTTTTCGCATTTTTGTGTAAATCTAAGTTCGACTTACTAAAGCCTGTCCGACTGTCTGTCGACGCAAAACGACCAAAACTTTACATCTAAACCCCACTTTGTACACCACAGTAATAAAGTCCGTAATATTCCGTAAAAACAGATTCTCTGTCGACCAACGGAGTTCCAGTAAAATGATTAACAGGTTCCACTCCCGGAATCATTGTGACTTTGAGACGTTACAAATAATTGGGAAATTATGACTACCCTTTGAACTTCATGGGATTGACGTGTTAATGATCCTCATAAAATGTCTTTAAAGATTAAATTGACAGTTTTGAAAGAGAGTGTAAACTCTTTTTAACTCTGAATTTATTTGGTCAGTGTTCCTTTTGGTATAATTTCTAATATCTTTCTATAATTTTCCTATTGGTAAAGTAGTTATATCCTCCTCAATACTATAGAAGGGATTTCTGATCGTTGTCGACACCGTTGGAACACACTGAACAGGATCCTTGAACGGAACCTGGTCACCGGACTCGTATGGGACCAATCAGTCAGTCAAGTCAACAAGTCAGCACAGGTTGAGAAACGCTGGGGTACCTGACGTCGTGTGGCCCGAAGGGACAGGTAGTGGTTGAGGGCCTCGAACGAGTTTGAGTACAGGTAGCTCAACCACTACGGTAAGTTGGTAGAGTAGGAGACAGTAAGGGAAGAGGAGGACGGAAGTTAGAAAGGGTCGTAGTCTCAGAAAAGATTACTCAGTCAAGAAGCATAGTCCAATCTTTACATCATAGAGTCCTTGGTGGTATTTGGGTGACTCAGTCTTAGACGTAAAATTATCTAAGGATTTACTGACCACACGTGGATTCAAACTATTAGTAAGAGAACCCTGTGTTTCGATCATTCACTGTCGGATGAGAGTCTAGGCCGAATCAAATCGTTGTATCCTTACGGTAAGATAAATGTTATTCCATACGATAAAAACAACGTATAAAACAACAAGAACCAAAATTAAGTATCCAAAACATTTAGACAAGAAGTTACTCCATACTTGACCTTAACTTCGTGAAAAACGTCAGTTCTGAAAGAAGTTCAAATCTAGAGACAACCAGGGAAAAGGAAGAGTTGATGGTTTAAAACCACGAAGTCCATAGACCTCAGTCACTTTTTATCTCAAGTCAAATCCTTGATCTCCAAATTTTATATCGAGATGGTTCAATAAACGTATTCTTCTAACCTATACGTCCACACTTAGACACACCGTCTCCGTACTAATATTTACGTTTTTGTACTTTATAGTTACAAATATAAAATTATGTGGTAACTTACCCTACATCCTTTATTAACTCTCAACTTTGGTAACTTTTTAAGGACTGTTAAGTTGTCTATAATGACACACGAAGTACAAAAAATTGGTCAGTAATATAGAAGAAAAGATTAAGAGGAAACAAGTGGAAGGGAGAGACAGAGTTAAGACTAAATAAAGAAATATTTAAACTCTTTGTAAGAGGTAAGGATAAATGTGAGTCTAGGATTTTCGAATCAACAGACATGATCTCTGAACGTTTATAATAAGTGAAAATTTAAAACCGAAAGTGAATTTCCTTTTTTTCACTCAAAAGAACCAGTCAGGTCCAGTTAAACAAAGTGTTTGTCAAATAATTAATTTTTACAGGTAAGGACATATTAGTACTTTCGAAGGTTGAACTAGTTTCCATTTCGATTAAAGACAGAAGAGACCGATGTTGGTCAACGAAGTTCCTTCCCCGACACCGGGAGAGTAGAGAACAAGTCAAGGAGGGAGTGGAATATAGATGTTTAAACTTCTATAGGGAAGTTCTATTGTCCCTTGTCCAACTCCCTCCTCTCAATTTTCTACATTCTCTTAAGTAAAAACTGACTATGACAAAAGTTAACAGAAAGACGCGATACCGGACTCTCTACGAGTTACAAGAAAAAGAAAAAACCAAGACTGTGAAGGTACCCTGGAGACCTCTAGTAAAGGTAGTGAATGTGTACAGTAAACGAGTGGATGTTTAAGGATTTAGACCCGTTCACGTGAGATAATATTTCCAGTGAATGAGGAAGGAACCGTTGATCCTTAAGTCAGTAAATTAAATAATATTCAACACGGTTGAGATCCAAGGTATCCGAATAGAATTGTGTTGTCGTTGAGAGGAAGTGTAACAGTACTTTCGACGATCGATCGAATAGAGCCCGACGTCTAAAGGATTCGTCCTCGTTCTGTGGTTGGATCACACAGAATATTGATGAACCCTATACATAGTTTGAGAGACTTACCAGTTTCTTTCATGGACAAGGGTGGAGAACGGACTTACATATACACACACAAATCCTACTCGACCCCACTCCCCTTCTATAATTGATATATAGTCGTCGAAATAACTTTTAATAGAAGTATTCTTAGGAGATTACGTTGAGGAAATGGTGTAGGTTACGTATAGTGTGAAAATATTTAATCAAAAAACAGTCAAACAAGTTTTCGATGATTTGATGGAATATAATTTAGAAACGTTTAAAATATACGTCAACTACGTTAAATTCTGTGTCTCAAATTGACTTGGGTTCAGATAGATAACAGTACGAGAAAGGTGAAATATCTCTTTTAATCCTGTTTCCTATCAAACTCCTCTAATGAGTCGGATCCAAGTGTTACTAAAGACTTTATATTCATAGTAAATTGGTCAGTCTCTTCCGTAGTTAGTAAGGAAAAATATAGAGGAAAGTCAAGTCAAGTTAAGTCAATGAGTCAGCACGGGTTAAGAAACTCTGGCGTAGCTGACGTCGTGATGTCCGGGGGGACAGGTAGTGGTTGAGGGTCTCAAGTGTGTTTGAGTACAGGTAACTCAGTCACTACGGTAGGTCGGTAGAATAGGAGACAGTAGGGGAAGACGAGGGCAGAAGTCAGAAAGGGTTGTAGTCCTAAAAAAGTTTACTCAGTCAAGAAGTGTAGTCCACCGGTTTATAACCTCAAAGTTGAAGTTGTAGTCAGGAAGGTCTCTTGTGGGTCCTGATTAAAGGAAATCCTACCTGACCAACATAGAGGAACGTCAGGGTCTCTGAGAGTTCTCAGAAGAGGTTATGGTGTCAAGTTTTTGTATTTAAGAAACCGTGAGTCGAAATAAATATCAGGTTGAGAGTGTAGGTATGCACTGATGACCTTTTTGGTATCGAAACTGTTCTACCTGGCAACAACCGTTTCATTACTGAGACGAAAAATTATTAGACAGATCCAACCAGTATTGAAAGGAAGGTTTCTCATTCGTAGAAAATGAAAGTACCGATGTCAGTGAACCTCGGGGGTTTTATTTCAGACAGTTACAAAGGTGACAAAGAGGTAGGTAAACGGTACTTCACTACCCTGGCCTACGGTACTAGAAGCAAAAGACTTACAACTCGAAATTCGGTTGAAAAAGTGAGAGGAGAAAGTGGAAGTAGTTCTCCGACAAATCAAGAAGAAGTGAAAGACGGTATTCCCACCACAGTAGACGTATAGATTCCAATAACTATAAAGAGGGTCGTTAGAACTAAGGTCGAACACGAGGTACGGGTTGTAAAGAGTACTACATTAGACGTATATTTAATTTATTCGTCCCACTGTTATATGTCGGAACTGTATGAGGAAAGGAATAAACCTTGGTCAAATAACAAGGTCTGACAAGGTCAGGTCAAGATTGACAACGAAGGACTGGACGTATCTCTAAGGAGTTCTCCGTCCAGCCCACCAGACTATAAGGGTAGAGAACTTAAAAGGTATAAAACAACACTGGGTGTCTCAACTTCAGAAACCGTATCAGTTATTGTGTCTGTATCTACAAAAAGACTTTGAGAGAACGAAAAAGTTACTAGGTCGCCTACAACCGTTAAACTAGAGAACAAGGAGATGGTGAAGATTTTGGTTGAACTTGTATACCTTCAAGTGTCAAGTGTATAACAACTTCGGACCGAACCTCTTAAAACTCGTAATGAAACGATCACACACTCTACTCACGTTAGTATACCATCAAACTCGTAAGAAACCGTAACGGAAAGAATCCCTGACCTTACTTTTGACTGGAAAAGGTCAGAACACCGGTGACGACTCAAAAGGTTTAAAAGACCGTATAATTCACGTCGTGAAAGTGTCGTAGTAGAAAATCCTAAACTTTATCGAGTTGACCTTAAGGAGGTGATCGAAACAAGTATCACTACGAAGGATTCCGGGTGAACTGAAGTGTAAGGTCCTAGGACCGGGATCCACTCACTAGTGTGGTAGCACTTACAGAGGAAACCAGTTTAGGTCAATATGAAAGAATAAACGTCGGGGTAAAACATAGACATTTGTTATATAAGAAGTTACCCTAACTATAATCCTTAATTTTTTACCCTAGAGGGTTTTATATTCTAAAGTTTTCACATTCGTATAGTTTCTTGTTTTCGGTGTCTTGAACATTTAATTTGTTATCATATCCTTTTAACCGATGGAAGAACTCTTCTACGGTATACCTACTTAGGTGTCGAGACCGTCTTTTTTTTTTTTTCGTCACTTTCCTTTTTTCATCTTCTTTTATATGTTACTACGTAAATCCTATCTAAAAATTTGACAAGTCCCTTCATAAAGAAGGTAAGAGTACATTAGATTGTACCGTCTACGGTCTTCTGTAAGTCTTATTCTTGTTCATTACTATACTCTTAAAGTGATCCTGAGGACTTTCGGCGGTTAAATGATTCTGTCATCCACTTTCTTATCTATTTCCTTTATTTCTCATACCTTTCATCTCCCCCTTTTTCACTGTAAAACCACGTGAACACGTGTTAATTCTTCCTTATTACCGTGGTAAATTGGAAGTTTTGAAGACTCGTAACTTAGTGTAAATCAGATCCTGTGAAGAGGTATACAAAAGGAAACTGTACGAATTTAGTAAGTCACTGATCTTAATTCGTTCTCTTCTTTTCGAGGTAAATACAAAGATAATATAAAACTTTAGTCACGTAACTTGTAACGAAGTCCTAGATAAAAAGAGTAAGGGAAAAGAAGTTGTAAAAGGAAAAAGAAAAAAAAAGAAAACAAGTCTCTAATATATTCTGGATGGGTTTCCAAGTCTAAGTCTTAGTATAAAAATTTGATAAACATACCTCATTAAAGTATAAAAATGTTGAAATAAGAAATAAAAAAATTCCATATTAACTGTATATTGAAATACAATGAGAGTCCATATATTGTATTACTATGACTTTTTACTAGTGTTTTTAGATCAATTGCAATTAGTGTAAGTATCAATTTCTTAAAAAAAGAGTACTACTTTCGAAAGATGAGTGAATCTTTCAAAGTCTATATGTTCTGTCATAATGATTTATGTCAGTAGTACGACATGTCGTGTAGGGGTACTGAATAAATAAAATTTTGACCTTTAAACATGAAGATTTACGGGAGAGGTAAAACAGGGAGGGGTTGACGGAGAGACGAACGAAACGACAACAAATACCAAAGTAACTATTTATGTTCAAATTCCTACATCGTGAGGAGTGTTTACCGATGTCTCGACATTTAATTGGGTCTTTATACGTTGGTACATTGTGTCTGGTTAATCAATCTGTACTTTATTTGACCGAAGATTATTAATGGAACTTTTGAAAGTTAGGAAGGAAGATAGGTTTTTACTGGGCTGAGAATGTACTTTTATGAATAGTGTCCCTTTACTCTTTAATTCGAAACACCAGTTTTCACTTTTACTTTCCTTTTTATCGTTAGGGTACAATCAACCACTTTCGTCCTTTATACCACGTGAATGACGGGACGGAGCGAGAAGAAAGAACCAGAAAACCGGGAAGAAGAAGTCCAGACAAGAACCTAGATACTGAAGTCCACAAAACGTACACACACAAAGAAGTCTAAGGTGTATGTTTACCCTAATATACTATAAACAGAAAGGGACTGACTGAATAAAATGAATCGTGTTACGTAAGACCCGGGTAGGTGTAACAGTGTCTACGGTTCTAAGGAGAAAAAAATACCGCATTATTATAGTGTAACAAATAATATATGGTGTAAAAGAAATATAATTAATAAGTTACCTGTGTTCAACGAAGGTATAAAACTAATAATATTTATTACGATATCACTTGTACCCCATATTGTAGAAAAACTCAATCTCAAAAACAAAAAAATCTACTTATATGATATTCACCTTAACGACATAATATACCATCAAGATTTAAACTTCTTGGAGTTGTGACAAGAGGTATCACAAACTTGGACAGATGTAAAGGTGGTTGTTACGTTTTCATAAGTAAAAAGAAGTATAGGGTTGGTTGTCCAAAATAGAGAACAGAAGCACTATACTCGGTAAGATTGTCCAAATTGTACTAAAGAGTACCACCAAATCTAAATATAAAGGACTACTTATCACTACAAATTGTGGAAAAGTACATACACAACCGATGATCATACTGAAGAAACCTTTTTCTCTTTTTTACAGAAGAGTCTAGGAAAAGGGTAAAGTTTAAGTCTAACAAACGTAAAAATGACAACGTAACATTTTCAAGAAATAGATAAAACTTTATTTGAGGAATAGTCTAGATACTAAAATTTTATACAAGAGGGTAAGACCTCCACAGGAAAAGTAAAACAACTACCAAGGGAAACGATACGTCTACGAAAAATCAAACTACATGAGAGCAAACAAATAAAAATGAAAACAACGGAACCGAGAACCCACAATTAAGATTTCTTTAGTATTGGTTCTGGACACAACTCCACGAATGGAGGATAAAGAAGATCCTCAAAATGCCAAAGTGTAGAATCCAATTTCAGAAATTATATAAAACTCCTAAAAAACGTGCACATAGTATATTCAATCACCAGGTCGAATTAAGAAAATGTACACTAACATCAAAAGGGTTGTGGTAAATAACTTTTCTGAGGAAAGAGGTGACATTTAAGAACCGATGTAACAGTATTTAATTAACTGGTTTATATGTACCCCAAATAAAGACCAAGGAGATAAGACAAGGTAACTAGATATACAAACAAAATACGGTCATAGTATGACAAAAGGAATGATAATAAAAGATCAAACTTTAGTCCTTTGCGGTAAGGAGGTCGAAACAAGAAGAAAGCGTTCTAACAGAGCTGATAAGCCTCAGAAAACACTATGTATGTTTAAAATCCTGAAAAACAAAATAAAGACACTCTTTTTTTTTTTGATCCTAAAACTATCCCTAATGTAAATTACACCTAACAAACCCATTATACCTATAAAATTGTGAAAAGTAATAAGACTAGGTGCTCACACATTACGAAAACGTAAATAAACATGGAAAAAGTCAAAGAAAGTAGTAACAAAATGTCAAAAGTAACATGTCTAGAAAGTGAAGGAATTAATTCAAATATTGGTTGATGAATTAAGCAAAACTACGTAAATATTTACCCTAAATAAGAATAAAAGAAAAAGTCTACTATGTAACGATCACACGATTTTGTGTTGACTAAAAACATACAACTAAAACATAGGACCTTGATTTACCTTAAACAAATTAATCAATTATATAGTTATAACCAAGTAGGTACCACTGCTTATGTGATATAGTTATGTTTCATAATTATTATCCCATTTGACTCATCCTCTGTCTCCCACATATACTATTTGAAGAAATAATAAACAAATCAAAAACCATTTGGATTTTGAAGAGATTTTTGATTTTAGATAATTAAGGAGGTTTCTTATACCTTGACAGTATTAACGAGATCTTATTAGTTCTAAGTACTTTAACTTTAAGACTGTAGTTTCTTCTTGACTCCTTATAAACGATCTATCCATAGGTTTTACAAACGATGTCACAATGTGATGGTACGTTATTTATTATACGAATTATAGTCGGTACCCATCAGTTTGTTTGACTCAAAAAACCATTAAATGAAGAAATAAACTTTTTACATCTTGAGGAGTGAGACATCTTGAGGAGTTGGAACTACTTTTTATTTGGTCAGTGAGTAAATACGAACAGTATTTTTTTAGGAAAGTATAAAAGAGTGTTACAAGGATAAACTCCTATATATGACGAGTAAACCTCAAAGACCCATCACTTTATTAACTAGAAACGGGAATACATTACTTTCGTGTCATCATAGTATATAGTAACTGACTTGTGAATGATTATGTAATTTGAATTAAACGTCGTATTCTTATACTCTATTCATAGTATGTGAAAAATAACGGAGTCTTTTAAATTCATATAATAAATTACAATGTGTCGATCCTTCATCGTTCAGGTTCTAAACTTAGGTCAGAACTAAATTATACAAAAACACAAGAAACTTTTGAAATATATGAGGGAGGAAGGAAACACTTTCTACAAAAAACAACGAGTCGTTCCTTTGATCTTATGTGATCCAATTAGATTCATGGTCTCAAGGGTATTTCTATAGTGGTACATGTTTTGTCGTTTCTTCGTAATCCAAACATGACTATCGTTAATCCATTAGAAAAACAAAAAAAGAATAGGTAAGAAGGAAAAAAAAAAAGAAAAACGACTATCATAAGAATTTTATTTTTGAGAGACTTTCATATAACACGTCCTTTATTGAATACGAGTGGATACATCACTACAAAACTATTTAACGGAGATTTGTACATCTGAACCTCTCTGTATAGTTTATTGAAATTGTTTCGTTTATTGAAAGGATCACGGTATAGTCTAAACCCCACCTTATTTCTATAGTTTTCGACTCGATAAAATCTTTCATCGATCTTTCGATAATTGGGTGGTTGTCCGTCGCACATCACGACAAGTCGGGTATTTTTTAGTCAAATCCACTTTTAACATTTAACTACGACACTCCATTCCTTGTCTCGGACCAATCTCCGATCTACAACCTCAAATTCCTTTCTAAGGTCCGTGTGTGTTCGTGTGTGTTTGGGTTTATTAGTCTTTGACCTTGGTTCATTGATCTTTTAATGTTCTTCCAAATTTATTGTGTCATTGGTGTTGTATAGTCTCCATAATTCTTCAGTAAGTATCTTTCGGTAAAGGGAGTGATCGTCTATGTAGAGAGAAGTAAAATTCCAAGTCTTATCAGAACCTCACACTGACTTAATTCAGGTGGTTGTTTAGACTGGTTTCGACTCTATACTTTGTGGTATCTATACCTGGACTCTGGTTCAGAGGTTTAAAGTCTAGAAACAAGTGAATTAATAAAGGAAATTTATAGGTAACCTAATAAAGGAAATTTATAGGTAACCAACTCTACTCTATAGATTGAATTTTTAAAAGATAAAATTGAAACAAATGAGTATTTAAAATCGTAGAAATTTATACAAAATTATAACTATTCAAGTTCCGTTAAACGTCTTATATTTTGCAGTGTTTCATACAATTTCATAGTTTTAAGACGAATGTGTGGTAATGTACTATTGTAAGTTTTCCTTCAAAGTCACTAATATTATTTTTAATAAAAATTTTCAAAGAAACGAAAAAAAAAAAGTAACAAAACAGGTGTAAGGTTTAATTATGGTATTGAACTTCCAAGATGATTCATCCTTCTTTATACCGTACATACAAAGATACTAAATTCCTGTTTTCAATAAACGTCTAAAGTAATTCCTCGTTATTTAAGGTAACAATAGATATCCTTTAGTTCCCTCCGTCGTACAATATCCTTTTTCTTGTTCTTTTAATGAGTTTAGGTGAATGTGAAATTAACAGACATCCTGAAACATCCTGACTCCTGAAATAAATCGGGAGTCAAGATAGTAATGAGTAATGGACTTTTTCTCCCTGGTTTTTAGAGTGGTAAAGTTTCGACCGTCCTTAATATTAGACACATTTTAATTTTTCGTTCATACTTAAAGGTCAAAGTCCATAAGACCTGTCCATCAACGTTGTCCATCAAACCTTCAACAGTAGAAAGAGGAATATCATTCTTTTTTTACCTTGTTTGACGTTTAATCGAAACAAAACTGGGTAGTCTCTTGTATGTCATACCCCGTTTTGTACTACGACTTTAGACTTCTCTGTCCGTTTAGGTCTTCGTCTCGGTTCTAGACGAAGGAACTTCGTATTCAGTGATCTTGGTGTTTGACAATTCCTTGTAATTTTACCAATAAAACTGTTTAATGACTTCTGACTCTGATTAACGTACTTTCACTCTTTAAAGACCCACGACGTCCGAAATCTCCTCGGGTATGAAAGTCCCGGAAAGTAAAATTCTTGGGATAGTTTCAGAGTACAAATTCTAAAATCTCTCAAAGAAGACCGAGGACTGTCATAGTAACAGTACTGTCATTAGTAACGATTTACCCGGGTGTCATAGGAGGCATTGTTTCTGGACGAGAGGTACCTTGTTTTGAAGTGGTCTCTACATAGGGTGGATCTTCTACCCGTAACGAAGTTAAATTCGAGGGAAGTCAGAATGACAGAATAAATTCCCCCCACCCCCTCCACCCCCCACCCTTATCGATATAGTTATCTCTTTATGTACACTTTTATCTCTGTTTCTATCTTGTACTCCTTTAAACATTAGAGGTCAGATTAGATATTTGTGTTAGGTACAGGATTGTTCAATTGTATTTAGTAGTCTGATTTTTGGATAAATTGAGCCAAGGATAATAAGTCATACTGTACAGGTCGAAAGTTGTTTCTTTTAATGTTTGGTATAGTTTTCTTCTCGATTCTTGTGTTGGTCTTTCTTGTTTCGTTTAAAGTCTTAGTTTGAGTCTATTTTGTTTCTATAACGTTTAAAATTGTATACTGTAAATTTTTTGTTTTTCTATTTTTTTCGGGGGTTTGTATGGTTAAAAATATCAGTAATTGACTTTTCAGACTTTAACCGTTATTCCTCAAGTAATAGACTTTGTGACAGTCGAGGGTTAGAACAAAAACGACTAACATATCTTAAGAGGTAGAAACCGACGTTTCTTTTTAGTTAGACTATTCCCATAACTGGTAAACCACTACAGGTACACATCCAGAAGACAACACAAATTCCTTCTCCCACAAACGATACTGGTCACACAAGAGAACTGTTTTGAGATAAACGGAAACGGGACGAAGTAAGACATGAGGTTCCGGTTTAAACGACAATGAGGTCCACAAAGAACTGAAGGACGAAAACGTAAGGACAGGGGTAGAAAAAAACCCACCATCAAGATCTTCCAGAACATCGAGAAATACGTTGGTAAGGTGAAGTCAAAGAAGTCGTAATGACCAACCCCGTATCAGAACCTAATGACACTATAATGTACCATAAGGAACCTTTACTTGTCTCTAGTAAGACAGTCGAAATTCTAACGTAGGTTCATGACGTAAAACCGTTTATCTACCCCTTTGTCACCCTTTCACAGACTGAAAAAACCCCCCCCGAGGTTTTAGTGACGTCTACCACTAACATCGGTACTTTAATTTTCTACGAATGTGGAACTTTCCTTTCAATATGGTTGGATCTGTCGTATAATTTTTCGTCTCTATAATGAAACAGTTGTTTTCAGGTAGATCATTTCCGATCTGACCAAAAAGGTCACCAGTACATACCTACACTCTCAACCTGATATTTCTTTCGACTCGTGGCTTCTTAACTACGAAAACTTGACACCGCGACCTCTTCTGACAACTCTCAGGGAACCTGACGTTCCTCTAGGTTGGTCAGGTAGGATTTCCTCTAGTCAGGACCCACAAACTACTTTCCTGACTACGATTTCGACTTTGAGGTTATGAAACCGGTGGAGTACGCTTCTCAACTGAGTAACCTTTTCTGGGACTACGACCCTCCTTAACTCCCGTCCTCCTTTTCCCCTGCTGTCTCCTACTCTACCGATCTACCGTAGTGGTTGAGTTACTTGTACCTAAACCTACCTGAGACCCTCAACCACTACCTGTCCCTCCGGACCGCACGACACCAAGTACCCCAGTGTTTCTCAACCTGTGCCGACTCACTGACTTAACTTGTCTTGACTGACGTAAAACCTGAGAAAACAACTGATACTACCGATGGTGTAAAGATTCCCTAAGAATGGGTGTCATCATCTATATACCAGTAGACTCAATTTAAGTGGGTAAGATCAGATAAAATCAAACGACTAAGGATTTTACAGTTACAAGTGAGACGGGTAGAGGATAAACTGGTAAAGGTTAAACGGAACTAAGTACCTAGATTGTAAGGTCCAAGGATACGTTATAACGAGAAATGTCGTAGTCTAAAATGAAGATAGTGGTCAGTATAGGTGTTGACCCACAACAAAAATGAAACCGAGACAGAGAAGTAAGAAAGACCTCAATAAAGAGGTGACTAGAGGTCATCGTATAACCCGTGGATGACTGGACCCCTTAAGTAGAAATTCACAGGATAGAAAAACGAAAAAGTATGACAAGTATCCCAAGAGTTCGGTTCTTATACTTCACCAAACGGTAAGATAAAAGGTCAACTGGTGTAAAACAGTCTTGAGAGGTGGTACTGGTCAAGTAGAACCCACCGGGATGTACCGCACCGAGTATCAAAGTAACTCAATCTGTTCTGACACTAGGTACACTAATCTAACCAATCAAAAGACACTAACTAGAGAAATGACCGTTCAAGTCCGAATTTAATTTCTTTCATCCCTTTTGGGGATCTAGTAAGTCGATACTGGATTCAGTTTAGGGACTGCTAATATGTCACCTTCACTCTTTATCTAAGTTCTCTGTCTCACGGACTTCTTGATACCTGTCTCTAAGCTCTGTACCATGTCCTCTGTCCCTAGTTCTGGTAGCAGTTCTTTTGCTTTACGTTTTTTCATTTTACCGACAGACTCCGCCGGAATGATTTCCGACACTTTTCTTCTCTTCGTTTTTCGTTTACTCTTTTCCTTTTTATATACGTAAACTTACGTCTCAAGGTTTCTTCTTGTTTCTCACTATTCTTTCGAAAGGAGTCCCTATTCACTTTTCTTTGTCTCCTTTTGTTATCTTACCCTTTCTTATCTCTAGAGAAGTTCTTTTAATCTCTATGGTTCCCTTGTAAAGTACGTTTCTACCCGTGTTCTTTCCTGTCTTTACCGTACCTAGATTGTTTTCGTCTTCTATAATTCTTCTCCACCGTTCTTATGTGTCTTCTTGACATGTTTTTTCTAGAAGTACTGGGTCTATTAGTACTACTATACTGATGAGTGGATCTCGGTCTTTAGGACGTTATGTTTCGGTTCACCCGGAATCGTTCGTAGTGATTCTTGTTTTGATCACCTCCACTACCTTAAGGTCAACTCGATACAGTTTAGGATTTTCTACAACGACATTTTCACGGTGTGAGTTATACGGTCGTTTAAACCTTTTGAGTCGTCACCGGTGTCCTGACCTTTTCCAGTCAAAAGTAAGGTTAGGATTTCTTTTCGTTATCTTTTCTTACGAGTTTGGAGACCTGTTAACGTGTGTAGTATGTACGATCGTTTCATTACCAGTTTTAAGAGGTTCCGTCCGAAGTTGTCATGTACTTGGTACTTGAAAGTCTACAAGTTCGACCTAAATCTTTTCAGTCTCCTTGGTCTCTAGTTTAACGGTTGTAGACAAACTAGTAACTCTTTTCGTTCTCTTAAGGTCTTTTTGTAGATAAAGACGAATTACTGATACGGTTTCGGAAACAGACACATAGTGTTATTTGACACCTTTTAAGACTTTCTGTACCTTTATGGTCTAGTGGACTGGACGGAGAACTCTTTAGACATACGTCCAGTCCTTCGTTGTCAATCTTGACCTGTACCTTGTTGTCTGAACAAGATTTAGTCCTTTCCTGATGCAGTTCCGACATATAACAGTGGGACGACTAAATTGAATATACGTATCATGTAGTACTCTTTGTGACCCGACATATTTCGTGTTCGACCAGTTCTAACGACCCTCTTTATCGTCATTGGAGTCTATACGTCTACTGTGGTTGGAATACCGTCTTTCACTTCTTCTTTATCTCGGAGAACTACTTTCACTTTCTCCTCTCATTTTTTCAACCGAGTCTTGAGTTATAATCTTTTGATTCTAACACCGAAGACCAGGGTAGTGAAGTACCGTTTATCTAACCCTTTATCACAGACTGAAATAAACCGCCCCCCCCTCGAGGTTTTTAGTGACGTCTACCACTGACGTCGGTACTTTAATTTTCTATGAAAGAGGACTTCTTTTTTATTCCTCGGAGAACTACTTTCACTTTCTCCTCTCATTTTTTCAACCGAATTTTGAGTTATAAGTCTTTTGATTCTAACACCGAAGACCAGGGTAGTGAAGTACCGTTTATCTAACCCTTTGTCACCTTTATCACCGACTGAAATAAATCCCCCTCCGGAGATTTTTAGTTACGTCTACCGCTGACGTCGGTACTTTAATTTTCTGTCAAAGAGGAACCTTCTTTTCGATACTCGTTAGATTTTTCGTATAATTTTTCGTATCTGTAATGAAACGGGTTTTTCCAGACAGTTCAGTTCCGAAACCACAAAGGTCATCAGTATATACCTACACTCTCGACCTGATATTTCTTTCGACTCCTGACTTCGTAACTACAAAAACTTGACACCACAACCTCTTCTGAGAACTCTCCGGGCTCCTGACGTTAGTCAGGTAGGATTTTCTCTAGTCGGGAAGGACAAGTGACCTTCCTGACTACGACTTAGACTTTGAGGTTATGAAGCCGGTGGACTACGCTTCTCGACTGAGTAAACTTTTCTGGGACTACGACCCTTTCTAACTTCCGTCCTACTCTTCCCGTACTGTCTCCTACTCTACTAACCTACCGTAGTGACTGAGTTGTCTGTACTCAAACTCATTTGAGGCCTCAACCACTATCTGTCCCTCTGGACCACTCGACGTCAGGTATCCCAGCGTTTCTCAACCTGTGTTGTCTCGTTGACTTGACTTGACTTTTCATCTATTATACGTTTTCGTTTGACTATTGTATTCTTCTCTCTACCATTAAGATACTTCTTGTAGTTTCTCTTTACTACCTTTATTTTTGTAAACATTCCCTTAATTGTCAACTTTCTTGACGTTCAGAGTCTTGGATAAATTCTTCTTCAGACATTACTTTGGATTTCTGTTGTCCCCCCTAGTATTGGTTCATGACCTCATGTAAAATTGGAGACTGTCCTGTTGGTGTCACTCTTCATTTGTCTCGGATGGAGGGAGGATCTGACTACTTGTATTTGAAGTGTGACTTCTGAACAGGTAGAGTCAAGGTAAACGGATTACGTATTGATCTAATGTTACTTTTAAGTGTTCCGTACGATCTTCCATTGTTGTTGTTTGTCTCAGACTTCTCTGTTTCGTTTGTTGTGTCGTGCGTTAGTGTGTTTATTTCGTGTCTGAGTCTATACCGTCTTTAAAACTTTTATAGTTGTTACCTTCAATTTTCTTGATACTAATGATATGATTCCCCAGATTACCTTTTTTCTTCTGTGGTGTGTTCTCCTCTAACCTCTATATTAATCTACTTACCTTTGAGATTATTTTTCAGTTTTCTTTACGATCTTGTTTTTGCAACACTACCTTTACTTCAAAAGGAAACTACCATAGTATTCATCTGACTTGTATCGACTCCTTTCCTAGTACTCGAACTTCTATGTAGTTCTCTTTGACTTTTTTTCCTACTTTTTTGACTTATGTTTTGTTATAATTTTTTGGAGACCTGTTAATGTTTTCTACATTATATGTGTTTTACCCTTACGGTCTTCCTCATTTTTTTCTGTTACCTTATTGTCTTCTTTAAATTCATGGTTACTGATGAACAAAAGGTTTTAATTGAAGTCTGTGGTTGGGTGGGTAGGTTCTTCGAGTCGTTAGTGGATCGTTGATTTTATGATTCTTGAGGTAGATCCTTATAGTATAGGTTTGGTCCTTCACTTTGTTTCTCTGTTAAGACTTTCTTAGGTCTCTGGTTTTTGGTTCTTTTTATTTTTTCTTTTCGGATGGATACTGTCTTACTCCTTTTATTAAGGTGACCTGAAGAAAAGTTTTTGATACGTTGGTTGTCCTTTTATCTCACTGTACTAATGATAACTTTTGTTATGGTTTTATGAGACATAAGTCACTTTAATAGGAAGTTTGTATCATCTCCTTATGAAAACGTCCGTTTTCAACTCGTATAAACAGTGTTCGTCTGGACACATCGTTCTTTACAATTTGATTCTAGAATCTTCTTTTCCTTTTACTATACAGTCTTTGAGTTTAGATGTACTTTTTCTTCTCATAATCTCTTCGTTATTTATTTTCATTTTAGTTTAGAAACAGAAAAATTTAAATCTTAACTAGATTGTAAACTTATCAAACAAATTTACTATAAATATTGTGACATAGTCCACTAATGTTGTATATCTACTCATTTTACTTGTTATCTTAACATTATTCCCTTTCTTCTTTCTAAACCCTTATGAAATTCAATGGATGTGAGGGGCGCTTCACCATATCACAATAAACTTTCACCTGTACCCATACAACATTTATATATAAAGTTTAACTGAGTCTACAATTTCTTGGACGGATGTTACGTCCTCTGGACCCAAACTAGAGACCCAAAACTTCTAGGGGACCTCTTCCGTAACCGTTGGGTGAGATCATAAGAACGGACCTCTTAAGGTACCTGTCTCCTCGGACCACCCGATGTCAGGTACCCCAACGTTTTTCACTCTGTACTCACTCACTACTTGTGAAAGTAAAGGTCTCTTTGGTACTTTTTATAAATTTTCTCTTCATGTCTAATATACGATTTTCTCCTCTCTTTACATCAATACGTTTTGAGGGATCATTTTAGTCTCTTTCGTCTTTTCTTCTGTTTTTATTTAGTGTCTACCTCTTTTTCCTTAGGACAATGAGTCGACCACCCTTACATTTAACAATGTCGGTGATACCTCTTGTCATACTTCAAAGGAATTTCTCGATTTTCATCTCAATGGTATACTAGGACGTTAGGGTGAGGACCCGTATATAGTACTCTTTTGATATTAAGTTTTTCTGTATACGTGGGGTTACAAGTAACGTCGTGATAATGTTATTCGTTCTGTCTTCGTTGGATGACAGGTAGTTGTCAAGTCAAATCAAGTCAAGTCAACGAGTCAGCACAGGCTGAGAAACGCTGGGGTACTTAGCGTCGTGCGGTCCGGAGGGACAGGTAGTGGTAGAAGGCCTCAAGTGAGTCTGAGTGCAGGTAGCTCAGTCACTGGTAGGTCGGTAGAGTAGGAGTCAGCAGGGAAGAGAAGGACGGGGGTTAGGGAGGGTCGTAGTCTCAGAAAAAGTTACTCAGTTGGGAAGTGTACTCCACCGGTTTCATGATCTCAAAGTCGAAATCGTAGTAAGGAAGGTTTCTTTAGGGTCCCGACTAGCGGAAGTCTTACCTGACCAACCTAGAGGAACGTCAGGTTCCCTGAGAGTTCTCAGAAGAGGTTGTGGTGCCAAGTTTTCGTAGTTAAGAAACCACGAGTCTGAAGAAATGTCAGGTTGAGAGTGTAGGTATGTTTTGGTGACCATTTTTGGTATCGGAACTGATCTGTCTGGAATCAGCCGTTTCATTACAGAGACGAAAACTTATATGATAGATCCAACCAGTATTGAAAAGAAGGTTCCTCATTCACAGAAAATTAAAGTACCGACGTCAGTGGTAGACGTCAGACCGAGATCTAATCACTAGTGTAGTAGTACTAATAGACCCAGTACTTCCAGAAAAAACATGTCAAGACACATAAGAACGGTGGAGAAGAATTATAGAAGACGAAGACAATCCAGGTATGGTAAAGACAGGAAATAGCTCGGGTAGAAACGTAATTTACAAGGGAACCACAGAGATTAAAAGAACTTCTCTAGAGATCAGAAAGGGTAAGACAACTAAAGGAGATAAAGAAACGTAACTAGCGACTTCTTCCACAAGACTAGAGAAGAACGATAAGAAACATTGAGACGTAAGTCTACGAATATAGAAAGGAAAAGAGGAAACGAAAAGTGGAGAGAAGAAAAGTGTCGATAAACATTCCGGAGGGGTCTGTCGGTAAAACGAAAAAACACAAAGAAAAGGTACCTCTTCCAGAACTAGGGACAGAGGACATGTTACAGTGCTTGGAGTCAGGTATCAAGTAGTCCGTGAGACAGATAGTCTAGATCCGGGAATTTAGATAAAGACTAAAGGTGACATATTAGTAGTCCCTAAACTAAATCCAGTATGGACTTACCAGATTACCAAAAGGGATGAAAGAAAAAGAAAAAAAAATAAAACTTCCCTTCAACAAAAGTACAGAACATAACAATAAAAATAAAAATAAAATAAAAAATGTACAATAATCAAAAAATAAAAAAATTGAAATTTTAGAAATTAAGAATTGTACGCAAGGGTTTGTACTTGGGGGAGGGTGGAGGGAGGGGTATTGCAGAGAGACCCAGTAGGGGTACGTGGTCGGGGTTCGTACGACATAGGACGCAGTCTGTATCTGACCGCTAAGTTAAGAATGTACTATCATATGTACAATCTTACGGTAAGAGGGTTTAGTAGGGTGGGAGAGGGAGAGGGAGACTCAGTTAAACTCAGACTTAAACCATTATTCCTCAAGTACTAGACTCGGTGTCAGTCGAGGACCAGAACAAAAACAACTGACATATCTCGAAGTTATCTTTTTCTTTTACACTATGTATGTCTGTCACCTTATAATAATTCGGTATTATTTTATTACTATTAACGTAAACGTCGTTACACCTATTTGGATCTCCAATAGTATGATTCACCTCATCGGTCTGTCTCTTTCTGTTTATAGTATACTATAGTGAATATACACCTTAGATTTCTTTTTTCTATATGGTAAGAAAAAAGGAAACCGTTATTTAATGTTTTTGGAGGTTTTAAACAGTTAGATAACTGGGTTCTTAATATAATGGTTCTCAAATTGACCTTTTCATTTTCTGTCTATGTATTTTTGTATGGAAATTTCAAGTATCTTGATAAAGAGAATTTTTCATTGTAAAAACCTTGTAGATGTATGGGTTATCATACCTAAAAAAAAATTATAAGTCTTTCTATTTTAGAGAAGTAGGTTATTTATTGTCTACATCCAAGAGAGACCCACTATACCTTTCTAAAAATATTATATAATAATTCACCGTTAAATTACGTAAATAAATTTGATATCGATAACGAAGGGACAATATTACCCACTATTGTAAATATTTGAAAAGAAAGAGTATAGAAGATATTTGGTTAAAACTAGAATCATAAATGAAACCATGATATTTAAAACATATTTTAAGAGTATACACTAAACAGTAGAACCTAACTATGGAGAACCAAGTGTTTGTGATATCTTCACTATTATTCGTCGGATGTGGTACAAGGTGGAATAGAGAAGGGTCTATAACCAACCGATATAGTAAAGACACCACAGGTCCGTATATTGTGAAAATAGGATGTGAGAAAATATGAAAATCAATTTTAAAATTAAGATAGAGAAGTAAGATTAGAAATAAAATGAGAAACAAAACTTCAATTTTATGTTATACGGGTGGCAGTTAGTAAAAGGTGATCAAAAGTTTCAGTAAATAATTAAAAGACTTCGAGTAAGAATTTATTAAAGGACTTCCTGTTTGAGTTTTATTTTGTAAGGGGTTGAAGACCGTTTTTTTTTGTTTTTTGTTTTTTGGTTCAAACAGAAGTCAGATTGATGGACTTATGACCGAACTGACTCATATTTCAGGAACCAAATGTGACGGAAAAGAATTCGTGAAACACCGACCATCACCACGAAATCAGAGATTCAGCATAGACTCAGAACACTGGGGCATCTGTCATCGGACGGTCGGAAAAGACAGGTCCTAAGGGGTCCGTTCTTAAGACCCATCCAACGGTAAAGGAAGAGGTCCCCTGGAAAGACCGGGTCCCTAGTTTGGGTTCTGAGGACGTAACGTCCCCCTAAGAAATGGAGACTGTGTGTCCCTTCGGGTAAGACACCGATAGAGGGGTATTAAAAGACCGTAACTTACAACGACCCTCCTACAGACTCCAGTCCATAGAAAATAGACTATAGAAAAACGGACTTTTCACTAAATTTGAGAGATGTTAATTGGTCTCCAAAAAAAAAAAAAATTAAGGAAATATAAGTAACAAATATTAGCCACGAATGGTCCTTTACAGTATCACAATTTATAACACAACTAAAAAGCACTCTGTAATAAAATTTAAACTTATAACAGAAAAAACAATTCGTTTGAAATTTTTATAACAGGAATTTATGGACAAAACAATGTAACAAAATTAAACGGAAAATCACAAAAAAATTTAAAGAGAAAAAGACAGATCGGAAAATTTTTAGAAATAAAGGTAAAATAAAACTGGTGAAGAGTATAAAATGTGGTCTGAAAAGGATGTCTTATATCATAGGATAAACAAGGGAATTTAAAACGGAAGGAAAATTTTAATTTAAAAAGTGAAAAAAGGACGAAAAAACAGTTAAATATAAAGAGGTATAGGATTTGACTACAAAAAAATTTTTAATAAATATCAAGAAAAAGTACTTCGTCAAAGAAATATCTCTATGAATCCTTTCAATTACCACTTTATCAACGAATGTTAAAAATACACGAAGTACTCTTACAAAAAGAAATTGTAAGAAAAAATTTTTTACTAAACGATAACAAATAGTAGAAAAAAAGAATGAGACATAAACACAATTAAGATATGGTCAAACAAACAATAAGTCAAGTCAAGTGAAGTCGACGAGACACCTGGTGTCGTGCGGTCCGGAGCGACAGGCAGTGGTTGAGGGCCTCAGGTGAGTTTGAGTACAGGTAAAACAGTCACTACGGTCGGTTGGTAGAGTAGGAGACGGTAGGGGAAGAGGAGGATGGAAGTTAGAAAGGGTCGTAGTCCCAAAAAAGTCTACTCAGTCGAGAAGATTAGTCCACAGGTTTAATAACCTCAAAGTCGAAGTTGTAGTCAGGAAGGTTACTTGTGGGTCCTGACTAGACGAAATCCTACCTGACAAACCTAAAGGAACGTCAGACTCACTGAGAGTTCTCAGAAGAGGTTGTGGTGTCAAGTTTTCGTAGTCAAGAAGTCACGAGTCGAAAGAAACAATAATGAGTAGTGATTTATTTAGTAAATAAAAATTTTGTTAATATATATCTTTTATAACTACATATCTCCATGAAAATATCGGAGTCCTAAATGGAGGTTTCTCTAGAAAAGACAAAATGATAGTGTTCTTGTTTCTCGAAGGAAGTTCATTAAAAAGACCTAAAAAAAAAATTGTATGAATATATTTGAGAGGGGGAATCGGATAGAGTTACTTTGTTTCAAGGACTGTCGAAAACGACAATCAGGTAGAGATAGAGTAAGGACGGAGACAATAACGTTACTTCTCTATTTGAAGACGTTAGGTTTCACTCAGGGACATACACAAGTGTTGTATTAAATTTAAGAAACTGTTGTATTGTTATTTTACTCACATTTTAGTTCATAAAGTCTGACTTTCTTTCCTTTACACAGGACACGATTCGAAGGAAAGAATCATTTACAGTTCTATAAAACTATAATAGTTTACAAAGAGTTTACCTTAAACACAAAAAGTTTATAGAGTAAAATGAGACTCTCCATTTATAGAGAGTAAGAGATTTAATGGTTCGATATTAATGAAACTAGTCTGAGACTCGTAATTTTTCAAAAATTTAGACGTCATATCGAAGAAGAGGACACTGTAAATTTGTACAAGGAGAGTAAAAGAAACTCAATATTAGGTGGAACAGTCCTCTTGACTAGTCTAAGAAAAAGTATATAAAGTTTATAATAACATGAAGTTCAGTATAAAGTACACTTCTCTAAAATTGAACGAAATACCAGTTGAGACGTCGAAAACTGGACGAATAGTCACACATATTTCAGACGAGTCCAGTACAAAAAAACAGATTATAAAAGTCTTCAAAACACTAAATTTTTTATTGATATAAAAATACTTAGATCTATATAAATCGTTCAATATGACCCGAAAAATACATTTATTTATTTTAGAGGACTGCATTCCAGGAGTTTCAAGGTTCACGAAACTAGGGAAGAAAATTTCCCTATAGTTATAATAGTCAATGCATAAAATAAAAAAAATTAATTTACTGATTAAAATATAATAAATGTTACATATTCGTGACTAAGTAAGACACCCACAATGTTTCAACTCATTCTGTCCTCATCTAAAAGTTTTTGTGTATTAATTCCTCTATGTATACAATTGGGTTTATACTCCGTTTGACACTACTCTCCACCTTATTTTCTTTATTACTCAACGAAACGTTTATATCCCTACCTTCTTGTATGAAGATTGTCTTACCTACGTATGTCTCCAGAAAGTATACATTCTACAGATTAAATTTCCTTTCCTACAGAGTACGGAACTATTCGTTACTTCTACTGACGTTGTGTCACCCTTACCCTAAGTATGATCCCTTATCAAACACAAGTGTGGTCGAGTAAAACGATAAATCGTTCTGACGTAACGTTATGATCGTTAGGAAAACTATTTTCGACCAAGAGTAGTGTTACTTTCTCGTGTTTCGGTAGAGGGGACGACCTTTTGTTTTGTTTCTATATGAAGACTATTACACCTGTACCACCGATGTCGAGATACATACTTCCTACATCCAAACAAGTGACCCAACTACCGAGGTAAACAGTATGAATAACCGTTATAGCGTAACTGGACTAATGTCAGTTGATATTAATGCACCGAGTGTTATAGTAGTACTGAAGTCACCTCAAAAGATTTTCAATTTTCTCTGTTATAAGTCATTAGTTATAATATAAAATCCTTGTCATAAATTAATTTAATGGAAACGACTTATCTCCTACGGAAACATGACAAACTAGTAAAGACTTCAGTCTAAGAAGTCAATTGGTAATGTGATTGGGAATTGTTTCTCCGACTTCGACTACTAAGAAAAAACGTTCAAAGTCCTCAAATAATGAATTACTACGTTAGAGTCCACATGGAAAAAAAAGAAAATAAGATGGAGTGTGAATTCGAGGTGTGAATTCCTTTATTCCCGTATTCTCAGGACCAGTATGGTGGTTTGTATCCATATTAGTCAATTACATTAGACTGAGTTCGGTCGATTTACTTTCAAGTTCTTTTTACCTTTTTACCCAAAATCTTTTATCGACTGAAGTCCTTTCGATTCCGATTTCCTTTACGTAAATAAGACTTTTCGTAGATAATTAGTCCTGAGACAGATAAACTAATTTTCGAGAAAGTCATTTTTCGTTGTCTTTAGGTAAATTTGATTGAATACATAATTTTCCGTAAATAAAATTCTCGTTCTTTATACGGGATCAGTGTACTCCTGACTATGGTCCTTTACCCTTATAGATCGTACTTCCGTCTATAAGAAGTAGACAACACAGAAAGACATAGTGAAGGATTAATAGAGAACGAAAACGGAGCCACAAGTCCGACGAGAGAAAATCACACACTAAACTACATGTGTTTTACTTTCGACTGGTGTGACGTCACTGTCACAACCAATATTTAAACAAAAAGAAGGTTCAAGTTCACTATAATCTATGACTGTACACACTGGATTAGGGTTTAAAAACTTTCTAGGATTAACCGTGTAACCCTTAGTTTATAGATAGATGGGTTACACGAAAGTTTATACCGGTTAACATGTCAGAGTGTATTATACTTATGTTGACGTGTACACCCTTCAAGGATGTTTTTAGGGGGGAGGAACTCTTTGATACGAACTTACAAGGATAGTATGACAACGTCGTTCCTGAAAAGAGCTCCTTTTACTCTTAGATGTACTCTACAATTTATAGTAAATCGTGTATTCACCGTTTTGATCTTAGTCGGAATCCAGACAGAGTGAGGTTTCGAGGAAAAGTAACGGTTTAAGTGTCTACTTTCTTTCTATGATTTCAACTCAGAAAAGACGATCAAAATTCTCTTTCCACCAAGTATTACCATACCCACTGTCACTGTAAAGTCCTCTTTAAAATGTAACATTCCTTTAAAAAAATCCTGTAGAAACTACCACATTACTTCCGATCCGAGTGTGTGTGATGTTCTGGAACCCTTACACGACGGGTCTTATGACGACTCCTCTCATATCCTCTCGTTATAGGGAGGGACTTAGGTTGAGACTCAAAAGTGTCCCCGGTCTAAGTAGGTAGAACAGGGGTCAAGTACTGACTCGTGAACTTCTTCCATTGGTCGCCACAAGTAAGGATGTCCTCCCCGAGAGGAGATTACCAGTCGTAACCGAATTGTGGAAGATAGTTGGACTTGTAGAAATCTTGACACGAAGTCGGACTCTGAGAACCGTGGACCATAAGGAAGGA
This sequence comes from Capra ibex, assembly GCA_006410555.1. Lineage (NCBI taxonomy): Eukaryota > Metazoa > Chordata > Mammalia > Artiodactyla > Bovidae > Capra > Capra ibex. Next base: position 29,867,510 of record SJYO01034137.1, on the reverse strand, counting down.
CCAGAGAGGAAAGTGTCTATAGTTTGGACATAAAGTCGGACTCCAAAGAGGAACGGATGTGGAAAGAAGAGAAATGGGAAGTCACCACAAAGGATACTTTTACTAGTACGTTTTGAAAATCTTAATATTTTTCCTTTATTTCTTCGTAATTTTAATTTCCATCTTCGTAAACCTTTTATTCAATTTTATCGAAAGAAAGGTACAACAAATACCCTTTAACGTCTTGAAAGGCCCGAAGGGTCCACTATGGTCACCATTTGTTCGGTGGACAGTTACGTCCTCTGTATTCTCTGTTCTTTACACCCAAGCTAGAAACCCAGTCCTTCTAGGGGACCTCTACCTTTACTGTGGGGTGGTGTCAAAATAACGGTCCTCTTAAGGTTCCTCGGACCACTGGATGTCATGCACCGTAACGTTTAACAGCCTGTACTGACTCCTAGACTCGTGTCGTGTTGTGTATCCTGAAAGGTGGGTAAAGTAAACTTAAAAATCTTGTCGTGAAAAACAAAAGGGAGGACTCCATTTGTGTATATATCGTATGTATTGTGTATACAATTTTATTATTATTACATCTTGAAATTTCGATGTTCTATTTTAATTGTACCAAATGATAATAATTTAAAATTACATAAAAGATTAGAAAAACAATGCTAAAAATAAAAAAGATTCAATCCTAATTTAATTTATTTGACATAGAAATAGTAAAACGATTAGAATACTACAGTTGTGAAAGTTACAGTAATTTAGATATAAAATAAAAAGTTAACTATCGTCTAAATATAATTCCTAGAAAATCGTTTAAAAGTAACATAGGATGAAATGTAAGAATCACTGGGAAGACCTGTTCATCCCCTATACTAACAATTTTTGTCTACTTCTATTTCGATGACGTTACCCTGTGTGGCTAAAAACCACAATATTCCTTTTGTGACCGGACCGTGGAACTCACTCCCACACCACTCTCTCTGGATTCCTGGTGATCTTTATACCTCCCTCCTCTCCGTAACTATTAGAAACAGAAAGTCTTTACGGGATTTCGGAAGGAGGGATTCCTTTCACGGGACCACTCCGAGAGGGTTTAACATCGTTCATGGAATTTATATTACTAACGACCTAGACGACAGGGGGAGGTCTACCGAGACCAGTACTAAACTAGTGGTCAAGGGAATTGGAATAACTCTTTCAGATAACCTTCATTGTTCGTACTGGGAGAAAAGAAATGACGGGTACGTTTTACGGAGGATTACTAAGGAGGGGGTCTGTGTCAGTAAGAGACTCCCTTTGTGGAGAAGTTGGGGACCACCCTACTTGTTTGTCCTGTCTAAATTTGACTGATGGATTCCACTAGGGAAGTTTTTACTCCTATTCTGAGTTGATAACCTTGACTAAACCCCAAGGATCCCGGAAGTTACCCAAAGGGATCACCGAGTCTCCCATTTCGCAGACGGATGTTACGACCTCTGAGCCCAAACTAGGGACCCAGCCCTTCTAGGAGACCTCTTCCTTTACCCTTGGGTAAGGTCGTAAGAACGGACCTATAAACGGACCTACCTCTCAGCCTGTGCTGACTCGTTGAAGTGAAAGTGAAAGTGAAAGTCCCGGAAGTTGGTCACCACTCCAGTGTAAACCTCGGGACGGGTGGACGTGTAGGGTCCAATCAATATTTATTGTGAAAGAAAGGTCCCTATGCGACACACAAGGACTCTTAAACGAAGGAGACTCCCTTATTCCGAGTCGAGACCTTCCAGAAGTCCAGTTGGAGTGACTAATTCGAATATTATTCACTGTCTTAACGGGATCTGTAGGAGAAACACCCAGTTCTACCTAAGACATGTTAAGAGTTACGTAGAATGAAATAGATCTAATTCCGGGTCCGGTTCACTTTTTCAGTTTTGTCTTTAAATTCCTGTTTCGGGGAATTAAAAGATTCTACCTGTGGTTACAAAATACTCTAAACAAGTCGACCTTGAGAACCTCCATACCGACTCCAGTTATCACCAAAAACAAATAAAATACATTTAAATACATTCGGTGAATCCTATGATGTCGAATTTCAAAAATAAATAAATAAAAATCGGATTCTTAGAACTATTCGTCGAACCTGATGTAGAAAACCGATAAATCCAACACCTTAAAATGAAAGGACACAACCTTATAAGGTGATACGGTTTCGATCGACAACCAATTGTACCCAGAGACACCATGTCTAAGATTGACCGAGTAAGATACCTACACAGATCTAAAGAAAGACCATGATCCCGAGTGTGTCATCCCTTTAGAGATAATAGAGTCTTTTATAGTCCCTCTATAAAAGAACTCCATTACTGAAGTCTTAGTCCTATATAAGGTTATATTTTATTTTTCAATTTTTTTACCTTATTTACCGTCACTCTCTGGTTTTTTTCTATTTATTCATGAGAGTTTACTATATTTAGAAGTTACACGAAGAATCCCTACTTATTCCGAAGGTTCAAAAAGTTCGGACCTTATTCTCCGAAACAGTCACCCCAAGACGGTTATAAAACGACTCAAAGAAAAATTCCCCTTCAAAACCTTAAAAGAATTAATAAAAGGAAAGTCAGAGAAATATTAAATATTTTCAAAGACCTCCACTCTTTCCGTAATAGTTCAACGACAGAATTGGTCTTAACACTACAAGGGATACTTAGTGTGATACAACGATTTACAATATAATCTACACTTTCTTCGTTCACCTTATATAACAGGACACTTCACCATAGTATACACACATTTCCGGGGACGGTCTTATTAGTGAGGAGGGAATCAGACAATTACTGTACGGTAAGACCTAGAGATCTCTCTCAAGGACTTCACTCCGAACAGTCTAGACACTGGTCTAAGTCACTTGGTTTTTGGTGTTGTGCATAAGACAAATCGCTACCCACACCCTCCGTCCCACAACATGGAGAGGGTCCACAACTGTCCAAAGTACTTTTGACGACTCATGGAGTAGGAACGAACAAAGACATTATTAGTTTAACGTAGGTAGTAAAAAGTGAGGAGTATTCTGAATAATACTAAGAACTACACGTTTATTCCTCTATCCGAATTTTTATTCAGTAAATGTGTTTAGTATGTCAAACCTCGACCTTCTTGAGTCTAAACTAACTCTTTTACAGATCGAGAGTTTAAGTACTATAAAGATGTCCCATTACACTATTTTATGTTTCTTATCAGTCAGATCGGTTTCTAGAGTGAAATTTATCTAAACATGGCTAAAACCGTTCGTAAGAATTATTCTGATTCTTTTAATATTCATGTGTACAAATTTGGGACTCTTTCCTATCTTCGGTCTATTGTGTACTTCCTTTATTTCTCTCCCTCTTTCCAGCATTATAACTTACATGTCAGTAGTCAAACTTATAGACCTTTGACTCATAGGGTCTTCCCTTTTTCAATTCATCTATGAAGTATTTATAACTCATTACTATGGTGATCCTTAAAAATATCAGACCCTTTCAAAACTTCAGTATCAGATATCATTCACTGAAAATACAGTTCATGAATCTTTTCGATTTGTTATCATTTAATCTGAACACTAATTTTCAATTGTTCCTATCTTTGTCTTAAATCATCTGTCGTTGTTCTCGTCGTTTTTTTCGACCTTCTCATCATCAGAACCTATAGGTCCATTAATGATTTTAATATCCAGGATAAAATAGGATGATTGAAAAATCCAAATCTAAGAGTCTCTGACTCGGAAACTTGAATAAACATCATAAGTACCTTTACAGATGTCGAATTCCAAATACTCTTCAGTTTCGATACAATAATTAAAACTTTCTGTCTAAAATCACTAAAAATAAACTAAATTTCTATCACTTTGGATCTATATATTTTATTAATTATTCTTATAAAATATTTTGTGTCTTTGACTATTTTGTATTTTGTTTCTTTTGATTTAATGTACTTTGATTTCTAAATTACTAATTCCTTGTACCTTTAATTTCCTAAGGAGATCTCTACAATTATTTATTCTTTAGATATTGATATAGAAGGGTTTAAAACTATTGACTGAACTCAAACTGAATTTGTTTTTGGTTTGAATCATTAATATAATCAATTTATGATAGATATAGAAGGGTTTGAAACTTATAACTGAACTTAAACCGAAGTTGTCTCTGGTTTCAATCATTAATAGAATCAACTTATGATAAATATAACACGATATTTTACTATATAGTCAAGAATAAATTTCAAATCTGAAAAATTTCTCCAGTTTCTCGTTTCACACAATTAATGGATTACGTTATTATACACCTATGTAAAGGTTAGGTCAAAGTAACTAAAATTTTCTAATAAAATGAATCAATAGTATTATTAGGACATATTATAAATAAAAGACAAAATAACTACTCCTTTGACATCTAGTTTATCTTGATTGTAAGACATTGAGTTTTTCATCTTTAGTTTAAACCGAGTAAATTGAGGGTTAGGTTATAAAAAAGGTAAAATGGTGTTATAAAAGGTTAATAATAAAGACCGATAATTCTTATTATGATAATCTTTGTACACACATGTACAGAAACTCCCTCGAATACAATGTAAAGAATTTATATATAGATCTTCACCTTTACGACTCATCATATTATGAGAGGTTTCTCGAGGTAGGTAGTAACGAATAAAATACTCTGGAAAAGTAAGAAACACTGCTTTTGTACTTAATAAGAAGTGGACATACTCGAGGTTTATAACAAATTTGGAAACACAAAGCCACCAAGAAAGTTACTGAAACCCATTAAAGAAAGATGTGTACGTGTTGAGATATGAGTCGGTGTCTGTACTCCCTAGACGTCTAGAGGTTGCGACAGAGAGGTCACAAGGCAAGATCACGTAAAGGGGTACTTAAACTTGTTGGAACGGACTGAAGACTAGAGAAAGAAGAGATGAATTGTTCCTACGACTCGTATCAAACCCAAGGGGGCAGGGTATGAAGGATACCCCTAGACGTAAGTCTGTAATTCGACACCTTTTATGTCCAAAGTGGAATAAATAAACACGAAGAAGATAATCTTTAGTATCAGAAGACGATAAACGAAGAGTCTCAGACTTTTAACAACAAAGTATATAAAAATGATCACAATATTAAAAAACTCCACTTTCCCACTCATATCAAAGGACGATAGTACACTATTCTTCGTCTTTAGAGACTCAAAGTAGTTAAATTTCTCATCTAAATTTCTCATCTGACTTCAAGTCTTTTATATAACTAGTTAGTAGTGATGGTAGGGGTTTCAGTCTAGATAGTAGTCTTGTGTCCGAAAGATCGAGTTCCACAAACTTTTGTTGAAGACTTTATAAATCCCGTATATTTGTCTTCCACTTAATAACTAATTGTACCCGACCCCCATCCCCAGACTCCAAAGGAGAACCCTCCGACTTTTTACAGGACCTAAATCTATAATAAATAACTACATGTTGAAACATTTATATGATTTTTGATGACTTGACATGTGAAATTCTCCCACTTGTTATGAATGTACTTAATATAGAGTTATTCCGATTTAAACTTACCGATAAAGATTAAAATAATCCACAAACGGTGTGACCTAATTTTTATCCTTGGTTGTATAAGACAGTACCGTTGGATGAGGTCATAAGAACGGACCTTTTAGGGTATCTGTCACCTCGGACCACCCGATATCAGGTACTCCACCGTTCTCAGTCTGTACTAATCGTTTATTTGTTATTGTTATATAAGAAAGATATCCTTTGTGTATAATATATGGTTTCTGTGTCTATCCCATTTTCATTTCACTACTGTTTTTCTATGTGATACACTATCATTGGATAATAAAAAGTAAAAATATCGATAATCAAAAGTAATTACGGAGATTAACTTTCTTTACTTTAAGGAAACTTTACTTCTAATTAAACTTTCAGGAGATTACGTTTGAAAAATGTCTATGAGAAAGTTAACAACAACAAATCAATGGTTCAACACAGACTGAGAAAACACCGGGGTATCTGATATCGGGCGATTCGAGGAGACAGGTACCCTAAAGGATCCGTTCTTACGAAATCTCCCAACGGTAAAGAACGAGGTTCCCTAGAAGGACTACGTTCCTAGTTTCGAAGTAACGTCCGTCTAAGAAGTAGTGACTCGGTGGTCCCTTCGGGTGAGAAAATCATGATCCAGGAAACGGTCCTTATTACGTCAATCTTCTGCAAAAGGTACAAGGACGATATTCAGTCATACATTATCCGTAGGAAACCAAACAAACCAGTTTCTTACCACTGGGAGGAGTCACACTCCTGTAAGACCTTAGAAGTACCAGGATACTTCGAACAAAAGATACAGAATGGAGGGAGACGTGGAGAACTGAGGTCTAGAGGTCCCTGTCCCAAAGATCAGACTATATGAAAGGACATTCCGGCCGGTGTCTCATAGAGGTGTCAGTGGTTCGATTAGAACAGGAACCAATTTGGAAAGAGGTTTCCGTCTTGACTACTTCTACACAGTCGTACCGTTATGGACACACCGTACATCGTCAGAGAGTGGACCTAAAATTCTCCGTCTCAAGAACCCCTACCTTTAGATTTTAGTCCCACGGTTGTGCCAAGTCAAGAGAATGACCGAATGTCTCTCAGTGTAAATCTACATACGAATGTTCCGTATCCTGACGAAGTAGTAAGATTTTCACTCCTGACTTCCCCTTATTTCTCCATTTTAATGTACTACTTGATTATTAAGACAGCAGAATTTGCATTACGACTACGTAACGAATGACCCTTATGTTTTGTACAGAATCGACTAAACTTATAGTGACCTTTTAATACTTGTGTCACTGTCTGTTCTATATATAAACATCGAATTTCGAGTATAAGATCGGTCAGACAACGAGGGTTAACCGAACAGAAACCCAGTCAGGAAGTCGACTGAAAAACGTGTCTTTTACAAATTATTTTAGTAAACCCTTCGTAAAGTACTTTCACAGTACACCTAATATTAAGAGGGACTCGGACATAGTCGTCCTATTTACGTAAACCTTTGTCGACTTTATAACTGATTGTCGAAAAGAGATATAAGTATGATGCACATAAACACGTATTCTTTAAGAACTATCCTTTGAAGTTCTATTCAACTTATTTGACCGTTTCTTTAGGACATTTGGACTCATCTTACTCAGTCAACATGAGGAAACTCAGTATAAACGAACTTTTATAGATCCGTTCCGTCTCCTTACATATTACGGGCAGTGAGTGATTTTACAACAAGAGCTGGTTACCAACCATCTGAGGTTCGTCTCGTTTTTCCTTTCCGACTCATGATTTACTTCGACCGTAAAAATCCAAAGTCGTACATTAGGATGTATAAAGTCTCGGACTTGACAACTAGTCTACAAGATCCAGATTCAGAACATACTGGAACTTGATCACGGATTGAGAAGTTTGAAGTAGTCACATTATCCCTACTATTATTTTAATGGAGTATCCCAATACCCTCCAACTGACTAGATTAGTGTACATTATGTTATGTCCCGGACGAAGAACCACTTATATGAATTTATAGTCTATGATAACAACGACAATAATACAACAATAATAATATTAAGATCCAGGTATTAGGGATTAAATGTAAATACTATGGACTTTAGAGAATTTTAGTTTTGTAAAAAGTATTTCAACAGTGTTTGTGTAAACTATCGTTTTGGACTAGATTCTACCACACTCAAATAACCATCTAAAAATTTAAGGGAAAACTACACATACAGGTAAATAAATCGACATCTTTATAATTTCAAAAACTAATACCCTACAACTGGTTCTGGAGTGACCCTCACAAGTAATTATACATAGTATAGTTCTCAAAAGTCGTTCCTTACTAACTGGACACAGAAGTAACAACGATAGTAGTGGTTTCCAGTATTTCATTAATGGAAAAGAGACATGTGCCGTCCCTTTTAAACCTCACCTGTATCAAGATATCCTTTTACCACGGTAGTCATTCACTCTTCACTTATCGGTTGTTACGTAAATTAATGTTAGGAACGGATTGTAACTACGTAAGACTGAGTTTACAGATCTTTTCCTATTTTTTACTTTGTCTAAATTTTATATTTTTCTCTTGAATTTTACCGACGAGTGTTATATAACGTAGGAAACTTTTTACCCATAATGAACGTTTATATATCCGTTTAGTTATAAAAAAATGGACAAGTCGATTACTATTTTGTATAACTCTTCTTCTCAACTTATTTTTCAATTATCACACCCGAACGTTATGTTTTTCATTAGGTTTTTCACAAGGACTAACCCTTATTGACGGATAAATTCATTTTATTAGGACAGGTTTTTTTGGGAGTTTCCATATTTGTGTCACGATGTGACTTTCTTCTGGGTCACTAGAGAAAATGGATAAAAATTTAAAATCTAATTAAAACTATCAGAACTTGAAATATCTTTATTAAGATGTACGGAGGTCCTCCGTCTATTGTTGTAGTCGCCGTAAAAAAAATAACATTATTGACCCTCCTCTACTCGATTACCGATTCTTACGACATTTGTATGAAGTCACAAGTCCTGTCGGGGGATGTTGTTGCACGGTCATCACGGTCCGTTAGATTCTTTGGGACTAGATCCACATCTCCAATTACATTTGTAAAAGTAGGTTGTCTCCACTTTTATCAAATGGTCACCTTTTTGATTGAGGTCAAATTGTCAAATCACGGGACAAACTGTCATTGAAACACAAGTTGTCGTGTCAGAATAGAAATGTTAAGAATGAAACGGAACTCACATAAACCTTGACTAAAGAACGACGAAAAAAGGTAATGAATTTTAGAAACTATACACAAGTCAAAAATGAATATTACGACCAATAAAAAATTAGAAAACTTTTAATATAAAATTATTAATTAACCCCATGATCGATCTTCACACCTTTTGAAGTATTCATTTAAATTGTATAAGGAACCGAAAGTAGTCAAGTCAAGTCGGGTCAAGTCAGTGAGAAAGTACAGGTTGAGAAACGTTGGGGTACCTAACGTCGTGTGGTCCGAAGGGACAGGAAGTGGTTGAGGGTCTCGAACGAATTTGAGCACAGGTAGCTCAGCCACTACGGTAGGTCGGTAGAGTAGGAGACAACAGGGGAAGAGGAGGACGGAAGTTAGAAAGGGTCGTAGTCCTAGAAAAGGTTACTCAGTCAATAAACGTAATTTACTGGTTTCATAACCTCAAAGTCGAAGTCGTAGTCAGGAAGGTTACTTATAAGTCCTGAATAAAGGAAATCCTACCTGACCAACCTAGAGGAACGACAGGTTCCCTGAGAGTTCTCAGAAGAGGTTGTGGTGTCAAGTTTTCGTAGTCAAGAAACCGTGAGTCGAAAGAAACACCAGGTTGAGAGTGTAGGTATGTACTAATGACCTTTTTGGTATCGAAACTGATCGACCTGGAAACATCTTTCATTACAGAGACGAAAAATTATACGACAGATCCAACCAGTAACGAAAAGAAGGTTCCTCGTTCGTAGAAAATTAAAGTACCGACGTCAGTGGTAGATGTCACTTCAGAGAGTGATAAAGGTAATAAAGGGGTAGATAAACGTTATTTCACTACCCTGTCCTACGACACTAGAATCAAAAGACTTACAACTCAAAATTGGGTCGAAAAAGTGAGAGGAGAAAGTGAAAGTGGTTCTTCGAGAAATCAAGGAGAAGTGAAAGACGGTATTTTCACCACAGTAGACGTATAGACTCCAATAACTATAAAGAGGGTTGGTAGAACTAAGGTCGAAGACAAAGTAGGTCGGACTATAAATCGTGCTACATGAGACGTATATTTAATTTATCCGTCCCACTGTCATATGTCGAAACTACATGAGGAAACCGAAAGTACCTTTGCCACTTTACAGTCTACAACGGTATAAGCCACAATAAATTCTATCCAACTAAAAGTGGTCAATAAAGACCACAACCTCCATAGTAACGATTAATCTAAGACGTTAAGAAACTGGGACTTGAATAGAAGGATGAGTCCATTGACGGGATGTAAAATACGATTTTTCTATGGAAGGGGGGCGAGGGCGTTACGGAAATAAGAATTGACATTTGACTTCAAGTTTACCGTGACCTAGATAAAGGATATAGGGAGAGAGGGAAGTAGAACTACAGGACTCATTTTCGGAAAACCGTTTATACACTCTAAAAAAAAAGATATTTTCAAAGGTTAGTCTTATTCTATCTATTCCTAGGACATGAGTTACTCAAATAGAAGATTTGTTTAACAAAATTGTATAGTATCAGTAAAATATAATTGATCCTTGATTGTATCACTACATCGAGTCAATATAAAGTTAAAATTTTTCACATATGGGACCGATCTTCACGTAGTTTTACCACCTCTAATACTCACTAACAATTAAAAATGAAATAGGAATTAAAAATGAAATAGGAAATAGGAAAATGAAATAGGAATAAAGATCAACAGACGGTACTTGTACATAACAAACATTTTAATCTTTCTTTTATTATTTGCAGTAATTTTTAATTTTTTTATCCAAGGTCAACAAGGTACACACACGGACTATTCAGTGAAGACAGCTCAGGTTGAGAAACACTGGGATATCTGACATCGGACGATCCGAGGAGACTGGTACCCTAAGAGATCCGTTCTTATGACCTCGTCCAACGGTACGGAAAAGGTCCACTAGAAGGGTTGAGTCCCTAGTTTGGGTAAAGAGAACAGAGAATACAAAGGACGCAACCGTCCACCATTTCCTGGTGGACAATCAAGAAATGGTGATCGTAGTGAACCCTTTGGGACAGGGTATACCCGTCCAAAATTTCAACAGACTCTAGAAATAGACCCAAAGGTCTCTTTCTCACACATTGTATGTTATCCGAAATTAATCCCGAACTAGACGACTCGACCGTCGAAGGTGGTGGACCTTTGACGTCGATAAAGTATACTGTTCAATTGTTTTCCTTTGGTTTTTTATGTGAACCTCTAAACTTCAGTACCTTTATTAAACTGACAATATGGTTTTAAAAAGTTCAGGACCTAGATAGGAAATAATCCACAAAAACCATTTCATGTCCACCAGAGACTTAGAGACATAGAACGGACATTTCAAAGAGATCGTCTCAACGACACTATTATTTACTATTCCACTTTACATCTAATATTGAGCATTTTGAACCATAAAGACCATGAACAATCTATAACTAGTAATATAAAAACAATTGATGTAGAAACTATAAGTGTTTATTATTATCTGAAAGGCCATCGACGTTTGTACCAATGTAATGTCTTATATTAAAAACAGTACATTGTAATGTCATTGACAAGGTCTCAGTATAATTTACATTTTACATTTGTGACTTACATCTCTGATCAAGTGAGAAAGTGATTCTTAGAATAAAGATTTAGAACACTGATTTTAAACACGGAGTCGTTTCAATAATACGTTTCACATTACCTGAAATATCTAAAAATCGTTTATCAATTTTCATAATTTCAGTATATACATTTAATGTTCACTCACTACGTATCAGAGGAAACACCATATCATTGTGAAAACTCTTTTAGAATACTCTATCTTTCCCTTTTTCTCTTCTTCATTCAGAAACGTCACAAGCCAGTCCATACTTATAACACCATGTACCCTCTTTCACGTCCGCACCATGTATCTTGTTTCGGTGGAGTAGGGAGTGGGAAACTTTGACGACTTACAATGGACTGTACCTTACATTGATTTCTTCGTCTTCAGTCTTACTCAACTATTCCCAAGTTGGACGAAAACGATCGAAACTTCTGGCTCCTTCTCCCGGAACTTGGGTCCTTATGTCCGTCGAAGACCTTTATCCCTTTCTCTTTCCTTTGTTAAAAAGGTCTCTCGAAGGTCTTACTTTCGTGGAGACGACTGTAAAACTTACATCGGGTAACTCTAGGTAAAACCTAAACGACTCGTGGTCTTGACGTACTATTATTCAGACACAATTCGGTCGTTCAGACACAATTCAAGTCATTCAGGATCTTCGACTTTGAGGTTATGAAACCGGTGGACCACACTTCTTGACTGAGTAAACTTTTCTGGGACTACGACCCTTTCTAATTTCCTTCCTCTTCCCCTGTTACCCCCTACTCTACCAACCCACCCTAGTGGTTAAGGTGTCTGTATTCAAACTGGTTCGAGGCCCTCAACCACTGTCTGTCCCTCCGGACCACACGACGTCAGGTACCTCAACGTTTCTCAACCTGTGTTGATTCACTGACTTGAACTTGGTCGTTCAAGTATTGAACAATGTCGTAGTTACTCTTCGACTATGTTGTCCCTTAGACCAAACAGGTACTTTACGAATTCCTCTTATACCTTCTCCATATAGAGGAAAAAAAATTTAGGGTTTAGTCCTTCGTTGTCAATCTTGACCTGTACCCTGTTCTCTGACCAAGGTTTATCCTTTTCGTTATACAGTTCCGACATATAACAGTGGGACGAATAAATTGAAGATACGTCTCATGTAGTACTCTTTGCGACCCGACCTTCTTTGTGTTCGACTTTAGTTCTAACGGCCCTCTTTATAGTTATTGGAGTCTATACGTCTACTGTGATGGGAATACCGTCTTTCACTTCTCCTCGATTTTTCGGAGAACTACTTTCGCTTTCTTCTCTCACTTTTTCAACCGAATTTCGAGTTGTAAGTCCTTTCCTTTTAGCACCGTAGACCAGGGTAGTGAAGTACCCTTTATTTACCCCTTTGTCACAGTCTGAAATATAAAACCCCGAGGTTTTAGTGAAATCTACCACTAACGTCGGTACTTTAATTTTCTACGAATAAGGAGTCTTCTTTTCGATACTGTTTGGATCTATCGTATAACTTTTCGTCTCTGTAATGAAACGGTTGTTTCCAGACAGATCTGATACCAAAAAGGACACCAGTACATATCTACACTCTCAACCTGATATTTCTTTCGACTCGTGTCTTCTTGCGACAAGTTTTCGTTTCTACGAAAGCTTGACACCTCAACTTCTTCTGAGGACACTCAGGGAACCTGACGTTCCTCTAGGTTGGTCAGGTAAGATTTCCTCTAGTCGGGACCCACAAGAAACCTTCCTTACTACGATATCGACTTTGAGGCCATGAAACCGGTGGAGTACGTTTCTCAACTGAGTAACCTTTTCTGAGACTACGACCCTCCCTAACCCCCGTCCTCCTTTTCCCCTGTTGTCTCCTACTCTACCGACCTACCGTAGTGACTGAGTTATCTGTACTTAAACTCACTTGAGACCCTCGACCACTACCTGTCCCTCCGGACCGCACGACGTTAAGTACCCCAGTGTTTCTCAACCTGTACTGACTCACTGAATTGACTCGACTTGACTTGAACAATATGTATTTTATGTCCCTCCAGTAGTTTCCTTCACTCTAGTGTCTGGTGGGTTTACTCGTCTCTATTTTCTTTACATCCACGTGTAGAGTAAGTAACTACCTTTCGCTCACATAAAACTACTTCTACAACCTTACCCCTTACCTTAACGTCGCCGAGTAACTAGATAAGTAAGTAAGTAAGTGAATTGTAGATAAATTCTACTGAATGATACAAAGTTCACGGTCATAACTTGAATCACTTATGGTAGAGAAAGGAAGACCTCGTCAGAAGACTTCTTTTTTTGGTAATTTATTAAAGACTCACCGAGTCTACTACTTGTCAGCCGGGCTTTACGTCCTCTGGACCCAAACTAGGAACCCCGTCCTTCTAGGGAACCTCTTCCCTTAACGATGGGTGAGATCATAAGAACGGACTTCTTAAGGTACCTGTCTACTCGGACCACCCGATGACAGGAACCCCAACGTTTTTTAACTTGTTGTGACTCGTTGATTGTAAAAGTGAAAGTCTATATGTACCGTGTGAAGTCATTCCACATTTCCTTTCCTTAACAATATCTTTAAATACGAATGACTCTTAGATTAAATCTAACCCTCTCAGTCCTTTTCTGAGGGACTCTTTCATTGTAAAACGATCTGACATCTCCTGTCGGTTCGATTCCTGAGACGTCCTAGAATGTCTTTTCCGTTATCTTATATGTTTCTCAAATACGACCCTTTTATTAACCTCATACCTATTATATAACTCGTTCTTCTCTTACAGATCTTTACTCGACTGACCCATCCGTCTCTATTCTAATGTGTCCTTAAACTTCGAAAATAATATTGTTAATATATAACACTAAGAACTAATGAGACTAAAGTGGAGTGCGCTTCTCAACTGAGTGACCTTTTCTGACACTACGACCCTCCCTAACCCCCGTCCTCCTCTTCCCCTGCTGGCTCCTACTCTACCGACCTACCGTAGTGCTCGAACTACCTACACTCAGACTCACTTGAGGCCCTCTACCACTACTTGTCCCTCCGGACCGCACGACGTCAAGTACCCCAGCGTCCCTCAGCCTGTGCTGACTCGCTGACTTGACTTGACTTGACTAAAGGGTGTAAGTTTGAAATCGAAATTTACAGTCCTATTTCCGTCTCTACCTTCCGAACTCGAGAGTAGATCGAATTAACGAAATTAAAGTTCAACTTCTTTCACTCCACGTCCTACCAATGGATCCATCCAATTTCAACATGTCCCGTCGAGTCCCAGTTCTTGGTTCAAGAGGTCTGAGCTTGTGACGGGAAGAAGTGCGTACCGTGACGGTCAGTGATTCTGAGGCCACCGAAGTCTTCCCTGACGAAGGACTTCCCCATCAGATTGTTTCCCGGGTACCCAGTAAGACAATTGGGGAGGGGTGGAGGAACCTACGGGTTTACCGGTCAGGAGACCCCTGTGTCTCCTTAAGGTTAGAGATCCTTTTTTCTAAGGGAGAATGCCTCTATTCTAAATACAAATTCCCTCGGGAGTATCACGAAGCGTGGTGCTTCTTTCTACACTTAAATATTTCAGAGTGAAAATGAAAAAAGAGAAAAGATGTGAATGGTTGAAGGAGTTCCAGAAGAGTTTCACCTTTAAAATGACGACTCTCTTTATGATTATGTTTTTCGATTACTTAAGAGATCAACTACTTATTTTTATGAAAGTAATGTTTTATTCGATTAAAGAATAAAAACACCATTACATATAAAGAATTCTTAAACATCAAGTGAGTATTAAACAACCGTAAAACATTTGACTCTTCAAAAAGACACTGAACTCACCGAAGGGGTGGGGGGTTGGTGTCGACTTGTATCTGTATTCACTAGGATGTTTATGTACAATTCCCTAAACAATGGTACAGTAAATCAACGTAATACAACAATGGAACATAATATCTTAAGAGACTACAATAAACAGATTTACTATTTTACGTCCGAGAGTTTCGACTTTCTCTGACTCCCCCTCTCTTATAAAAAGATGATTTATGGACAAGACTCACCGTACTATAAAACAACGGAGTTTTCATCTCAGATTCCATTGTTTGTGGTTTTTTTTTTTTTTTTTTTTTCTAAGGTTGAAATAGGGTTGAGGGAAAGGGCGTATTGATATTAGATCCGGACTTATCAGAAATGTATCTACGTCGTTGGATCAAACAGATGACAGGAAATCTGTCGTAAAAAAATTCAATTAAATAAATAAAATTAACCTCCGATCAATGAAAAATTATGACATCACCAAAAACGGTATGTAACTGTACTTAATTGGTACCAATATGTACAAATGGGGTAGCATTTGGGGGGAGGGTGGAGGGAAGGGTAGGGTAGAGAGTCCCAACAGGATCACGTGGTCGAAACTCATGGGACGAAGTACGTAACTTGAACCTGACCACTAGATACAGAGTATAGCATTATATGTACAAAGTTACGATAAGAGAGTTTAGTAGGGTGGGAGTGGAAGAGGGTGTCTCAGGTTTTCAGACAAGAAATATAGACACAGAGAAAACGACAGAGTTTATATCCCAGTAGTAATGGTAGAAAGATTTCAGGTATATATACGTAATAATATGACATAACCACAAAAAGAAAGACTCAATGAAGTGAGACATATTATCCGAGGTCAAAGTAGGTAGAGTAATCTTGACTAAGTTACGTAAGAAAAATTGTCGACTCATTATCAGGTAGTACATATATATGGTGACGAAAGAATAGCTAAGTAGACGACTACCTGTAGATCCAACGAAGGTGTAGGATCGATACAATTTGTCACGACACTACTTGTAATCTCATGTGCACAGAGAAAGTTGAGACCAAAGGAGTCACACATACGGGTCATCACCCTAACGACCCAGTATACCGTCAAGATAAAGGTCAAAAAATTCCTTAGAGGTGCGACAAGAGGTACCACCGTATTATCAAACGTAAGGATGGTTCTGACATTCTCCCAAGGGAAAAGAGACGTGGGAGAGGTCTTAAATAACAAACATCTGAAAAACTATCGTCGATAAGACTGGTCACACTCTACCATGGAGTAACACTAAAACTAAACGTAAAGAGACTATTACTTACTAGAACTTTTAGTAAAGTACACGAACAATCGGTAGACATACAGAAGAAACCTCTTTACAGACAAATCAAGAAACCGGGTAAAAAACTAACCCAGGAAATAAAAAGACCATAACTCGACTTACTCGACGAACATATAAAAACTCTAATAAAAAAACAGTCAATTAAACAAACGATAATAAAAGAGGGTAAGACTTCGGACAGAAAAGTGGAACGAATATCAAAGAAAGTAACACGTCAAAAATTCAAATTAATCCAGGGTGAACAAATAACAACGAAAATAAAGGTAATGAGACCCTCCACTCAGTATCTCCTAGGACGGCACTAAATACAGTCTCTCATAAAACGAATGCAAAAGGAGATCTTCAAAATATCAAAGACCAGAATGCAAATCTAGAAATTAGGTAAAACGCAAATAAAAACACATACTACAATCTTTCACAAGATCAAAGTAAGAAAATGTTCACCAACTGGTCAAAAGGGTCGTGGCGAACAATTTCTCTAACAGAAAAGAGGTAACATATAAAAACGGAGGAAACAGTTTCTATTCCACAGGTATTTACACACTTAAATAGAGACCCGAAAGATAAAACAAGGTAACTAGATATAAAGACAGAAACACTGTCATAGTATGACAGAACTACTGATATCGAAACACCATATCAGACTTCAGTCCGTCCAACTAAGGAGGTCAAGGTAAGAAGAAAGAGTTCTAACGAAACCGAAAAGCTCCAAAAACATAAAGGTATGTTTAACACTTTAATAAACAAGATCAAGAGACTTTTTATGGCAACCATCGAACTACCCCTCACGTAACTTAGATATCTAACGAAACTCATCATATGAGTAAAAGTGACATAACTAAGAAGACTAGACACTTGTACCATATAAAGAGGGTAGATGAACACAGTAGAAAATAAAGAAAGTGGTCACAAAATATCAAAAGATATATATTCAGAAAACAAAGAGATCCATCTAAATAAGGATTCATAAAATAAGAAAAGTAACGTTACCACTTACCCTAATCAAAGAATTAAAGAGAAAGACAAAAGAGTAACAATCACATATCCTTACGTTCCCTAAAGACACACAATTAAAATATAGGACGTTGAAATGATATAGAAATCCCAAAAGATACATCTGTTAGTACAGTAGACGTTTGTCACTCTCAAATGAAGAAAAAAAGGTTAGCCCTAAGGAAAATAAAGAAAAAGAGGAGATTAACAACACCAATTTTGAAGGTTTTGATACAACTTATCATCACCACTCTCACCTGTGGGAAAAGATCAAGGACTGAAATTTTAGAAAGTTAAGAAGTGGTAACTCTTATTACAAAAGACACCCAAATAGTATATACCGAAAATAATACAACTCCATAAAAGGAAGATACGGACGAAAGAACTCCCAAAAAAAAAAAATAGTATTTACCTACAACTTAAAACAGTTTCCGAAAGAGACGTAGATAACTTTATTAGTATACCAAAAATAGAAAGTTACACCACATAGTGTAACTAACTAAACACTTATAACTTCTTAGGAACGTAGGGACCTATTTCGGGTGAACCAGTACTACATACTAGAAAAATTATACAACAACCTAAGACAAACGATCTAAAAAAAAAATTAAAAATCCATAAAATTACTCTTTATGTAACATGTAAATTACATCACACTGGTAATAGTAAGAAAGATATCACTACGTTTAAAGTCAAGAAGAAAGTAGGAAAGTTCTTCTCTTTTACGTAGACACCAAGGGGGAAATTCAACTCTCCCTTCAGTTACGACAGTAAGGTTGTGTGAACACCACAGTAAATCTTCTAAACGACGTGTCTCGAAGAGAAAATTAAAGTTCTACGTAATGAACCAAGAGTGTTCCAAGGGTACCGATGTATATATCTAGGGTGAGTACATATATACTTCTGTAAGACCTCAGAACTACTGTGTTTCAGTTTATATCTTTGGGATCCCGTATATTAAAGTATTTGGAAATTCCTTAGATAGTTATGGTATCCCCATTAATAGTAAGTCCTTTCTGATAAGAAATAGTGTAAGTTAGGGACCTTTAGAACGTAGGGTAGTCACACGAAGTTCTGGTAGTGGGAAGTTCCGAACGGTCTGGGTACGGACTGTAAGTCCCCACAGACTTTAGGACTTGAGAGAAGAAGTTAGGGAGTGGACTGGGGATCCGACCTCGTGAGTGACGATACCTGTCGGGACTGAGGAGCCTGTCAGGTACTCAACCTGTCTTTAGTTTGTCGTTAAACTTTTTCTTTCGGGTGGGATAAACTTTTCCGTTCTCATCGTCTCACTACCCCTTCGTCGGACCCTTTCTTCCAGAAGTCTTTGCACCTACTCGGGAAGTGTAGTACGATTTCTCTGTTCGTAACAGTGGTTCACGACTTAAACGGGTGTCCCGGTTACGGATATAAAACTCACCCAACCCACCTTGTGTACTTATCCCTTTGTAGAGAGTGTCAGTATACTTGGGTAAGTTATACTGACCGTCGTAATTACTTTATATTCTTATACTGTACAAAGGTAACGATCTTAAAACAACCCCTAAAAATGTAGATACAAGTAGTCACTATAGCCGGACATCAAAAGAAAAAAACACCGTAGAAACAGACCAAAACCATAATCCCACTACCACCGGAATATCTTACTCAAACTATCAAATGTTTAAGACGTTAAAAGACCTTCTTTTAAAGAGATTTAAAAACCATCTTAAGTGGACCCTTCGGTAGACCGGGACCCGAAAACAAACAACCTTCTAAAAACTAATGTCAAAACTAAAGGTACGAACACCACCCAGACAATTCTAAAAGATAAAGAAGGACCAAGTCAAAACCTTCCAATATGAAAAGATTCTTAAACAGGTAAAGAAGGTTCAACAGGTAAAATAACAGTATATCAACGACTATCATCAGAGAATACTAGGAAACATAAAGACACAACAAACATCACTAAAGAGGTAAAATTAAAGATTAAAACAACTAAACTAAAAAGAAAGAAAAAAAGAACTACTCAGACCTATTAACAAACGGATAAAATAAATAGAAGAGTTTCTTGGTCGAAAATGAAAACAACTAAAAACGATATCAGAGGAAATAAAGAAAATGTAAATAAAGACGGAATTAAAAATACTAAAGAAAGGAAGATGATTGGGACCCCAAGAAGTAAAGAAGAAAAAGATCAACGAAATCCACATTTCAATCCAATAAATAAAATAAAAAGAGAACAAAGACCTCCATTCGAACATAGTGATACTCGGAAGGGGAATCGTGACGAAAATGATTTAGGGTATCCAAAACCCAACAGTACAAAAGTAAAAGTAGACAAACATACATATAAAACTAAAGAAAAAACTAATTAAGAAACTAAACAACAAAGAAGTCTTCGTACAACAAATCTGAAGCATACAAGTCAAGTCAAGTCAAGTCAAGTCATCGAGCCAGTACAGGCTGAGAAACGCTGGGGTACTTAGCGTCTTACGGTCCGGAGGGACAGGTAGTGGTCGAGGACTTCAAGTGAGTCTAAGTGCAAGTAGTTCAGTCACTACGGTAGGTCGGTAGAGTAGGAGACAACAGGGGGAGAGGAGGACGGGGGTTAGGGAGGGTCGTAGTCTCAGAAAAGGTTACTCAGTTGAGAAGAGTACTCCACCGGTTTCATGACCTCAAAGTCGAAATCGTAGTAAGGAAGGTTTCTTTAGGGTCCCGACTAGAGGGAGTCTTACCTGACCAACCTAGAGGAACGTCAGGTTCCCTGAGAGTTCTCAGAAGAGGTTGTGATGTCAAGTTTTCGTAGTTAAGAAGCCGTGAGTCGAAAGAAGTGTCAGGTTGAGAGTGTAGGTATGTATTGGTGTCCTTTTTGGTATTGAAACTGATCTGCCTGGAATCAGCCGTTTCATAACAGAGACGAAAACTTATACGATAGATCCAACCAGTATTGAAAAGAAGGTTCCTCATTCGTAGAAAATTAAAGTACCGACGTCAGTGGTAGACGTCACTAAAACCTCGGGGGGTTTTATTTCAGACTGTAACAAAGGTGATTAAGGGGTAGATAAAAGGTACTTGACTACTGAAGTACATACATACATAGAAATTATCAAAACAAAAAGGGAAATCAACTGTAGATTAGGATGACGGAACACTAGTCTTTTCTACGAACTTTACTAAAGTTAATAAAAATCAAATGGTTCCGATCTAAATACCGGGTCCTACACTAGATAGGACCTCTTACAAGGTACACGTGAACTCTTTTTCCACTTTAAGTAACAAAACCCCACTTTGCAGCATATCTATAGTTAATCAAGATTGACCAGGTAACATGGTAAATTTCGGACACAAAGGAACGATTAAAAGACAAACCAACTTGATAGGTATCCACACTCACCCTATAATTTCAGAGAGTGATAATAACACAATGACATCTTCTCGTAAAGAATTTCATGTGAAAGTTCTGGTGAATGGAATTTCAGTCAGTTCGGAGTGGTCTCAGAGACACATACTCTTTGACGTATGGTTTCTAACTTCTGACTACGAGATCTTGATGAGTGAAAGTATGTAATAGTTTTCTCGACGATGTGACGTCGAAGGAACCCAAAAAGGTAATCTTATGTTTCAGCATCGATTAAAAAGTAATTGTAAGGATACGTCTTGGTAAACTGACTCGTAAAATTACATCAGAGAGTTTTTTCTTTCTAAGTCTACATCATCCATGTATTCCCATGTCACTGTAGTCAACATCCAGAAGGTTCATATATTGGGTACAGGGGTTTTGTCCCGTTCAAGTGTCAGGTCCAAAGGAAGAAACTTTAGACACTAAGAACAATCTCCACTTCTAACACTGAGGACCTCCTACTATAGTCTCAGTAAATAACCTACTATGGTTCATGACTTGGTCCTACTTCATACAGAAGTTTAGATAGTTCGATGGATGAATTCAATGTGATCAAATATTGATATCAAATCGGTGGGAAGAGGTTTCTGTAATTTTTTTTTTTTCCTATGTAAGGAATAATAGGGTAGGTAGGTTTCAAAACACATTTTTGTTATCCAACAGAAAAATAACCGAATCAATGAGACTTCTGGACGAGTAATATCCGTCGTCAGATTACAAACATCTGAGTCAGTGAATTAAATTGTTTAAACTCAGACAATCACGATATGTGACTTTATAAAACATCAGAAATCATGTTTAACTTTACATAATCACGTACATTCAATACTTTTTACATAATCATAGATACATTTTTACATAATCATGATTATGTGACTTTATAAAACACCAGAAATCACGTTTTACGTGTTAACGTGAGTAGAGTGTACGATCGTTTCATTACGAGTTTTAAGAGATTCAGTCCAATGTCGCTACTTGAAGGTCTACAATACGACCTAAATCTTTTCCGTCTCCTTGATCACTAGTTTAACGACTGTAGGTAACCTAGTAGTTTTTTTCGTTCTCTCAAGGTTTTTATTAGATGAGGACGAAATAACTGATACGGTTTCGGAAACTGACACACCTAGTGTTTTTTTTTTTTTTTTTTTTTGTTTGGTGCTTTTTGATCTTTTAAGAAGTTCTCTACCCTTATGGTCTGGTGGACTGGACGGAGGACTCTTTAAACATAAGTCGAGTTCTTCGTTGTCAATCTTGACATGTACCTTGTTGTCTGACTAGGGTTCAGTCCTTTCCTCATGCAGTTCCGACATATGACAGTGGGACTAATAAATTGGATATACGTCTCCTGTAGTACTCTTTACGATCTGACCTACTTTCTGTTCGACCTTAGTTTTAACGGTCCTCTTTATAGTTATTGGAGTCTATACGTTTACTGTGGTGGGAATACCGTCTTTCACTTTTTCTTGATTTCTCGGAGAACTACTTTCACTTTCTCCTCTCACTTTTTCAACCGAATTTCGAGTTGTAAGTCTTTTGCTTCTAGTACCGTAGACCAGGGTAGTGACGTACCGTTTATCTACCCCTTTGTTACCTTTGTCACTCTCTGAAATAAAAAGACCCGAGGTTTTAGTGACGTCTACCACTAACGTCGGTACTTTAATTTTCTGCGAACGAGGAACCTTCTTTTACATACTAGTTGGATCTGACGTATAATTTTTCGTCTCTGTAATGAAACGGTTGTTTCCAGGTACATCAGTTTCGATACCAAAAAGGTCATCAGTACTTACCTACACTCTTGACTTGATATTTCATTCGACTCGTACCTTCTTAACTACGAAAACTTGACACCACGACCTCTTCTGAGAACTCTCAGGGAACCAGACGTTCCTCTAGGTTGGACAGATAGAATTTCCTTTAGTCAGGACTTATAAGTAACCTTCCTGACTACGACTTCGACTTTGAGGTTATGAAACCGGTGGACTACACTTCTTGACTGAGTAAACTTTTCTGGGACTCACGACCCTTTCTTACTTCCACCCTCCTCTTCCCCTATTGTCTCCTACTCTACCAACCTACCGTAGTGGTTGAGTCACCTGTACTCAAACTCATTTGAGACCCCCAACCACTACCTATCCCTCCCGACCGCACGACGTCAGGTGTCTCAACGTTTCTCAACCTGTACTGACTCGCTGACTTGACTTGACTAACTAGTTGTGATTCGAAACACTAGTGCCCGGTGTAAACACAACAAAGGTGACTTAGAGATCGTATGACGTTTGTGAGTGACACACAGAACATGAATCATCTACGAATTTTTCATACACAGTTTATATACTTACATTCACCGTAATATGTCTCTTTTTGTACATCACTGATTTCATCATAAAAAGAAAGGTTCGTTACCTACATAACTCGTCGATTTAGTACTAGCAGGGTAACGAAAATACTCAGGGAGACAGGAGTGTCACATTCTATATCGACAAAGATGTGATGACGAATATGTTACAACGACTTTCCGTGTCCTTATCTTCGACAGATCCGTTTTTATCTAAGTAAATACACGTTAGAACTGACCTCGAAGTTTTGATCGACTGAATCGTAACCCCAAAACAAAAGTCTATAAACAAAGGGAAATGGAGAAGATTCGTGTTTAGTCTACTTTACTTACACCACGAGACTTAGACACGTTTTAGTCTTCATTCGATCGACAAAACGTGACTCGTCGTGTCAAGAGCAGTACGGACACAGTCGTTAGGTCCGGTATGACTCGGAGGACCCTTAGAGTCTCCAGTTGTCTTGTGTGAAGTATACCGTCCTAAATGACAACTATGAGTCGGGACCGACCCCAATGTCATAGGAGGTGTCAAACGATATATCAATTGTATATATCATAACGTGGAGATGGGAGAGTCGGACCAAGTTATATGTCATACGTTGTATGTCAATTATATATTTATCCTTTTATAGTGTTAGTATGTAACTCACTTGTCTTTTCCCTTTGTTTTAAGACCCCGTGACTGATAAACGGTTTATAACACGATCCATGAAGTATTTGTAACGAAGGACACTACGAGAGAAATTAGGTCAACTTTTCCTTGCACAATGGGGATAGTATGTCTATTACGTACTCTCAGGATATTTCCTGGATTGTTGTTTAAGATGTTCGTCGTCCCTATACTGGATCCTAACAAGTTTAGGGTCCGGTTACGAATAAAGTACTAAAGATCAAAAAGTTTTGTGTAGGTCCTCTGTCACAGATACAGTCTCTCAGACCCAGAACCAGTCTGGTCCACTTCATCAAATAAAAGACTTCAAGAGACTTGGGAAAGATTCACGAACTCTAGGTGGTCCATGTGGAAAAAGGTTTCTTCATAATGACGAAACTCATTACTCTCTAGTTATAAACGGATGGATTTAATATATGTAAGAACTTCTGACTCGAATTTACAGGGAAAACATATTCCTATAGCGGAAGGAAGGAACTACGAAGATCTCTTATAATTAATGAACTGAAAACAATAAACAAAAAGAAAAAAACAACGAATGACAAGAAGTAAGTTTATCTGGCTAATAAAATAACATATAAAAAGACTTGTACCTATTATATCCCTTTTCATCTTTTTAGGGAGTCAGACACCTTGTCTTTCTGTACGGATCTTTATTAACAAGTAATACGATTTTCACAATATATCTTCGTCAACATCTAATGTGACCTTTCTCACAGTACGTCAATGATTAACAGTGACTCCCACTCTACTCCCTATCACTCCCATAAAATTTACTCAAAACCACCAATTTATCCGAGAAATGATCCGACTATTTTTCCATCCTTTTGTAGGACCCTTCCGTCTCTTATACGTTTATGAATCTCTACACACTTTCTCATACAAAACCTCTGACGTTTATAATGGTGTATTGACCTCATGTTACGTACGGTTCTAATATTCGTCTCATTTGTACTTGTTTATAGGGTCTCTGTCCAGAAGTTCCGTAGACATTTGGTCGACTTTAATAACCTGTAAACAAAAAAGGACTTCTACTTTGTTTCTAGACTCAACAAGAATTTATACAAACTACTACAAATATAAAATCTTTCTGATACAACGTTCTTCATCTCTCTTTTAAAATTCGTTCTCTCCTATGATAATTCCCGGTCCTCTGTCAATCAAACGCACAAATAATAACTAAAGGTTTTTTCAAAAGTTATTGGAGTCACGGCTATCATTAGTTCTCAGTTCCTCTTTAAACTTTTTACAAACCCATTGACTATGGTCCCTATTATGAACTACTTCATTCCCTTATCCTCTTCCTCTTCTTCTCCTGAAATTCGTAAGATTAAATCTTCCGATTTTATCTTCTGTGGATTTCTCTTATATAACATCCCTTCTATTAAAGTAAAATTTTTATACAATTTCAAGGTAAATTTATTACATGTTTTTGTTCGTGTTTATTAGACAGTAGTGTTTACAGTCTTAAAATAAATTGAAGCCACTCTCGTACGAATCACTAAACCCGCCTCGTGTCACTTCCAGAGACGTCAAGATCACTATATAAAGAACTAAACCCACCACCAATGTACCGAACCGAGTGAAAGTTAAACATATGAACAAGTATATTAAATAACTGAATTTGTATTAAATTTTAAATTCTCGTCATATTTATTCCAACTTTTGTCTTAGTCAATTTACCTCCTGTATAAACTTCTTTAATATAACTTATGTTCTATACAAAGGGGAACGTGAAGTATCATTAGAAAGAGTCAAGAAGACGGAAGGGGGAAAGTGACCGAAGAAGAGTAAAGGAATGAAAACCATGAAAGATCCTAAGATAGACACCGAAACAGGGAAAGAATTAATATTTATAAGCAATCATAGCTGAGTTTTTTCGTTGTAAAAAGTTTTTTCATGTAAATAGACTCCACATATTTCAGTCATTTTTATGTTTAATTTACCATAACTAAATCTTAGTCTGTAGAAACTTTATAAATTTTACGGAAAATTCTTGTAAAGGAGTAAAAAACGAAATACCAAACCACCTGTACTAAACGGGGTTTACTTGACTAAAATACATCTTAAAGACTGTCCTTTCTTCTCAGTATGTTTAAAACAGAGTCCTTCCATCTCTTTTAATTCAGAAAATCTTATACTAATTACGATTCATATTAATTTTTAAATCTTCTTTCCTACGACAATGTGATACGTTGAATTAAAAATTCTCATTAAAAGATTAAGATCCTTGTTTCAAAGAAAAATAAAACGAGAATATTAAATAATTCATGATGGACTTTGTTTATACTAACTTTATAAGTAATATAAATTTTAAAATTTTAATAATATCTAAGTGTGTATCAATATTCTTTATTAAGTCTCTCCAAGGTGTGTAGGACATATATCAAACTGGATTGTCAATGTAGAACATTTTGACGTCATAGTGTTGGTGCTATAACCGTAACTATGTAAGTCACAAAGGTTAGGGTTTTCTAAGGAGTAGACCGGTAAAAGAATTCGGTATGGGTGGATGGAGAGGGGTGGAGTGGGTCGAGGGTTGAAGACTCTTGGAGATTACACGAGAGAGAAAGATTTTAGAACAGTAAAATTCTTACAATACATTCACATCAGTATGGAAAACCTTGACAGGAAAAATGTGAGAGATATTAATTGAAGGATCTTTAAACGGGTTCTAAAACGTATACGGTTAGAAAGTATGAAAAAAATAACGATTCATAATAAGGAACGACACCTACATGGTGTCAAAGAAATTGTCGAGTGGATAATTTCCAGTAGACCCAGTAAAAGTCAAACACCGATAATACTAATTTTAACGATACTCGTAAGTAGATATCCAAAGACATACTTATATTAAAAAGTAAAAAGACCCTATTTAAGGGTTCTCCCGTCAGATCCAGTATAATATAAATACGAAATTTTTTTGACAGTTTGGTAAAAGATCTCACCTATACGGTAAAATGTAAGGGTGGACGTCACACGTTTACTGGGTCAAAGAAGTGTAGGTGTGGTCGTGAATAAAAAAGGAGTACGTTAAGACTATCCACATATCACTATTGAGTGACACAAAACTATACGTGTACGGATTGCCGATTACTACAATTTGTAAAAATCACATCCAACGGTAGTCAATGTAAAACTTTAAAACTTTTGTTGGACGACTACTCAGAAAACCAGACCCTACATATGTTCGTTTAATAATTATCGTAAGGGGTATAGTCCTCTTATTTCAACCGATCTCTATCTTTAAACCTACGTCACCTGGTTGTCTCTCAAACACCAAACTACCCAGTTCTATTAAATTTCTCTTTTAGTCTTATACACATTTCAAACCATTCTTTTTCTCTTTAGAGACTATTTCAGTCATAAATTCCCGTACCTCTGAGTATTTTGGGTTCTTTAGTATCTTCTCGACCCCACTCGACAGTACCTTTGGCATTTTTCCAATACAAAAAATTTTGAAGTTTTAGGATTTTGAAGTTATAAATACCTTTAGATCAACCTTATCCTCACCTTTCATCAAACACTTCTTCTCACAGACTACGACCCTAGTGTTTGTTCATTTTGTTCAAAGGTTACTCTGTGTGGACTCTTTACGTCTTTGATGTTGTCAGATCTAGGTTTCAATCACTTTCCTTAACGGGTCTATTTCTCCTCCACGGAAGGAGAAATTTAGTCAGATCTATGTAACGGACTTGTCTAAAAAAAAAAGAAGTAGACTTACCACCCCAAAAGTGTGAACCTTTATCAAGTAAGTAAATATTTGTAGAATGTTTTGATCCAAGAACGTATCTCTCTGATTCCTTTCAGATCCCCTACTCGGATATATGGACGATAAGAAATGATTCTTATTCTTAGGGAAACCGGTGAGAATGAGGATGCATTCTCACCGGTTTCCCTAAGTGACCCGATCTTATTATTACAAGGTAAATGATAAATGGATTCTCCCACGACATCTGAGGTATTTGGGTAAGGGTTGTTATATGTGACTGGTTCCTCGGGGTCGACGTTACTCTTCGTCAGGTCCAAGTCAGTCAATAAATACTAAGTGGTGACGAAGAGGAAGGACAAATGAAACAATGAGGGACTCCCCCTACCCCCATTTAGATCGTAATAACTAATCAAAGAACGACTATATCCTTCTCTATCTGTTTATATTTTACCTCCTTTACCAATCCCGATTAAACATTCGGAGGTCCTGACCAGACACTAATTCCCCTTTTTTTCTCCACTACAATCTTTTTCTTCCTACTGTTACTTCCTAGATGAATATACACGTAAACTCAACGAATTTATTACGGACTTTGACGGAAACTTGAAGAACAACAATCTCTTTGTTTAGTGATAAACGAATTTTTGTGATAATCAGACCGTAAGATAATGATCTTTCCCTTGAAACTTTCCTAAGGGTAAATAAGACTGTAAGACCTGGTTACTGCCTTTTTTGGTGATCGAATAAAAAGAGATACATAATGCGAGGACCAGAGGGTTTAGAACTAAATCGAAAATCTGATGTGGTGTTGTCTCTTAGTCACTCCCACAATGTAGACTGGAGTACGTACCTCCTTTGTTCTTTTTAGGAGCACATAGCACTCACGTCTTCAGACTCTTTCTAGGAAACGGGGGGTTTAAGAGGTTGTGGGTCCACGATGTTCAGACTTAAGTAAAAACAAACATAAAAGAGGTAAACAACGAAAACTTTTACAGCTACTAAGAGTCTGCTTTGTCGTTTGTGTGCGTGTACACCTAATACCCTATTATAAAGGAGAACCTTTCTCTCTTGGAGTATCAAAGTTTTGAGATCCTTAAACCCTTATAACAGTCTGTCCCGTTTTTCTTTTTTTTTTCGGTCATTCAGGTTCCCTCCTGCATATGTAATTTAAGTGAAACAACACGGGAAAACATACTTGTTTAAGTCGGAACCAACCGAGACAAATGATCGGGACTGACTAACCTTGGAGGTTTCGGACTTTCACCACTTTCACTGGTAGACCAATCCGAGAGTAGTATTTCACTGTTAAATTTTTGTGTAAAGTTAATGTAAGAAACAGGAGAATGGATGATTCGATCGGACGAAACGGATGGTGCTACGGTCTCGGAGATGCGTGCCCGATGAGAGGTGGGATGAGAACTGAATCCGAGACTGTACGTAAAAATCGGACGTGTAGGGTGGTCCTACCCGGGTCCTGAATCCCTCAATGTTTGACTGTTTAGAAGGACCAATAGTTAAACCCCTTCTTGAGTTCTATTAGTGACATCGAGAGTTATAGGGTTGATTGTATTACGGACACTGGTTCCGTATATTCTGGTTCTGTATGTATTACTCGAGATAAGGGACATAAAACTTTCCTTAATATGAATCAATGCTGTCCACGAATTTCCAGCTTCTACTTCTCTTAAAAACTACAGCTCTAATAAAGAAACAGTATCATCTTGTGAACGGAGCACGTTGAAGTCTCAAATAGGGCTATATCCTTACTAATTCTAATGATAATTAGACGATGAATGGACAGAGGTCTATTTTAAGAATGAAATTGATTTTTATTCCGACAAAGACGAGGAATATGAAGGTCAACCCATTACTTATATAAGGGATCGTTTATTGTTCGAAGATTCTTTAATGGGATTAGCTGTTTATGGAGATGAGGTTTGACGAGTGTCACTCACCATTTCACTTAGTCTTAGTTAAAGAGACAGGAGTTCGGTATTATCTTCGTCTATCGTTTGTACTACGTGACTCGAAAAGACGTCAATTAAACCTTCTTTAACAATATGGACCTCTTTCGGACTACCATGAATCAACCATCTTTGTTTGTCTATACGACATTTGTACCCGATAAACTCCCTACCTACAAAACTTATAGAAATTCATAATTACGGACCTCTTAGGGTACTCCTCGGTCCGTCTGATGTCAGGTACCCCAGTGTTCTCAGTCTGTGCTGAACGGTTGATTTGGTGGTGGTGGTACTTGGTCGGAAATAGTCTAGTCTCTCCACTTTTTGTATAAACCCGTTTCGTTCCAAAGAAATCGTGGAAAATAAAGAGACAAAATACAAAATGTAAATACGCGGAGTTCAAGAATTTCTTTTACTTTAATCAAGTGGTTTCCGAATTAATATAGGAGAAGTCACCCGTAGTTATGATAACCGTCGGGAGTGTCCCTATAAGAGAACTGTTTAGTTCAATAACAGACTTCGTACTTCACAATCTAATACTAGGTCGGTCGCACTGCGACACTAACTAAGTACCGATGAGATAATGACTCCCTTTCACTCTAAAGATAAAGTATTACTGAAACTTAAAGACCACTCTGTTCACTTAGGAAAACAAGTTGGAGTCTTCAAATAGAAACCATAGTATCTTGTTTTAACAAAATGTCTGAGTTTGTACACTTCTGTCTCCCCATAATTACTACGTCCTCGCGAACAGGGGCACGTCGTTAGGAAACCTTAAGATTTTCCCTGGATTTCACTTGACTCGTTAGGTTTATTGTTCGTTATTTACAACTTAGATAGGTAACATCTTAAATTACAAAATTACCTATACAAAAATCGTAAGACAAAAAATATAGTAACAATGATCGGGTGTCAACGAGCTGAAACGTTGAAACTCATCATCAGTAAAATAATCTCTTTTAAGAGTCGAATCGTCCAAAAGTATCTGAAGACCAATGTGTTTACGGATACAAAAAGGTCATACTAAAAATTCCGATAAATCAATGAAATGTATTACATTAAAATATTTTCTTTTATAAACAATATTTTTATACAAATTTATTACCCTTTATGTTTCTTGATTAAAAACTTCTAATGAAAGAATGCAGGTCTTCTATATAAAAATAGTAAAGACATATAAATAAAAGTCAGGAACTTATATGTATCTTAAATTGTCTCGTCAGAATATTGAGATGTACAACAAAACGTTTTGATTTAAAAAGTAAATTACTACATCATACTTGTAAAAGGGTAATCGTCAGTTAGAACAATTACTTTTACGATAAAACCGACTTACAAATACGTATCTTTGACGTCGACCTATGGTCACGTTTCAATTTATAAAATTTTATTTCAGTCTTTATTAAATATCTAACGATCCAAATAAAAGTATTAACACCATTCTTCATAAAGTACGGGAGAGAAACAAAGCATAGTGTCTATGTATATGATTACGGGGACCGGGACTAATGACCGAAAAAAGGGGTACTAAAAGAGTAACACATCTAACCGTCTAACTCCTCTATTTCCTGTTCTCCATTCTTACCTCTCGACAAAGACAAAGTCTTCACATCTTCTATTTTTATATATATAATTATTAGTCACGGTTCCTCTTTAAGATACGTGTAAGAAAGGTTAGGACCAAGAGTCTGAAGAGGTTTATGAATGTATCCCAGTCCCGTTCTCTTACATCTTTCAGACAGAAAGTCATCCTCACATTTTCCTCTTTGCTACTGAACTTTCTCGAATATGTCGACAGTCGGACACAAGGAAACAGGGACGGAAGTATTCGAGGTAACAACACCAAACCTAAGTCGGAGACAGTGATGTATCTCTAAAAACAATTACAAGAAGTAGTATCGTTATGGTGGCCAAGATTAATCCTTTACACCTGTAACTCTGTCGTGAGACTTCTTCAGTAGAGAAAAAACCAAGTATGGAATATATTATATGGTCTTGTTTTGTTTTCTCTGTGACAATTTTCATTATTTCTGTTTTTGTGTTTTGATCTCCTTTTGTTTCCTCCTTTATACCCACTGAAAACCGTTACATTCGTTAAAGAATCTATACTGTGGTTTTCATACCGGGGGTTTACTTTTATAACTATTTGTCTTACAGTAGTCGGGGTTTTTCTTTTATAACTATTTATCCCACAGTAGTTTTGATTTTAATAACGAAGGTTTTTTATGATAATCCCGTTACTCCTCTGTCGACGTCATATCCTCTTTACAAAAGTTCTGTGTATAGACTTTTTCCTAAAATAAGTTTTACGAATTTAAGAGTTTAGAATTATCCTTTTACTCTGTGGGTCATTTATTTATCTTTTTTCTTAACTTGTACATGGAGTGGTTTATTCTATGTATTTATTCTTTATTCGTTTACTTTTCTACGAGTTATAGTAATTACTTCTTTTACGTTTACTTTTAGTACTATACTATAACGATATGTTGATAATTTTATTGATTTTAATCTTCTGTCGCAACAAAGTTTACAACCCCTTCTACACCCTTTTGATTTTGAGAGTATGTTACGAGAGTATTTTAGTGAAACTTCTTTATTAAACTGTCGAAGAATATTATCATTTATATATAGCTGGTAAACTAGGTCCGATGCCTAAGTCCGATCCCGAGGGGTCCACCGAGTTACCCTTTCTTAGGCGGACGACTTCGTCTACACGCAAACTAGGTACTAGGTCCTTCTAGACGACCTCTTCCTTTACCATCGGGTAAGGTCATAAGAACGGACTCTTTAGGGTACCTGTCACCTGGGACCGTCCGATGTCAGGTACCCCAACGTTTTCTCAACCTGTACTGAATCGTTGATTTTTGTTGTGCCCTAAATGGGTTCTCTTTTCTTTGTTATATGAGTGAATTTATACATGTATTTACAAGTATTGTCGAAATAAACATTGTCCGTTTTTGACTTTTGGTTTAAATAGTTCTCTACTTATAAATTCGTTTACCACCATATAAATATGGTACTCTATGACGACGACGACGACGATTCAGCGAAGTCAACACAGACTGAGACACGCTGGGGTATCTACCGTCGGGTGGTCCGAGGTGACAGGGATCCTAAGAGGTCCGTTCTTGTGGCCTCACTCAACGGTAAAGGAAGAGGTTACGTACTTTCACTTTTCACTTTCCCTTCAACGAGTCAGCACAGGCTGAGAACCGTTGGGGTACCTGACGTCGGGTAGTCCGAGGAGGGAGGTACCCTAAAAGATCCGTTCTCATGACCTCACCCCACGGTAACGGAAGAGGTTGGTACTCTATGATGAGTGAGTATTTTTCCTTATTCGGTAACTATATGTCACCTACTTATAGTTTTATTAATACGACTCACTTTCTTCTGTCTGTTGTTTCCCTTGTATGATATACTAAAGTAAATACTTTTTGATATCTATTTGATGAGATGTCACTGTCTTTCGAATACTCAATTACTTCAATACCTTCACCTCCATCCGAGCTTACTTACTTCTCTTCCCTTCTTAATGTTTTTATGTGGTCTTTTAAAACGTCCAACTACCGATACAAGTGATGGAACTAACACCACTACCAAAGTACCCACATATAGTTACATTTTTAAATAGTTTAACATATGAACATATACACGTCAAATAACACAGTTAATATGAGTTACTTTGAATTTTATACAATCTTTTCATGTGTACTGATTTACTTATTTATGGTGTTAAAAAATTTTGTGATACATAAAAGTCTGAAACATGTCCGAATGGAAATCTCACTGAGTATAAAATTAAATTAATGAGGAAATTGTGTCTGATACTTTATTTAACTTTAGATAGTATGTTTCAGATGTATACGTCTACTGTGGTGGGAATACCGTCTTTCACTTCTTCCGAATTTTTCGGAGAACTACTTTCATTTTCTCCTCTCACTTTTCAACCGAATTTCGAGTTGTAAGTCTTTTGATTCTAGTACCGTAGACCAGGATAGAGAAGTACCGTTTATCTACACCTTTGTTACCTTTATCACTCTCTGAAATAAAACCCCCCGAGATTTTAGTGACGTCTACCACCGACGTCGGTACTTTAATTTTCTATGAGGAACCTTCCTTTCAATACTGGGTTGATCTGTCGTATAATTTTTGGTCTCTGTAAGAAACGGTTGTTTCCATGTAGACGAGTTCCGATACCAAAAAGGTCATCTGTACATACCTACACTCTCAACCTGATATTTCTTTCGACTCGTCACTTCATAAGTACGAAAACTTGACACCACAACCTCTTCTGAGAACTCTCAGGGAACCTGACGTTCCTCTAGGTTGGTCAGGTAAGACTTCCTCTAGTCAGGACCCACAATGTCCTAACCTACAACTTCGACTTTGAGGTTATGAAACCGTGGAGTACGCTTCTCGACTGAGTAACCTTTTCTGGGACTACGAGCCTCTCTAACTTCCGCCCTCTTCCCCCACTGTCTCCTACTCTACTAACCGACCGTAGTGACTGAGTTACCTGTACTCAAACTCATTTGAGGTCCTTAACCGCTACCTGTCCCTCCGGACTGTACAACGTCAGGTACCTAGTGTTTCGTAGTCTGTACTGACTCACTGACTTGACTTGAACTGACTTATGTTTCAGATTGACGGTCATTCTTTATTCAAACAACAACTAAACTTTTTTTTTTTTTTTCCTTTCCTTTTTATCAAGGGAGACTCCCTAGAAATAAGTATTATAGTCCTTTTGGAGAAACAAACTTTATTATCCCTTCTATCGTTGAGAATACCTACTCCCAATGACGATACGGGTTTAAAGATACCGAGTGATCTTATAGTCCGGGTCTGTCCCTCTGTTGGTCTATTGGGAAATTAGACGAGGGAAAACAACAACGATAATAACAAGTCAACGGTTCAAAACAGGCTGAGAAACACTGAGGGCACCTGTAAGGACTAAGATCGGTCAACTCTAAAGGGACAGATGCGTCTTGAGTAATAATGGTACTGGACGGGTACACAACAATTAACGAGTTAGTACAGACTAAGAAACACTGGGGTAACTGATATCGGATGTTCCGAGGAGAGAAGTACCTTAAGAGGTCCGTTCTTATGACCTCACTTATCGGTAAGGGAAGAGGTCCCCTAGAAGGTATAGGTCTCTAGTTTGGACCTAGAGGACGTAACGTCCGCCTAAGAAGTTACAGACTCGGTAGTCCCTCATGGCTTTTTTTAAACTGGATGGAGATCAATGAATCCATTCTATTTTCTTCGTAGGGTGATCTTTAATAAACTTCTAGGAACAACCTCTGAATTGTTGTCATCAAAAAAAAAAAAAGTTGATGTCGCACTTATACTTCATTATACTTGGTAGATACTTTAACACAATTTGTAAATTCAATGGTTCCGGATTAGGATCTACAAGTTGAAGTCATTCCGACTTTACCCCCGTGACCCCCGTTAGACTACGTCTATTAAGGGATTAATATGAAACTCTATAGACTTAACTCACCAATAAAAAGTTACGTTAAAGATAAAATTATCCTTAAACTAAAATCCAGTACGGTATTTAATTTGACTATTAAGTGAAAGTATTAATATTGAAGTACTAAAAACAATGTCAATTCTCAAAAAGGAGAGACCAAAGAAAGTCTTTCTGATTAAACCCGGTCTGTGATACGAACCGTAACTCTCTTGTTTCTAGGAACCAGAAGTCTTATCACCTCAAACCCTCCATACCATCCCCATTTCCCTGGTTCGTCCTCTAAGGTCCCATCCCGGTCAACGTATGAAGAGACCCTAATGTCGTAACCTAAGGAGGTAACTACACAAGATATTTGACAATTCACTACCTAGTTGAGAGATTGAAGATTTTGAATGTAATAAGATCCAATCTAGATAATATCTAATCAAGGTAACTCGTCGACGTTTAGTTTTGATGTTGCTCTATGGTGAACTATTGTTAATATTACTGGTTTTAGTTTTACTCCATCTTTTATTTTAAAATTCAAAAACTTTGTTTTCACCATGTAAAATAGTTCCTAAATACCTTTTTAAATTTGAGAGTATGTCCCACCTTACTTATATTTTACCTTTTCGGTGAAACCTTACTCCAGATCCGTAAGTCGTTTGTCATTTGGATCTTAATAGTATACTGGGTAGTAAGGGTGAGGAACCATTTACAGGTTCTTTTACTTTTGTGCACAAACTGGTTTTAAATATGTATTTAAAATATCATCATACTTAGTATCATCGGTTTTCCGTCATTGTAGATTTACATACAACTGTCTGCATGCTCATTTGTTACAACATAGGTTAGTCATCTTACAATAAGACTACAATTTCTTTTATGACTAAGTGTCAATAGGAAACTTTTTTAATACGACTCGAAAAGTTTTCTGGTATATAATAGATTAAGAAAAGTAGACTTTCTGGTCCTATCCCTTGATCTTTCTAATCACTGAAAGGTTCCGACCTCTGATCTCCTCCTCCTATCCTTCTAATCGTTACTGTAGATTTCTCGTCTCCTCAAAACAAATCTTCACTGTTGTAGGAAACTGACACATCTTGTATACATAGATGTTTATAAGATTTCCATCCTTATGAATTACCCACGGAAAATGTCATACATGTAAAGTCATTTCAACCAGTTTGTTTTTTATATTCATTTTATCTAATCAAAGTCTGGACACCAGGTTTTCTTTATAGATCGTGTATTTATATATTTATTTATTTTTATTATCTTTTAGTAGAATAGAGGGAGTCAAAGGACAGTTAACACATATGTAAAAACAACAACAACAACAAGACTGGATAAGTATTTACTATCTTGTGGTTCTAAGAGACCAAGTGAAGAGTAAGTGACGTTAGAGAAAAGTCACTATTTTACGAAGGTGGGCCGAGATTTAACAGACTTTGTATACCTATGAAACATAGTGGTTTTTCGTCCATTCACTCCTTACGCAAGTTGTCTGACTTCACTGAAATACAATACCTATGGCATCGGCCGTGACACTCCTCTCGGTCATACTTTGTCTTCACTGAAGTCTACTGTCCAGGTAAATCCCCTCGTAGTACTTCTTCCTCACAGAGACGAAGGAAACATGCTCTCAGTCCTCTGTGGTCCGTCGGAAGACTTTCGTCAGTCTAATCTCTTACATACGTAGGGATTATCTAAAAGGAACCGAATCTTACTGTCGACGGTTGGGAGAATGGGTGGAAAGATGACGGGGGATGTGAATTTCCAACCGAGCACAACACGACACACTAATCTCAAGTCACTGTCAATGGGAAAGAAGACCTTTACCTATCACTACTTAGTGAATACACTGAAAGTAACAGTAATACCTCCTACACGTATAAACGACAGAGGTGTAAAGTTCCTCCGGTCACCGTCTACGATTCCACGAACAAGTCAGTACGTCAGTACAGGTTGAGACGGTGGGGTACCTGACATCGGGTGGTCCGAAGAGACAGGTATCTTAAAAGGTCCGTTGTTAGGACATCACCCAACGGTAAAGGATGAGGTCCCCTAGAAGGACTGAGACCTTAGCTTGGACGCAGAGAACGGAAAGGACGTGACCGTCCGTCTAAGAGACGTTGATACGGTGGATTTACGATTCCAAGTGAAGTCAAGTCAAATCAGTGAGTCAGTACAGGCTGAGAAACGCTGGGGTACTTGTCATCGTGCGGTCCGGAGAGACAGGTAGTGGTTGAGGGTCTCAGGTGGGTCTGGGTGCAGATAGTTCAGCCACTACGGTAGATTGGTAGAGTAGGAGATAGTGGGGGAAGAGAAGGACGGGAATTAGAAAGGACCGTAGTCCCAGAAAGGTTTACTCAGTCGAGAAGCGTAGTCCACCGGTTTCATAACCTCAAAGTCGAAGTTGTAGTCAGGAAGGTTACTTGTGGGTCCTGACTAGAGGAAATCCTACCTGACCAACCTAGAAGAACGTCAAGTACCCTGAGAGTTCTCAGAAGAGGTTGTGGTGTCAAGTTTTCGTATTTAAGAAACCGCGAGTCGAAAGAAATATCAGGTCGAGAGTGTAGGTATGTACTGGTGACCTTTTTGGGTATCGGATCTGATCTACCTGGAAACAACCGTTTCATTACAGAGACGAAAAATTATACGACAGATCCAACAGATTTACGATTCTATCGTCACAGGTTTTCTACGTCTGACGAGTTGACCGTCTATATGGACTTCCCTACTGAATCGGACTTTATCCAATAGAATTTACCTTATGATTTTATGAAATTTGGTGTACCTCGGGTCACTAACTTAAAGAATTGTCTTCATACTTAACATACTAAAAGATCTAGTCGGGTATGTGTTTGTCTCACTAGTCTCTGTTTCCCGTAAGTGTACTGACTGTTTAATGGAAGTGATTGATGGGACCAAATTAACCCACATGATATAAAAAATACGGTGTTAAATTAACACAAACCCGAAAACCGACCGTCGAACAGGAAAGTTTCCGAGACTCTTTAAAAGAACGACTACCTTTACTCTGACTCGAAACCCGTTTCATCTAGTGATGTCGTAAAGGACGACGTCTTATATTAGTTGTACAGTATATGTTAAGGACTTCGACGTATGTGGTTTTTTCGGTCTATACTTTTGAGTAACTGTGGTCCTTGGTTTACTAGCAAATTCATCAGTGCGATCCTCAGTAGGACCTCTTATTATCGACTGAGGTAGTCAGATCACTGTTCCGAACGGTCGTAAAAAAGGGAGTTAATGAAAAGAAGAAAGTTTTGAGGTCACTTCCTACTACTAAAACACTTTTTACTGCCCGAAAATTTATGAAAATTTATGAATAGTTACAACTTTTTGTTTGCTTTTATGTACTTTTATTTTCGTGAACAGTTTAAAACAAACGGAACGATTTCTTAGAGAAGGTATTAGTTTTCTTGACTTCAACAGGGTTCAATCAACATCGAAAAATAGGAGAGTACAACCAGACTTGTCGGTCCTAACCGTAATACAAAGAGGTACAGTGATATCTTGTAACTCTATGAATTAGGAAAGGTACCTACCCCAGTCAGTATCCCGAGATAGATGTGAAACCCCGACGTGTATAGACTACGATTTGCCGACCTACTTTCACAATCAACGATCAATACAGACATTGTACGGTCCTAGGAGACTCGTACCCTAAGAGGTTCGTTCTTATGACCTCACCCAACGGAAAGAGAAGAGATCCCCCAGAAGGGTTGGGTCATTAACTTGGATCCAGAGGACTTCACGTTCGTCTAAGAAATGGTAGACTCGGTTTACCGACTTACCGGTGAAAGTTCGTAAAAGGACTGAAAGATTATCTGTACTTTGTAGACTATCTGGCAGTGTTAGAAAAACTGACATCTTTCCAACATCTTACCATCGGAGGTCCATCTTCGACCGGACTTCTATCTCAGACAAGTTGATACTGTACCAAATTTTACAAAACTAAACCTATATTTACAAAAATTTACCTCTTTCGAAAGTTTAAGAACCAAGGATGTCAAGAATGGTTGGAGAACCAAGGTGTCTGGAACCCTTGGGTGCAGGACTGTGTAACTACAAAACCAGGACCGGGTAGATCCTTAAACTCGAACACTGAAACTGAATCTAAACACTAAGAAGAGATCTCACTTTGATGATTTTTGTGTCCAAAGAACTCAAAACCTTTTTTCGTCTGCATGTACAAAGGTCCTTCATTTTCCAAAATATGAGGTAAAAAGAGTATTTTAAAATAAAAACGTCAACATTATATTCACAATTTCGGAACACACGAAATCTAAGAAGAGACACTTCTCTACCTTAGAGAAATACTTTTTTCAAGTTGTATAGAAATAATAGGGTCCTTTGAGAACGGAACCTTCTACTTTCACTGTTCACTAAACAACAAGAAGGTTCCTTGAAAAACTTTTTTAATTAATAAATTATCTTTGAAAACTTGCTATCAAATATAGGATTAAGAACTTTGAGGAAATGAGTTTTGACATAAGAAAAGGTTAGATATTTAGGAATTAATGACAAAATAGTAAAGATGAGTTACATTTCGTGTAGGGACCTAATCTTCTATGTGGAATTTGGTCTGAAGTTTTTCGGTTCAAAAACGAGAAATGGAGACATGTGATGATTCCGACAGTTCCAGTACGGAAGGGACGTAACCATTCGTTATTTGGGTTGAAAGACCACTACAAACATCTTCGACAGTAAACTGTTATGGAGTGACAGTAGAAAGAAAAAACAAAAGACGACCCAATCCTTTTAATTCATTACGATCTCTTTTTATATTTATATCATTTTCGTCCTTGGATTCTTTCTTTTCATCCATGGTACCCTACGGTGTCAACCCTCACTTTTCTCTTCATATAGTAAAGGGAATTAGTTGAGAAGGGAACTATCACAGTAAATGAAGACCCGAACAGCGAGAATGTACGTTTCTTTAGTCTTTTTTTTACAGTATACTACCGAGTCTATACTTGACTATTCTTAATCTCTAAATCAGTATTTATGTTTTTGTATTTTCATTGTATCGTTACTACGAGTTTTAAAAATTTTCAGTCACATACACAATCACTTCATAAAGTAAGCACCTTCTTTCTTTTGTAAATTTCTACTGGTTCCGAAATCCATAATTTTTAGACCTATTACCACTACGGTTTTAGTCTTACCCCTTTCTCACCTTACAATATTAATAAAAAGCGTGTCTAATATTTGAACATAAACTGAGTAAAGTCTGAAACTAACCCCGAAGGGACCACCGAGTCACCATTTCATAGACGGACGTTAAGTCCTCTGGGTCCAAACTAGGTACTCAACTTTTCTAGACGACCTTCCCTTACCGTTGGACGACGTCATAAGAACGAACCCCTGTCTCCTCGGATCACCCGATGTCAGGTACCCCAGCGTTTCTCATCCTGTACTGACTCGCTGATTGTGGAGTGGAGTGGTCTGAAACTAACCTATCTTTTTACTTCTATGGAAAATTTTTATTTGACTCCTACTATTCGGATCTCTACACACGCTACACTCCACAGTTTCATCCTTTACTTATAAACCTTCAGGACACTTAATTGACTTGAGAAATACCCATGTCTTTCCCTACTTATCTTTAAAGGGTCCCTTGGAATTTCTCTTTCCTTTTTCTATCCTCTTTTTTTTTTCTTTTCCCTTCTTTTCTTACAGGTATCCTTACCTGTTTTCCCCTTTCCTCCTTCCTTCCTTTTCTCCTCCCTTCCCACCCCTCCCTTCCCTCTTCCTTCCTTCCCTTTTTCTCTTCCTCCCTTTCTCCCCCTTTCCCTTCTTTCTATTCTCTTTGTTTCCTTTCCTTTCTCGTTCCACAAGGTTACTTCTCTTCTTTCGATTCACTGAGTTTCTACTTTTTATGGTTCTAATTTTTCATCAAAAATCTTCCTTACTCCAACACTTTATATGTAATTTTTACGTATTCCCATCTTGAATTGTTTTTTGGATTTATAATTATAACAAATCTTTTTCTTATAATCGATTGTAATCCTCTTAAAATTTCTGTCCACTTTTATTTTCGGTCCAACTTTTAAATTCTAAAATATACCTTTATAACTATTATTTTCTCACGATAAACTTGTAAGTTTAAAAGTCACCGAGATAAAGTACATAAATAAAAATCAAAATAACAGCATATCAACTAAATGGTACAACACAATCAAAATCCACATATCGTTTCACCTAGTCCATATGTATATGCATACAGGTGAGAATAAAAAATCTAAAAAGGGGATATCCAGTAATGTCTCATAACCCATCTCAAGGGACTCGACATGTCACCCAAGTATAAGTAATAGATGGAGTATATATCATTATACTATACAGTTAGGGTCAGAGAGTTAAATAGGAAGGGGAGGAATAGGGGGTCATTGACATTCAAACAAAGACGTAGACATTGAGATAAATACAAAACATTTATTCAAGTAAACATTGGAAAAAAACCTAAGGTGTATGTTCGTTATAGTATACTATAAACAAAACACACACACAGACTGAAGTGAGTCAAACTGATAGAGATGCAGGTAAGTACAACGACGTTCACTATAATAAAAAAAACAACAACTTATTATAAGTTAATGTACATACATGGTGTAGAAGAAATAGGTAAGGAGACAACTACCTGTAAATCTAACGAAGGTACAGGACAGATAACATTCATCACGACGTTACTTGTAATCCCACCTACATCGAAAAGCTTCATAACAAAAGAGACCCATACGGACCTCACCTTAACGACCCAGTATACCAAGTAACTGATACGGGTTCAAAGACTGAAACACCTAGTGTTATTTGACACCTTTTAAGACTTTCTCTACCCTTCTGGTCTGGTGGACTGGACGGTGAACTCTTTGGACATACGTCCAGTCCTTCGTTGTCAATCTTGACCTGTACCTTGTTGGTTGACCAAGGTTTATCCTTTTCCTCATACAGTTCCGAAATATAACAGTGGGACGAGTAAATTGAATATACGTCTCGTGTAGTACTCTTTACGACCCGACCTCCTTCGTCTTCGACCTTAGTTCTAACGACCCTCTTTATAGTTATTGGAGTCTATACGTATACTGTGGTGGGAATACCGTCTTTAACTTCTTCTTGATTTCTGGGAGAACTACTTTCACTTTCTCCTCTCACTTTTTCAACCGAATTTCGAGTTGTAAGTCTTTTAACTCTATACAGTAGGTCAGGGTAGGGAAGTACCCTTTATCTACCCCTTTCTCACCTTTGTCACCGACTGAAATAAAAAAACCCGAGGTTTTAGTGACGTCTATCACTGACGTCGGTACTTTAATTTTCTGCGAATGAGGAACCTTCTTTTCAATACTGGTTGGATCTATCATATAAGTTTTCGTCTCTGTTATGAAACGGTTGATTCCAGACAGATCAGTTCCGATACCAAAAGGCCACCAGTACATATCTACACTCTCAACCCGACACTTCTTCCGACTCGTGGTTTCTTAACTACGAAAACTTGACACCACGACCTCTTCTGAGAACTCTCAGGGAACCTGACGTTCCTCTAGGTTGGTCAGGTAGGATTTCCTCTAGTCAGGACCCACAAGTAACCTTCCTGACTACGACTTCGACTTTGACGTTATAAAACCGGTGGACTACGTTTCTTGACTGATTAAACTTTTCTGGCACTACGACCCTTTCTAACTCCCACTCTCCTCTTCCCCTACTGTCTCCTGCTCTACCAACCTGCCGTAGTGACTGAGTTACCGGTACTCAAACACATTCGAGACCCTCAACCACTACCTGTCCCTCCGGACGGCACGACGTCAGGTACCCCAGCGTTTCTCAACCTGCACTGACTCGTTGACTTGAATTGACTTGACTTAATCCTCTCTTCCTTTACTCTATAGTCATATGTAAGTTCCCGTCTCTGACTTCAAGTCTTCCATTCCCCTTCCTTAAACTCTCTAATGTCGACAATGACCTTTTCTTTTTCTGAATTCAACAATTACTTTCAAGTACCACTCTTGTTGTGTCTTTTCAATCGAGCCAAATTACGTATTCCTCTTTTTCTTTATACTAAAAACCAATACTTCGGAGTCTTAATTTCTTTGTGATCGACACATTATAGTAATAAACTCACGAGTGAGAAAGTCCGTAACATACTTCCTGAAGTAAACAACAACAACAAGTCAGTGGTT
Source organism: Capra ibex (assembly GCA_006410555.1). NCBI lineage: Eukaryota > Metazoa > Chordata > Mammalia > Artiodactyla > Bovidae > Capra > Capra ibex. The sequence goes on along the minus strand of SJYO01034137.1, from coordinate 29,824,333 downwards.
CAGTACAGACTAGAACCACTGGGGTACTTGACGTTGTACGGTCCGAATAGACAGGAGGAGATAGAGGACCTCAAACGACTTCAAGTAGAGGCAACTCAACCACTACGATACATTGGTAGTGTAGGAGACGGTGGGAAAAGAGGAAAACGGAAGTTAAAAAGGGTCGTAGTCTCAGAAAAGGTCACATAACCGAGAAGCGTAGTCCACCGGTTCCATAACCTCAGAGTCGAGGTCGTAGTTAGGAAGGTTACTTATAAGTTCCAGCTAAGTGAAAATCCTAACTGACCAATCTAGAGGAACATCAGGTTCCCTGTGAGTTCTTAGAAGAGGTCGTGGTGTTAAGCTTTCGTAGTCAAAAAGTCACAAATCAGAAAAAATACCAAGTTAAGAGTGTATGTAAGTACTGACGATCTTTTTGGTATCGAAACTGATATACTTGGAAACAGTCGTTTCACTACAGAAACCAAAAATTATACGACAGACGACGACGACGATTCAGCGAAGTCAGTACAGGTTGAGACACACTGGGGTACCTGACGTCGGGTGGTCCGAGGAGGATTTACCCTAAAAGGTCCGTTCTCATTATACGACAGATCTATGATAAATTAGAAATGTTTAGAAACGAAGGTTTCGTTTGTAATAACAAATGTAAAACAGACACGATCAACACAGGTTGAGAAACACTGAGGTACCTGACATCAAACGGTCCTAGGAGACGGGTACCTTAAAAGGTCCGCTCTTATGACCTCACCCAACGGTAACGGAAGAGGTCCAAATGTAAAATGTCTACTCATTTATGTCGAACCCTTCTATTTAGTGAATAGGGTCCAAGTGTGTCGACACTCAAATTTTCTGTTTAGATCCTGTTTGAGGATTCGTCACGAAGTGCCTTGAAACTTGATTTCGACTTTTATGTACGAGGGAAACTTCTGATCTTTTGTTACATCAACTGTACTTCCATTTCATTATATATAAATCTCTTTCTCAGTCTAACCCGAAGGGACCACCGAGTCTACCATTTTTTCGACGGACGTTACTTCCTCTGGGTCTAAACTAGGGACCCAACCCTTCTCAGGGAACCACTTTCCCTACCGAAGGGTGAGGTCATAAGAACGGACCTCTTAAGGTACCTGTCTCTTCGGACCACTCGACGTCAGGTACTCCAGCGTGTCTCAACCTGTGCTGACTCGCTCAAAGTGAAGTCAAACAAACTTTAAAATGATAAACGTTTTCGGATCATTGTATAACAAGATAAACAAATGACTCAGTAACCTCAAATAACGACAAGAAACGATCGGACATGTTACTATACGGCGACTTCCTCAGAGTCCTTATCGTTTTACTGTGACCCATTTTGACCACCCATTCCACTACAAAACATATCGAGTAATAATCTTCCCCGTAACTAAGAGTTCACATGTCTCTCTTAATTAGAATAGTGTGACCCAGTATGCTGAATGGTAATTTTCCAAGAACAAGACAGGACATAAAAGTCAAATACAGAGTAATTAGTGGTTAGAAATGAAGAATGAGTGAGACCTGAGAGTAAGACTTACTGGATCAAGTAATGTTTGTTTATTTTTAATTTGTTAGTAAAGTTGAACTTTATTAAGTTGTCTAGGAAAAGAAAAGGACGAAGTAACATAAAAGGATTTTCTGTAATATTTAAAACACGTGTATTAGTGTTATATATTTTAATTTTGTTATTAGATACTGAAAACGTATTTATTTTTGACTATTTGTATAGATAAGATGATATCGAAACAAAAATTTTCCTTAATCTCTAAAACTAGTTGTCTCGTTACAACAATACCAGGTAGATGTCAGATCAAAAACTAGACACCTTCATAGAAATTAAATTTTTAGTTTCTTGATTTTATTATAATGTACTCAGGAAAATATTTTAGAGAGAGACTAGACGAAAGACAAAATAATTCGTTTATATAAAGAATATGGGACTGGAAGAGAACAGGGTAAGAGGAAAAGGATGGAGTAAGGTATTACAAAATCAGTCGAGTCCAGTGATATTGTTTTAAGGTACCTGACTCACTGAATTTGTGTCTGTAAAGAGTGTAAGACCTCCGGCCATTCAGGTTCTAGTTTCACACCTATGTAATCAAGGACCATTCCTGGAACAACCGAAAGTTTGTTGACGGAAAAGTACCACATCGGTGTACCATCTCTCTTCCTCTCTCAACACTAGAGAAAAAGAGAAGAATATCTTATGGTTAAGATAGTATCTCCGAGGTAGGAGTTCTGGTATAGATTTGGACTAATAAAGGTTTTCCAACGCGAACGTTTATTATAGTGTAACCCCTAATCCGAAACTTATATACCTAAAACTCTCCACTATTTGTAAGTCAGGTGTTATATATTGATGTAATAAGACATAGTCGGTAAGGTACGGGGAAGGGTGACACAGTGTACAATTGTGAGTCAAACCTGTATGTCTGAATTAGAGTCTCTGTAGTTAAAGGATAGGACAATTTACTTTTGTGTTCTATGGAAATGGTAGGAAATCTTGTGTGTTACCTAATAAAATTGGAGACTTATAAGTTAAATAGACTAAAAAAGAGTTTCTGAGTACGTCTCATTTTGTTTTTTAATATTTGTAAGAAGTTTAATACTCTGATCTCTCTAAAAACAAAGGACACAGTTCTATTAGAGATTTGAGACAGAAAGATAGATATTACATACGACGAAAAAAAAAAAAAGAGGACAACAACAAGTCAACGATTCAGTACAGACTGAGGAACACTAGGGTACCCGACGTCGTGAGGTCCGAGCAGACAGGGGGTGGTAAAGGGTCTCAAACGAGTTTAAAGGGAACTCAACCACTACGATTGGTAGAGTAGGAGACGACGTGGGAAGAGGAAAACGGTAGTTAGAAAGGGTTGTAGTACCAGAAAAGATTACTCGACCTAAAAGTGTAGTCCACCGGTTTTATGACCTCAATCGAAATCGTTGTCAGGAAGGTTACTTATAAGTTCCAACTAATTAACAATTCTTAAGTCATCAAAAATCATAAAGTGTTACAACAAGTTGGTAGTGGTAATAAATTAAGGTCTTATAAAAGTAGTGGGATTTTTCTTTAAGGTATGGGTAATGGTCAGTAAGGGGTAGGAGAAAGAGGGGTCAAGGATCGTTGGTGAGTAAATAAAAGAAAGAGACACCCAAATGGTTAAGACCTGTAAAATATACCGTAAAACAAAAACCGAAAGAAATACGTCGTACAAAAGTTCCAAGTAGGTAAGACATCGTACACAATCATGAAATAAGGAAAAATACCTAATTATTGTAGGGTAACGTACACATACGGTATGAAACAAATCTGAAAGTAGTCGACTACCTGGAAATCTAACAAAGGCATAAAACCGAGAATACTTATTAAGACGATATTTATGACAAACTCGTATACAAAAATCAAGACAACCCATACATTGATCCTCACCTTAACAACCCAGTATACTATTAAGATACAAATTTAAAAATTCTTGATTGAAAAGGTGTCGTCAATGTTGTAAAATGTGAGGGTGGTCGTCATATACTTCCACGATTTAAGAGGTGTAAGAGTTTTTGTGAATAAAAGGAAAATTTTAAAAATGATTTAGATGGGGTCATCTGTACTTTACTACAGAGTAACAGTAAAACTAAACGTACGGGAATTACTAATTACCATAACCATACAAGAGTACCCGAATAACCGATAAATAAGTAAAAAATCCTCTTTACAGGGAAGTTTAGGAAATAGAGAAAAATTGAATCCGATAAACAGAGATATAAAAACCTGACATACCAATGAAATATATAGGACCTATGGTCTAAGAGTACTAAAGTTTATAAAAGAAGGAAAACCACTGAGAAGTGAAAAGACTATCATAGATAACTACGGGGTTTCAAAAATTGAAACTACTTCAGGTTAAATGGTTTAAAAAGACACCAACGAACACGAAAAGTACAGTATAGATTCTTTTGTAACGGGTCGGGTTTGAGTGTTTTTAAATGTGGTTTGTCAAAATCGAGAACGTAAATAAAAAAATAGGTAAAACACCATTAAAAAATTGTAGCGTACTTTATTCCCAGGTTAAAGTAGGAAAACGTACACATGTAGGTATATAAAGGTAGGAAACAATTTTTCTGAAGAAAAGGGTCACTTACCAGTACTGGAGAAACTACTTTAATTCAAAGATAATTACATGTCTAAATAAATACCTTAGAATCAAAATAAGTTAACTAGATATACAGATATTGTCATGATGTGGTGGGACTTATAACTTCGAGACATGAAGACTTTAACCCTCTATACGTCGGAGGTTTAACCAAGAAAAAGTTCTAACAAAACCAATAGGACCCAAGGAACGTAGAGGTTTATTCAAAGTCTTAGTCGAAAATGTAAAACGTCCGTACCGAGTCAATTCCTAATGTTCTTCACTCGCCTTGTATTAGGATTTACAGGAATATTCTCCCTGGGTCCCCTCTGAACTGGGATCCTTCGTCTCTAACTCTACTACACCGGTGTTTGACTTCTTACGTCAGTTAGAATACACCGAGGTCTCTGTTCCTTCTCTAAAAGGTGTCCTCGGAGGTCTCCTTGGTAGAGACGGTTGTAAGACTAAAATCAGGTATTCTGGGTACAAGAACCACAAGAGACCCCTAAATACTGGAGATCTTGATATCCTCTTATATAAACACAACAAGATTTGATGACTTCACTTCATTTAAAAATATCGTTGTTTTACTTTTGATTTTGTTCCTTATAACGGTACTATTGTTATAACACAATGTTCCGTACTTATCTCTTATAAAAATGAAAATAAATGTAAAAGAAATTAAAGAAAGTCATGATAAAAGTCACATTTTTAGAATATGAAGAAACCAATTTAAATAAAGATTCATAAAACAAGAAAAATTACGATAAAATTTGTCCTAAAAAAAGGGAATTAAAGTAAAAGTTTAACAAGTAACGATCACACATCTTTATTTAACTAAAAATATATAACTGGAACATAATGGGTTATCTTTAAATTAAATATGAAAACTAAACCTTAAATTTCAAACAAGGTTTTGACCTTAAACAGACAGGTACAGAGATTCGACAGGCACAGGTCGTAGAGGTTCCGAAGTAAAAAGAGAACTTTTATTTATAGTCGGAAACAACCGGTGTATAAGTATTAAAAGAAGGTCGTACGTCTCTCGACATCTGGAATGAAATGAGAGACCTGAAGTGGTATTTCAACTTTAGTATAAATTCTAAACTTAAAATCACATGTATTTCACAGTAATTAGGGTTTATCATTATAAAGGTGTAGTCAAGTCAAGTCAAGTCAGCGAGTCAGAACAGGATGAGAAACACTGGGGTACTTAGCGTCGTGCGGTCCGGAGGTACGGGTAGTGGTTGAGGACCTCAGGTGGGTTTGGGTACAGGTAACTCAGCCACTACGGTAGGTTGGTGGAGTAGGAGACAGTAGGGGAAGAGGAGGACGAGAGTTAGAAAGGGCCGTAGTCCCAGAAAAGTTTACTCAGTCGAGAAGCGTAGTTCACCGGTTTCATAACCTCAAAGTCGAAGTTGTAGTCAGGAAGGTTACTTGTGGGTCCTGACTAGAGGAAATCTTACCCGACCAACCTAGAGGAACGTCAGGTTACCTGAGAGTTCTCAGAAGAGGTTGTGGTGTCAAGTTTTCGTAGTTAAGAAGCCGTGAGTCGAAAGAAATATCAGGTTGAGAGTGTAGGTATGTACTGGTGTCCTTTTGGGTATCGGAACTGATCTGTCTGGAAACAACTATTTCATTACAGAGACGAAAACTTATATGACAGATCCAACCAGTATTGAAAGGAAGGTTCCTCATTCACAGAAAATTAAAGTACCGACGGCAGTGGTAGATGTCACTAAAACCTCGGGTCTTTTTATTTCAGTCGGTGACAAAGGTGACAAAGGGGTAGATAAAGGGTACTTCACTACCCTGGTCTACGGTACTAGAATCTAAAGACTTACAACTCGAAAGGTGTATTCATTTGTTTTACAGTAATCAAGAAACGATAAGATCTAATGTGATTGAAAAAGAGAGAAATAAGTATCTTTAAGATATCAAAACGATGAAGGAAGTTTACACTAAGGTTTGTAACAGTCGACCACTCGTTTCTCACCGAGTCTATTAGTTGATCCTCTTAATAATTGTAAAAGTTAGGACACATTAGTTTATAGATTCCTTATTCTTCGGGATTTACTTGACCGTAAAGGGGGTATATCGACCGTAAACCTTTTACACCCGTAATATCTGTTCTATCGACTATATGTTATAATCTTTCTTTAAAAAATGAGGTCCTATCTATCGCACTTCGGAAGTCTGTTTTCTGTCCCTTTTTTTTTTTTTGTTTTTTGAACGTATACAAGTAATGTCGGTATATTTCGAATCGTAAAGTGTGGAACAGTCTCAATAGTCCATGACTCGACAGAAACTTAGATTAAAAGTAAGGTTGGCTTTACACTCTTCAGTTTAGTGACGTATCACTTTTTACCTTTCGAAAGAAGTGACACGTCAAACGACGTTAGTCCAGATTCCCCTTGAGTCTTTTTAGTATGTAATTTTTTGTAATCCAACATAAACAAGTTACGTTTGACAAAATGAACTATTACTGTTTATACTCGAGATTTAACGGGTACAAATCTTTTGAATGCAATCATTTGTAGAGTACACTGTGTCAAGATTGAACAAATGACTGTGTTAGATCACATAAACAACTAAATTTTAAAAAATTGGAGAATCCAAAACTTTCACAATTCTTTAAGATTATATACAATCTCTTTCATGATCCTTTCATGATCATGGACACTTCTTCGATATACGTGTTTAAACAACACACTTTAGGAGAGAAAGAAATAAAAGTTGGATATCTATTTGGATGGTTTCTTCTTCTCTTGTCCTTCCTACCATTTCACTCGATTAAAGAAATTTTAACGTGGACCTAATTTTTTTTTTTTTAGGAGGAAAATCCTAGTAAATGAAAGGGTTCCTGACTTTTGTATTTCCCACCACGGCACCCACCCTGAGGAACACGACCGAGGACCCACCCTTAACAACAACCTATTTAAAACAAAGAAAAAAACAAAAGTAAATAAATAAAAAACAATAAGTTTAAAACAAAGAATTGAACTCACGACGAAAGTAACACCAAAATGGAACACTATTTACTAACTCGAGGATTTTGATTATTAGTGTACTAATCCACTTAACTACATACCTATTTCTCTGTCTATCCATCTATTGATTCACTATTTCGTTTAATATATCTTACAATTACTATCTCATATCTTCCACCCGTGTACTTACAAATTATATTTTAGGAAAGTTAAATCGACACCCAAATTTTAAATGGGATACTTTACAACTTTTTTCATCATTTATTTACGTTCAGTATTAGAATCTAATCCACCAGTACCTCTTCTTTCAAGAATTGAGTTAAAAGGTCATATGACATATCATTTGAGATGTACCCTGTACTATTCTTTGTACTCTCTTGACACCTTTGTTGTGTCTTAATGGGTGTATTTAACACTTAAGAGAATACAAACGAACCACTGACCTAATTTTACAGTGTGTTAAAAAAAAAAGGTTCTATCTTTTATATTGATTTATATTCACCACTCATCTTAGGATAACTCTAGATAACGACGGGTACATTAAACTCGAGAATGTTTGCAAAATCAGTACGGTCCTGATACTATTTTCTCTTAACACTTTAATTTAGTTATAAGTTCTCTCTTTTCCGATAAAACAAATAGACCTGAAAGACCGTCCCACTAAACAGATGTATTGTAGTCTTCCGTGGAACGTACACACCGAAGATACTCCTCATAGAATCTCAATCACTAACGTGTCATACACTGTTGGGATAAAAGACCAATTGTATAGAAAAGGACCCTAACAAATTTTATCACTTTTTTGTTTAGAATCATCGTCGTATTTGTGAGTCAAGGTAGAAGTACGGAGGGGAGTAAGTGATTAAAGACAGGGACGGTTTCCATTTTTTGGAGGACTATACAAACCAATGTGAAATGAACTTAAAGATACATTAAAAAAGTTTATTCATACCTATAATGTGTAACGTAAATAGAACATAGGATAACACATTTACTTTAAAGTGGCAACCATAAGAAAAGACAACTTCGAGAAAAGGAGTCGTAATACAAATACTCTAAGTAAGTACAAGGACGTACATGAACAAAAAATGAATAAAGGTAACGACGTATGACAAAGTGACATACTAAGGTGGAGTAATAAAACAGGATAGATTATAATCGTCTTTAACTCAATGAAAATAAAACCTCAATTATTCTTAAAATACTACTCCGTGTAAGAATAGATATATGAATTACATAACTACTCCGAATATAAGAAGATCATAATTCATCTTATTAACTACTACCGAAGGGACTACCGAATCTACCGCTTCTTAGATGGACATTAACGCCTCTGGATCCAAACTAGAGACCAAGTCCTTCTAGGGGACCTCTTTCCGTATCGTTGGGTGAGATCATAAAAACGGACCTCTTAGGGTACCTGTCTTCTCGGATCACCCGATGTTAGGAGCCCCAGTGTTTCTCAGTCTGTATTGACTCACTGATTCGTTTGTGTGCCATGTTAACTGAAGATTAGTTAATCAAAGCCATTTTGTACTTTTTCCTATTAATTGGACTATAATTGGGATAATTGTTTATATTAAAATCGATATAATGAACATAAATAACGGAAGACTGAGGGAGTTGATTTACAAATAAGTCTTCTTTTGTTTGGAAATACTCACGTCTAAACTGGGATCTCCTAGTTGAGTAGAAGGAAAGAGACATTTTTTTAAAAATCATCGGTAATGTAACGAAGGAAAACTAAATCTTTAACGTGAGGAGAATGGTGAGGGAACTAGTAGTGTTTGCTTATTAAATTTGTGATATGAGTAATATTGGGATAAAGATTAAAATAATAATGTTATTCGAATCGGATGTTTACTTGAGTTTTTCCTGATTTTACTCGGTTTATATCATAAATCAAGTTTTATTTACTAAAATTGAGTAATCTAATACTAATTTACGTATTAATGGTTCACCGAAGTCATATATATTTATAATAGTATCCTAAATGTAAAAGGGAATATCCTGATAATTATATATCTAGAATAAATTATAGTAGAAATACTACGAATCTTCCGTACTATAATAGCGATAGGTAATATCGTTCGTATTATTAGAATTTACGTGTGAAATTGATCGTATTCCGGTTAACATAATAATCATAAACGTGGGACGTTTCGTCGTGAACCCAACAGAGATGATCATTATTATAGTTTATGTATACTGTGACTGATATATATTTTGGAGTTAAATTACGATTTTTAATAATAAGGATGATATCCTTATTAGGATGATATAGGATGGTATTTTATAGGATATATTGATGATAATCAATATGGTTATGGGGTTGAACTAAGAGTTTTTTATCATATTAGAATATAGTTATGATGTTGAGTGTCGAATGATTAATCGGAATGTTTGGATGAGGAGGAATTGGTCAAGTTGTGATTAGTGGAATTATAAAGTAATGAAAAAAGAGACTGAAGAATAGTTATGGTGATGATTAAAATTGTTGTACTAACAATGGAGAATATAATTATCGATCGGTTATAGTACATAATTTTCTTATTAATTGGACTTTTTTAATATATAACGATATGATTAGTATGATGTTAATAAAGATTAGTATTGCAAATGAAGATATCTTAATCAAGAGCAGATGTAAAATAAATTTCGTTGTGTTCAGGTTGTGAATATACCAATGGGTTACTCCATTAGTTTGTCTTACAAAATTACGGAGTAAAGAATGAAATATGTGAACATAGGGAGGGGGAAAATCATTTTGATCAGATGTAGGTCGTATAGTGTCTTAGCGATTTAAAGGACTATGAAGTTATGACTTGGGTTTATTATAGGTTGAGGACTGTGTTACAAAAACATACTAATCGTATGTATTATCACATTTTATGGAAATATCATTTTTATGGTGATATGCCAGAAGTAGAAGCTAACGGATTTCGTGAATATTCTTCGGGGATGACGTCCAAGGTACCATGAAGATCGGTAATAAGGACTTTGAACCTCCGATACCGTATAATACTTAATGTTATGATTTAGGTGACTGTCTGAAATATCCTATAGGAAAATAATATAATAGGAATACTCCGTATTAGTATTGATCAAGTTTGTCTGGATTTTAGTGAGTAGTGTATAAGAAGACAGTCGGTATATTGTGAACAATAACATAGATAGGAAAAGGTTTGTGGAACTTAGATGTATCCCCGAAGACGAGATTATTCACGAGTACCGGAATGTAGTAGATATAATAAGACAGACCGTTTAAGTTTAATGTTCACTTAAGCATCGACTTGTTATTAAGATCGGTCTCTGAATGTTTGTAAAGAGGGTAATTATCGTTGGACTACTAATGATCGTTCGGACTGTTTGAATCGGGACGGGGGTTGATAATTAAATTAGTCTCCTAATAAACATCATTATAGTAGGAAGACTATTAGTTTGTAGTATTAATAAGATTATCCTTGATTATATCATTAACGACGGAATATGAGGGATATGTATGATTTGAGTCTCTCCATTTATTCTGTGTGGTATAGTTATAAAGTGGTAGGAAATGTGTTCTTTTGCGGGAGTATAACGAGGTGTAGAATAGGGGAGGATGAGGATAGTAATTTGAAGTTTAAATAAAATCCGGGAAATATGACATTTATATCAATTCCTTTTTTTTTTTTGGATCTAAGACTTAGATCATTGTCTTCTAATATGGAAGGAATAAATGACTTTTTCATAGTGCTTTCGATTGATTACGAGGGTACAGATTATTGTACAAAAAAAGTTTGAAAATTTCCTATTATCAATAGGCAACCAGACCACGTTGAGGTTTATTTTCATTATTTGAGTAAGAGGAGAAAGTGTGACCGGTACGGTGATCCTTTGGGGATAAATATAATTAATGTGGTTAATATTATTGTTCGTGGTTATGGATATTTTGATTGTATATAGGTAGTGTACATTTTTGATGATAAAGTATAACGGAAGTAGTTCTCAGAGATTAAAGTTATTATTATAAATAAGTGTACAACAAATCAACGACAGTGCAAACTGAGGAAACGGTGGGGTACCTGACATCGGGTGGTCCGAGAAAACAGGTGCCTTAAAGGGTCCGTTCTTATGACCTCACCGAACGATAAAGGAAGAGGTCCCTTAAAAGAACTGGGTCTCTATCTTGAGACAGAGGATATAACCGTCCGTCTACGAAATGGCGACTCGGTGGTCCCTTCGGGTTATAACTAAAATATGTCCGGTACTTTATTAACAGAGTTTGACTGTGACTTGATGATAAGTTTGAGTATTTAATAGTAAGTCGAAGTTTTATCTAATAAAGTGTTATTATAAACATTGATAGACAGTGTACTAGTATCTTAAAAGTTATACTATACACTTAAGTCTAGGATTATAGTTGACTTAAAATTTATAGAAAAGGAAAAGGAGTAACGTTATAATTGAGAACAATGACGATTGTTGGAAAAGGTTGAGAAGTAGTCTTCTGTTTCACAAGTAACGAGTCAACACAGACTGAGAAACGCTGGAGGACCTGACACATCGGTTGGTCCGGGGTGACAAGGACCCTAAGAAGTCCGTTCTTATGACCTAACCCATCAGTAAGGGAAGAGGTCTCCTAGAAGGACTGGGTCCATAGTTCGGGTCCAGAGGGTGTAGTCTACTCCTCATTCTTAATGTAGAAAGGATGAATAGTCTACTAATATACCTACTCGACGACGGGATGTCCATTAGAATATATTGGTATAACCTCTATAACCTAAATAATGTCGTTATCGTACCAAGGATAAGTCGAATTTACGTACCCCAAATGTCGTTTAAAAATATGAGTTAAATTTATTAAGTTTGAATGGAGATTATCCTGAGTATGATCGATGTTGACCTTTTAAACGGGTTAAAACGGAAGTGGGTATTGACAGAAGTCGTTATCTTCCGGGATAAAGATAGAGTCGGGACGGGGTGAGTTCGTGTTACCACCCTCGTCCATAGTAAATTAACAAACGAAATTAGGAAACTGTCTTTTATTGGTGGAATAAGTTTGTTAATACAAATCCTTGGTAATGGTGTGACAAATATTGTTACACACGAGAATGGGTTTTACTAAATTTTTTTTGTTAGTAACGGAAAAGATGGAGATCAGTTGATCCGGAGTACTATCATTGTCAACCGTAATTGGTTGGAATGGATGAGACTTTCTCTACCCTTATGGTTTGGTGGACTGGACGGAGAACTCTTTGGAGTTCCAGTCCTTCGTTGTCAATTTTGACCTGTACCTTGTTGTCTGACCAAGGTTTATCCTTTTTCTCATGCAGTTCCGACATATAACAGTGAGACGAATAAATTGAAGATACGTCTCATGTAATACTCTTTGCGACCCGACCTTCTTCGTGTTTGACTTTAATTCTAACGGCCCTCTTTATAGTCATTGGAATCTATACGTCTATTGTGGTGGAAATACCGTGTTTCACTTCTCCTTGATTTTTCGGAGAACTACTTTCACTTTCTCCTCTCACTTTTTCAACCGAATTTCGAGTTGTAAGTCCTTTGTTTCTAGTACCGTGGATCAGGGTAGTGAAGTACCCTTTATCTACCCCTTTGTCACCTTTGTCACAGTCTGAAATAAAAAAACCCGAGGTTTTAGTGACGTCTACCACTAACGCCGGTACTTTAATTTTCTATGAATGAGGAACCTTCCTTTCAATACTGGTTGGATCTTTCGTATAAGTTTTCGTCTCTGTAACGAAACGGTTGGTTCCAGACAGATCAGTTCCGATATCAAAAAGGTCACCAGTACATATCTACACTCTCAACCTGACACTTCTTCCGACTTGTGATTTCTTAACTACGAAAACTTGACACCACAACCTCTTCTGAGAACTCTCAGGGAACCTGACGTTCCTCTAGGTTGGTTAGGTAAGATTTCCTCTAGTCAGGACCCACAAGAAACTTTCCTGACTACGACTTCGACTTTGAGGTTATGAAACCGGTGGAGTACACTTCTCACCTGAGTAACCTTTTGTAAGACTACGACCCTCCCTAACCCCCGTCCTCCTTTTTTCCGTACTGTCTCCTATTCTAACGACATAACGTAGTGACTGAGCTACCTGTTCTCAAACCCACTTGAGGCCCTCAGTCACTACTTGTCCCTCCGGACCGCACAAAGCTAAGTACCCCAGAGTTTCTCAACCTGTGCTGACTCGCTGACTTGAATTAACTTGACTTGACTTGGAATGGATCGTAAGGAAGAATAAACATAAGTACTGAAGAAATTTCGATACAATAAGTATACGAGACCTAGATAATCGGTGTCACACTTGTTACTCGTTCTGAAGACTTTTTACCCAGATAAAGTTGTTATGTGAAATGGTGTTGTCGGGAGTAGTAACCGTCAGATCGTGAATGTCCCTATAGAAAGGAGTGACCTAAAATAAGATTTCTGGATTAGTAGTTTTGACGGTTGTGCAGAATATGGTTACGGACTCGGGAAAATTATTGCGATTAACGGTGGAGGGAGTGCTGGGACATGTCATGGACGTAATAGAAGAAATGTGACGATCCTGTTGGGTTAAGAGACGGAATCGATAGTAATTAATTTTGTTAAGGAAAGAACAATAAGATAATTTACGGACACTCTTAAACTTCGTAAAAGTGACCAAAATATAGGTCCTTATAAGGAGTCGTTGTTAAGGCATTTATTGATATGGAATGATGGCTTTCAATTGACAGGAAGAACATTAGTAAGATCCGAAGTGAGATCGTACACTTTAGTTATCGTAATGTATTTTACATTTTAAGTCAATAGACAGTTCATATAAGTTTAAGAGGTTAGAGAATCCTATATAAGGGTAATAATAAGTGACAGATCACGGAATGTATTTAGTTGTTCGGTCTTTAGTGGTAGGAGGAATTAGACTAATCTTTTGTAAAATGGTTTTTGGTGAAAGGAATAAGTTAATTTTTAGAGATACAATCATAGTCTAGTCTTTTCGAATTAATTTAATATAAAGGAAATTAAAAAATAGTGGGACGAGGAATCGTACTAAGATAAAGTAAAGGTACTCATTAGAGGTATTATTGGTATTGTGGTTAATTGTTACTGGTCGGTCACTGTTAGTGTTTAGTTCATGGTATTAATATATCGTGGTGTCAGGGTCTCTACCATTCTCACTTGCAGTTGTAAGATCCTTAGTCGCTTGATTTTACCTGACCTTACCCACTTAAATTGAGTCTACTGGTAATAGAGGTGATGACGCCCGTCCTTAGGGAGTCTTCTTTACCTCATCGGTAGTACCAGTTGCTTTCTCAGGCTTTACGTCATGAACCTACATTAGAGTTTTTGCTGTCTTACTAGAGACAAACAGAGGTTCCGTTTGCTAAGTTACAGTGTCACTAGGTTCAGATACGGGGTTGGTCATTACGACTTCTTCGACTTCAACTTACCAAGATACTTCTGGATGTTCTGGAAAATCTTGATTGTGGGTTTTTTCTACAGGAAAAGTAATATCCCCTGTCCTTACGTTTTCATCCTTCAGTTCTTTGTGGACCTCATTGTCCGTTTAAACCGGAACCTTACGTCTTACTTCGTCCCGTTTCTGATTATCTCAAAACGGTTCTTTTACGTGACCAGTATCGTTTGTGGGAGAAGGTTGTTGTGTTCTCTTCTGAGATGTGTACCTGTAGTGGTCTACCAGTTGTGGTTTTAGTCTAACTAAGATAAGAAGCGTCGGTTTCTACCTCTTCGAGATATGTCCGTTGTTTTTGTTCTGGTCCTCGACTGACACCGAGTCTAGTACTTGAGGAATAATGGTTTAAGTCTGAGTTTAACTTCTTTCATCCCTTTTGGTGATCGGGTAAATCCATACTGGATTTAGTTTAGGGAATACTAATATGTCACCTTCACTCTTTATCTAAATTTCCGGATCTAGACTATCTATCTCACGGACTACTTGATACCTTACTCCAAACACTGTAACATGTCCTCTGTCCCTAGTTCTGGAAGAGGTACCTTTTCTTTACGTTTTTTCGTTTTACCGACAGACCCCTCCGGAATGTTTATCGACACTTTTCTTCTCTTCGTTTATCGTTTCCTCTTTTCCTTTCTATATTCGTAGACTTACGTCTCAAGGTTCTTATCGTTCTTTCTATTCTTTCGGAAGAAGTCGTTAGTTACGTTTCTTGATCTCCTTTTGTTGTCTTACCCTTTCTGATCGCTAGAGAAGTTCTTTTAATCTCTATGGTTCCCTTGTAAAGTACGTTTCTACCCGAGCTATTTCCTGTCTTTACCATACCTGGATTGTCTTCGTCTTCTATAATTCTTCTCCACCGTTCTTATGTGTCTTCTTGACATGTTTTTTCTAGAAGTACTAGGCCTATTAGTGCTACCACACTAGTGAGTAGATCTCGGCCTACAGGACCTTACCCTTCAGTTCACCCGGAATCTTTCGTAGTGATACTTGTTTCGATCACCTCCACTACATTAAGGTCAACTCGATAAAGTTTAGGACTTTCTACTCCGACACTTTCACGACGTGAGTCATGTGCTCGTTAAAACCTTTGGAGTCGTCATCGGTGTCCTGAACTTTTCCAGTGAAAAGTAATGTTAGGGTTTCTTTCTATTACGGTTTCTTACGAGTTTGATGACGTGTTTATGTGAGTAGAGTGTACGATCATTTCATTACAAGTTTTAAGAGGTTCGGTCCGAAGTCGTTATACACTTGGCACTTGAAGGACTACAAGTTCGACCAAAATCTTTGCCGTCTCCTTGGTCTCTAGTTTAACGGTTGTAGGAGACCTAGTACCTTTTTGGTTCTCTCAAGGTCTTTTTGTAGATAAAGACGAAATAACTGATACGGTTTCGGAAACTGATACACCTAGTGTTATTTTACACCTTCTAAGACTCTCTCTACCCTTATGTCTGTGGACTGGACGGAGAACTCTTTAGAAATACGTCCAGTCCTTCGTTGTCAATCTTGACCTTTACCTTGTTGTCTGACCAAGGTTTATCTTTTTCCACATGCAGTTCCGACTTATAACAGTGGGATGAATAAATTGAATATACGTCTCATGTACTACTCCTTGTGACCCGACCTTCTTTGTGTTCGACTTTAGTTCTAACGACCCTCCCTCCTTATAGTTATTGGAGTCTATACGTCTACTATGGTGGGATTACCGTCTTTCACTTCTCCTTGATTTTTCACAGAACTACTTTCACTTTCCTCTTACCTTTTCAACCGAATTTCGAGTTGTAAGTCTTTTGCTTCCAGTACCGTAGACCAGGGTAGTGAAGTACCCTTTATCTACCTCTTTGTCACCTTTGTCACAGTCTGAAATAAAAAAACCCGAGGTTTTAGTGACGTCTACCACTGACGTCGGTACTTTAATTTTCTACGAATGAGGAACCTTCCTTTCAATACTGGTTGGATCTATCGTATAAGTTTTCGTCTCTGTAATGAAACGACTGATTCCAGGTAGATCAGTTCCGATACCAAAAAGGTCATCAGTACATACCTACACTCTCAACCTGACACTTCTTCCGACTCACGACTTCTTACCCACGAAAACTTGACACCACGACCTCTTCTGAGAACTCTCAGGGAACCTGACGTTCCTCTAGGTTGGTCAGGTAAGACTTCCTCTAGTCGGGACCCTAAAGAAACCTTCCTTACTACGATTTCGACTTTGAGGTCATGAAACCGGTGGAGTACGAATCTCAACTGAGTAACCTTTTCTGAGACTACGATCCTCCCTAACCCCCGTCTTCCTCTTCCCCTGCTGTCTTCTACTCTACCGACCTACCGTAGTGACTGGGTTTCCTGCACTCAGACTCACTTGAGGACCTCAACCACTACCTGTCCTCCGGACCGCACGAAACTAAGTAC
This sequence comes from Capra ibex, assembly GCA_006410555.1. NCBI lineage: Eukaryota > Metazoa > Chordata > Mammalia > Artiodactyla > Bovidae > Capra > Capra ibex. The sequence goes on along the minus strand of SJYO01034137.1, from coordinate 29,807,314 downwards.
CTCAGCGTTTCACAGTCTGTGCTGACTCGCTGACTTGACTTGACTTGTCAGGGAAATCGGAGAAGTGATTTTTTATGTCTTAGAAGGTATAGGATTTAATGAGTTAGGGGATTTAGTAATTTACATTTGTGTTAGAGGTGGTAGAGTAGGAAATTTCGTAATTTTTGATAGTTTTTAAGGTATTAATTTGGTCTTTCTTTACGGTGGTCCTGTCAGAATAATCTCTGGGTTTGTACTCCCATTACGAGTTATCGGTATCTGTAACATATTGGTTTGTCGTGATTGTAGGGGGTATTTATTTAATTTTATGATAATTTGGATTTTAACCGGGTGATTTTAAATTATTTTATGGTGTTGGTTGTGGTGTTAATTGAATTGAATGTTAATTGAGTTCGGGTGGTATTTATCAACTTCCAAAACTTTTTTAGGGTGTTTGGTTAGTGTATTTATTACGATTTTTATTACACAATAGAATGTACCTGAGATTGGTACTGAGTACTGTACTTTTTGGTAATAATAAGTTGATGTTGTGAACGCCGGTTGTAAGAAATTAGTGTGGGGATCATTTTTAATAACTGTTGTATAAATAACTAGAGGGTCGAGGTAGTTTGTAGAATAGTACTACCTTAAAACCAAAAGACGATCCATAAACAAATTAAGACGTTTAGAATTGTTCGAACAAGAATCGTTATGTAACATGTGGTCTATACTATTGGTGGAAGAATAGTCAGTGTGTGTAGACGACTCTGTATTTAATACCTACTTAATAGATTATGTATTACGTTTACTCCGAAGGTACAAGAAATAGAGGGGTAAGTAGGTACATCCTACACCGGATATGACACCCAGTGTACTGAAGAATCTTTGTACTTTGTAACCTCAATAAGATAATAGATGTCAGTATTGGTGTCGTGAATGTCCAAAGAATGACGGAATTTCTGTTTATGGTAAGACTCCTCCTTCGTTGTCATTACTGAATAGAGGAAAGTCGTTAGGGTATACAAACAAGTCTAGAATAACTCACTTAAACTCCACCTAAAAGTCATCTATATCGTTGAGAGTGTACTAAGAATCGGAAAGTGAAATAGGAAGGTAAATAAAAACGTCGTGATCGACGAGGTGGATAACAAAAAGGTACTTTGTCCTAGATCATTAGGTTGTCCTTAAAGTAGACTGTATCTTTTCTAGGGTAAAGAAGGTATAATATGTTAATTTCTATAAATCCACGGAATAATGATCAAAGTTATAATTATTATAAATAAGGACAAAAGTCTCTTCCGTTACCGTGGGGTGAGGTCATGAGAACGGACCTTTTAGGGTACCTACCTCCCCGGACCACCCGACGTTAGGTACCCCAGCGCTTCTCAGCCTGTGCTGACTCACTGAGATGAAAGTGAAAAGCGAAAGTGTGCAACCTCTTCCTTTACCGTTGGGTGAGGTCACAAGAACGGACCTCTTAGGGTCCCTGTCCTCTCGGACCACCCGACGACAGAGACCCCAGCGTATCTCAACCTTTGTTGATTTCCCTGAGTCGTCGTCGTCAGTGAACTGAACAATCCTCTGGGACTTTTTAGGGAAATTATGTGGTGAGGTATAATGGGGTCTTACTACAAAGGATAAACGTATACGTTAGGAGACTAGTTAAAGATCATTTGATCCTCCTCGAAATAGGGATTAGAAAAGATAGGATTAGAATCATGATTTATGGTAATGAGGTATGTAGATCTGTTCCTTAGTGCTGTAAGACTTGTGGAAACGGTCACAGATAAGACTCAAGATCATCGTCTGGATAGTTGTGATTATACTTAACCTCCCGTTGGTAATCTTGTGGGGAAGTAATAGTAGTCTGTTAATCGTAGTTGGGATATAAAAAAGGATTAAGATAATGATTATGGTCATTGATCACGGTAGTCTTTATCATAGAATTTTAATTCTCAGAAACACCGTATAAATAATGGGACCAGAATATTTAGTCTTTTCCTCTTATTATTTAGAGGGATTCTGGGTTCCTTCTTCGATATCGAGGTGGGAGTCGTGAGTTTCGACTTTAGGATGAATTTGCTAAGGGACCTTAAAACAATATCACGTAAATGTTCTAAAAGTTCATGACATAATCAATAATTCCATCGGGCTAAAGTGGTTAGGGGATACATGAACGTTTAGACATAGAGGTGTAATGTTGATGTATATATAATATGGTACGTATTGTATAGTGTACGTATTAACATGTAATTTCATAAATGGGGTACGTATACACACACGTATTATAATAACTATAATGTATCATGTATATTAATAATTGACATGTATCATGTAACATAATTTATTCAGGAACAGTTGTACTTATAGTATAGGTTATCTAGTGTTCCAATTAGTGGTCTGGTACACTTTGGTAGGTGGGTAAACCGAAGGAGACCCGGGTACTAGATACCCCCAAAGATAATCACTTTGAAACAGTTTCTAGGCTAAGAATGAAGACTCGGTAGAGTGGATTTTGACGGGTAAGGAAGGAGAATTTACTTCTGTAGAGTCACCTGATTACTGATTAGTCGGGTATGAGTGTTCATTGACACCACAGTATGTAAGTCATAAAAAATTAATACCCCCTACGAACCTGAGTCGATACCCGTAGATTCCGGGAATGTGTCACTTTATTTAAACTTCATCGACCTGAAGTCACTTCTAATTAATGGTCCCATTACTCTTCGTCCCACTAAAAGTCAGTTACTATGGTACTGCATCTCTTAATATATACATACATATGTGATTTATATGAAGTGGATAGGAGGGGAGGATTTTAAGTGTCATATGAATTTATATAACTAGACATATACAGTGTGTACCTTTACGTAAAGAAATCCTACATATAAGAAAATATCGATTAAATAAAACTAGTTGTAACATAAAAACTTTAAATATTTTTAAATTTTCTCACTTATAAAATAAGTGAAAGAATAGCGACATATGTAACGTAAAACACTTACGTACTTAATAAAATAGGTAGGATGATAACTACCTATTTTATTAAAATATATAACTGAAAGGGCGTGACGGTGAAACCTCGTCAGAGAGTCTCGATAGACTCTGTGACGGAGGGACCGACGTCAGGAGTAAAACGTGGTTTATTTTGAATTGAGTGTTGAACGTTCAACATGTAGTAAAAAATCAGTTGTCAATACCGCTGGTTACTTTACTGGGTCTCACCTGAAGGAAGGAAACTGACCTGAGGTACTTCTTGGTCCCAAAACCATGGTCGTCACTGGTGAACACGAGTAGGCGGAGGAACCCCCCACGTATTCTTAAACCCAAATTATATTCAATTTATAATATACCGCTTCCTTCTAACACCTGATCTTCCTGTACGTGAGTAGAAGAGGACACTCTTGAGGTTTTAATGTTGAGTGACTACTTGTTGTCAACTGTCCTTTTACAACCTAGGGTGGTGTTTTTCTGTGGTGTTGGTGTGTAGGTTCCCGTTTCTTCTTCGGGGTCGTTCTACCATCCACCCCACATTAACGTAAATCTTAGTTTGGGGTATAGGTGGTCTCTGTGAACCTTCCGAGTTTATTTAGAACACACGTGGTCCTGGTTCTCTAGGGTGTATCTGGTTCGGTCTTGACACAAACTCACAGAGGACGCCTCCATACCAAGTGTGTATCTGGTTCGGTCTTGACACAAACTCACAGAGGACGTCTCCATACCAAGTCGTCACCGTACGGTTCCCCGTCCCCGAGATCCACGTCGTCTGGAGCGATACCGTATTTGGTAGAACCTCCTCCAGTGGTAATTGTGGTGGTATCTCAGTGGTCTTGAATGTGTCCTGACCCTTTGTCTGAGAACCTCCCGTGTTTGTTTTGGAGCACGTATGGTCCTGGGTCTTTCTCGTCACTACTGTTTTCTCTGACTGGGTCTGAACGGGTACTCACAACTTCTCAGAGGCCGTTTCAGCTCCCAACCGTCACCGGATGATGTCCCAGTCCCCGTGAGTCACGTCGTCACGTGGGTACTCTGGAAAACTTCCTCCAGGGTTATAGAAGTAATGAAGGTGGTATCAGATCGGGGTCCAGTTAGTTGGTCCTCCCCTGTGTCGGGACGGGTAGTTGTCTTTTAACCTAATTTCTAAATGACTCGTACCGGGGTGGGTAGTCTTGTTGTGGGTCAAAAGGGGAGTCAGTCAGAGAGGGTAGTCCTTCGAAGGTATTCGAAGAATAGGAATAGGTAGTTTCCCGGTTGTCTTACTTTTGGTGTTAGTGTCTTTTGATTAGTTTAACTAGTGTACCTGGTCAGAACAGATTGAGGTACTTTAATACTCGGTACGGTACATCCCGGTAGGTTCTATCTGCCCAGTACCACCTCTCAAGACTGTTTTACACCGGGTGACCTTTTCTCTTACCGTTTGGTGCAGTCATAAGAACCGAACTCTTGGGGTACTTGTCATACATTTCGTTTTTCTATCCTGTGACTTTCTACTTGAGAGGTCCAGCCATCCACGGGTTATACGATGTCCTCTAGTCACCTCTTTATTGAGGTCTTTCTTACTTCTCTACCTCGGTTTCGTTTTTGTTATGGGTCAACATCTACACTGACCACTACCTTTATTTCAGACTACGATATTCTTGTTATGACGTATCCTTGAACCTTACAATCCAGGTACTTAGTTCCGTTTAATCTTCACCAGTTTGACCTCTACCGTTCTCTCTTGTAGTTGTAAAATCTAAAGGTCTTTTCGTAGATGAAGACGAAATAACTGATACGGTTTCGGAAACTGACACACCTAGTGTTCTTTGACACCTTTTAAGACTTTCTCTACCCTTGTGATCTGGTGGACTGGACGGAGGACTCTTTAGACATACGTCCAGTTCTTTGTTGTCAATCTTGACCTGTACCTTGTTGTCTGACCAAGGTTTAGCCCTTTCCTTATACAGTTCCGACATATAACAGTGGGACGAATAAATTGAATATACGTCTCATGTAGTCCACTTTACGGTCCGACCTACTTCGTGTTCGACCTTAGTTCGACCCTCTTTATAGTTAGAGTCCATACGTCTACTTTGATGGGAATACCGTCTTCCATTTCTTCTTGATTTCTCGGAGAACTACTTAAACTTTCTCCTCTCACTTCTTCAACCGAATGTTAAGTTGTAAGTCTTTTGATTCTAGTACCGTAGACCAGGGTAGTGGAGTACCGTCTATCTACCCCTTTGTTACCGTTGTGACTCTCTGATAAAACCCCCCGAGGTTTTAGTGAAGTCTACCACTGACGTCGGTACTTTAATTTTCTACGAACGATGAACCTTCTTTTCGATACTGGTTGGATCTGTCGTATAATTTTTCGTCTCAGTAATGAAACGGTTGTTTCCAGGTAGATCAGTTCCGATACCAAAAAGGTCACCAGTACATACCTACGCTCTCGACCTGATATTTCTTTCGACTCGTGTCTTCTTAACTACGAAAACTTGACACCACAACCTCTTCAGAGAACTCTCAGGGAACCTGACGTTCCTCTAGGTTGGTCAGGTAGGGTTTCCTCTAGTCAGGATCTACAAGTAACCTTCCTGACTAAAACTTCGACTTTGACGTTATGAAACCGGTGGACTACGTTTCACGACTGAGTAAACTTTTCTGGGACTACGACCCTTTCTAACTCCCACCCTCCTCTTCCCCTACTGTTTCCTACTCTGTTGAGTTACCTGTACTCAAACTCATTCGAGGTCCTCAGGCACTACCTGTCTCTTCGGATCGTACAACGTAAGGTACCCCAGCGTTTCACAATCTGTACTGACTCACTGACTTGACTTTACTTGATAACTACTTATAAACACTCTAAAGGTCAAACCCCGATAATACTTATCATGATAATACTTGTACACCTACTTAAAAACAACCATACGTAGACCTTCATCCTCACGACTCAGAATCCTATACGTGAATTAAGAAAACCATCTAAAACGGTTCGTCAAAAGGTTTTACCAACAAAATTACAACTATAAAAAGACGATGAAAATTCATTAGATGATTTTTACGAATTAAAGGTAACGAAGACCACTTCTCTTTACGTTAAATAAAGATAAAATATAAACGGAGTATAGGTCGGTAGAATAATAGATAGTTAAAATTATTAAAATAAAATGAAAGAAAACCTAAAAGACGTATATATTAATACGACAAACTTTTCTTATTGTCAAAAAAAAAACGAGGAAAATTAAGACTATTGAACCGAAATTAGATAACGTGTATATTATCTTTATCATAATTACTGTAGTACAGAGGAAGGACTAGGGTCCTCTTTTCAACTATTATTATATGGTTATTTTAACTATAAAAGGTACTCAAAACGATGTAAAAAAAACGAGGATCAAAAGTTCACAGAAATAAAACGTAAAATAGTACATACAAAAATAGATGTCTGTAATTCAACCAGTATACTATATAAAAGAAAAAAGACAATTACACCTAATGTAATTAACCGATTATACAATTAGATTAGAAAGATACCACTTACATTAAACTAATGATACTTAATTAGAAACTTTTAAAGACCCAAGTCAAGTATAAGAAAAGAAAAAACATACAAAATATTAAAATCGAAAGAAGTTGAAAAGAACGAAGTATGGTAAAGTCCTCCAGGAACCTTTGTCTAAATTCTTTCTTGTAAGTAAAATCATTTGACACTTTCCGGAAAGACAGACATATTTGATCACGTCAGACTTTGTGGTTTTAGAGTCTTTATTTCGAGTCATTATACGTGTACGAAAGATTAGGTTTATTCACAGAATTGAAGTTTCGGAGGTGTTTAATACTTTTGAGTCAAAAGAAAGTCTGGGAACAACTTGTTCTACTCTTACACAGTAGTGTCTAATCCACCAAATCCTTCGTCTAAGACTGGGTCTAACCGTAGGATCTCTAAATAGTCTTATCACTTACCCGAACACTGGTTGTGGGGACAAAATTCCCTTTCCTTCTCCTCTCTCTTCCTTCGTCCAAACACGTCTACCTATTCCAACCAACACTATATCAAATCATCCCCAGAGTGATTAGGACACATCTCAAGAGTTCGGGATTAACGGAAATATAAACAGGATTCTATACCACCCTACTGACCCGGATGGATAGTGTCATTAAAAGTCAGTTCCGACGAAGATCACGTACATACCAGGAACTTTTTATAAAGACCACTCTGGAACGAGAGATATTCGTCAAACTGAAGTTTTTCACCTAATGTCTAAAGTGTCCAGGTACTAGTAAACTAATAACAGGTTAATTAACCACTTCTTAGATGTTTCACAAGTCCGAAGTTTTAGAAGAACTCAAGGTCTTTAGTATCAGATTGTAAGGACCGATGAAAGAAAAGAAAAGTAATTTTAAAAATAAAATATAACCTCATATCAACTAAATGTGATAACATAATCAAAGTCCATATGTCTTTTCACTAAATCAATACGTATAAGTATATAGACCCGAAGGGTGTACAGAGTCACCATTCTTTTAAGTGGACAGTTTGTCTTCCTCGTTAAAACTGGGGACCCAACCCTTTTAGGGGACCTCCGCCCTTTACCGTTTGATAAGGTCATAAGGACGGACCCTTTAGGGTACCTGTCTCTCTCCCCGGACGACCCGTCGTCAGGTATTCCAGCTCTTAGGTTGTGCTGAATCGTTGATTTGTTGTAGACACGCACTTCAGGAGTACACTCAGTACAGACTGAGAAGCTAGGACACTTGACATCAGTCGGTCCGAGGAGACAGGTACCCTGAAAAGTCTGTTCTTATGACCTCATCCAAAGGTACGGGAGTAGGTCCCCTAGAAGGGTTGGGTCCCTAGTTTGGGTGTAAAGAACAGAGGACGTAAACGTCCGCCCAAGAAACGGTGATCACGGTGGAGTTCGGGTTTGTTGGTGTGTTAAGTATATAGATAATTGAAAGTCTAAGAAAAGAGTCTATCCAATAATGTCTCATAACCCATATCAAGGAACATGATATATCATTCAGGAATAACTGATAGATAAAATATATAGTAATGACCGATGAAAGAATAATGGGTGGGAGTAGTAGACACTCTTTTTCCCTTGTTGTGACAATAAGTTACGGTACTGAAAAACTTTAGTCATAACTTTGTTATATTTAGAAAAGGACGTTAAGGGATGTAGTATAAAACGATTATATAAAGATATTTTTATAAAATAACTACTGTGTATAAGAGATTTTCTTTTTAGTTTTTTTATATATCGGTATATTTATATATATCTCTTTCTTTTAAATAAAAATAAAATTTAGTAATATTAGTACTCTAAAATTCGAAACCTTTCACAGGATACTTAACTAATAACAATATAAGTAATTACCGTATCTGAACTACTTTTATTCATATAATTTAAAATAATTAAAAATTGTGTTTAAATAACCTTCAGTTGGACAATGACTATACAAACCTCGAAAATGAAAAGTTAAATAGTAATAATTATCTTCTTATGATCAAAGGTATAGTCAAGATAAAAACACAGACCAACAACAGATATATTTATGATTCCTTTGAGAACGAATTAATCCATTTTTAGACGGCCCCCCGGTCGCACTCCTTAAGGCGGGTACCGTTTCCAGTACTCCTTCCTCCGAACCGTATACGTTTCCGCACTAGTTCGGAGTCCTTTGAGGGACAAGGGTTCGTAGATTGGGGTTTCGGTCTCAGACAAAATACGAGAGTGGATGTGGAGACTGAAATGCCCCCCGAGAGGGGGTATTGGCAAAGAGAGCCTCTTCCTCATTTGCACGTCGAGGTTCCGTTATTTTTAAGAACCCGCACTGTTCTCACAAAGTCGAATGTCTGAGGAGACTTCAATAGATCGGGTGGACATATCCAAGAAGGCCGGTGTACACTAACAAATGTCGGAGGGTTGGACTCTCCGCACTCTACAAAATCTGAATGATTTCCGTTTTATAAAACCCCTCAACCTTTAATAATCATATCACACAACCAATCCTTAATATAACCACTTCCCAAAGAAGTAAACAACACAGTTATTAACGACGATTAAGGGACGAGACCCACCCTGTTCCTACAGAGTCCAGTTTGGAGAGACGACTGTCTGATCGAACACACTGTCCTAATAGGTATGAGGACGGTGTACTAACAAATGATGGAGAATTGGTATTTGTCGTGTCTCTCAAAACCTCATAAAACTCTCAGAATTAATCGTATCCTGAAAAAGAAGAACAACTCAGTTACTGACGGTGGTCCGGAGGTATAGGAATCCGTGAACCCTTATATAATTAGTTATATAAACCTGATATCTTTTCCTTTATACCATCAAAAGCTACAATCGTTATGATCTGAAAAACTCAATTACCTAAAAGAGAAAACATTATCTAGTGACATGAAACAATATATAGTGACACAGGAAAGATACATTCTTACATTGAAATAGTATAGAATTCTGATTTATCTAGAATTCCCCTCTTAACTACTTTCCTAAAAGTAAACAATCCGACTACAAACGACTATTTAGAGGTACAAGGGATGGGAATATTACTTATATTGATTGTATATCCTCTTTATTCATAATTGGAAATTCGTATATCCTCTTTATTCATAATTGGAAATTCCGATTAGTACAATTGGAACCCAATTTATTTAAGGAAAGAACTAACATTTAGTGATGTGGGAGTGGGATATCCTTACATTGAAATAAACCTCCCACCACGGACCAAATTCTTTTTTGTGGAAACCTTCTTTATTCAAAAAACCAATAGTCTTTCTTTCCTAGTATTTTACAGTCGTCCAGAGTAAGTACCGGTCTTCTANACCGGTCTTCTACTACATTATAGGGATTCTGGAAAAAAAATTATGTAAATACACTTCGTGGACTAAAACTATTTCCAGTCCTGACGACTGGGGGGTACTGAGACATAAGTAGGGATACACATTGTTTTCCATATATTCGTTTTGGTTTTTATTTCTTTAGTCTAGTCAAAGGCCTTTCTGACTAAGGGGGTACAGCGAAGAAAGAACGAGGGCAAAAAGACCGACTTAAGGGTAGACCTCGTACCTACGATAAGGTACATTAGGTTCAATAAGTCGGAGAAAAAGAGGTGATTAGAAGGATGATATGATAGGTAAAGATTAGAGAGATATAGACACTAATTTATACATAAAAAGGTTTCTGCGGCTGAGACAGGGGTGGAAGCTTAGTGGGACCTAGGTGGCCCCGACCTGGGGCCGTTTTTAGCTTCAGAAGGTAATGTCACTACAGTGAAAGAAAGTCGAAGACTCAAAATACAGAAGGTGGATTTGTTAGTGTTTAATAGATCGTAGTCTTTAATAAAATACTTTAGGTTAAACAAGGAAGAAGTTACACAACTTTCATTTTTTCGGTGACCTCAAAATATTCTTACACAATAAAATCGTAAGACAAAAAGTCGTAGATATCATAATAAATCTAATGAGACACTCACTCACTCTCACACATACACACACACACACACACACACACACATTCGATCTCCAATACGAAAATTAGACTTTACCCTTCTTTCTACTAACTAGCTTTTCCTCCGTTACCCTCTTTACGTTGGTTTCCTCGTCAGAAGAAGAATCCACCTAGTTATGGTCATTACTCATGTTTATCTTCAACTTGTAGACATTTCATTATATGAATTTTGGTAAATATAGATATAGGAGGAACATTTCAGAAGAATAAAAAGTTCCTATGATCATGGAGTCTTACTTATGATGATTACATCATATTTAATTCACGAACAAACACTTTACTTATTTGTTCACTTACTTACTTTTGATCATACAAATTTGAATAAATCAATTTTCAATAGGTTAAATATTAAACTAAATAATGTTATTCACATTAAACCCCGTTAGTAATATACTTTTTATAGTCGATGTTTCATAAAAGTTATAGTAAACACTTCTAACTTTAATTAGTATACTACATTACTACAATGTTCACCGTCTGTATCTTAATTTTTAATTAAAATTAAAACCCCAAAGAAAGAAGAAAACATGATTTACTTGTAAAAAGATCTTTGAGTTTTGTAAAAGTATCCGGAAACTTTTAGAATATCAGGGATTCGTGAGACAAAAAACACTGTTCGTCTATTTCATCGGAATTAGATCGGAACGTAGGTGACTCTTTCTTTTCCCTCTGTAATGTAATGTTATGTAACATAATGTAATGGTATTCGTTCCCGAAGTTGAAATCTTGAAAAAAACTCGACTAGAACTAGTACCGATCAAATATTATCCTCAACAGAGAAGACGGAGTTTGTCCGAACGGATTCTGACTTCAGGATGGTATCTCTAGCCATGTGGATGCTGTCTGGAAAAACCTTTTAAGTATATTATTTGAATTATAAACATCCATATGTACTTTGTGTAGTTACTCAGTCAGTCAAGTTAACGGGTCAGCACAGACTGAGAAACTCTGGGGTACTTGACGTCGTACGGTCCGGAGGGACAGGTAGTGGTCGAGGGTATCAAATGGGTTTGAGTACAGGTAACTCAGTCATACGGTAGGTTGGTAGAGCAGGAGACAGCAGGGGAAGAGGAGAACGGGAGTTAGAAAAGGTCCTAGTCCCAGAAAAGGTTACTTAGTCGAGAAGTGTAGTCCACCGGTTTCATAATGTGTAAGTCGAAGTCGTAGACGGGAAGGTCACTTTTGGGTCCTGACTAGAGGAAATCCTACCTGACCAACTTAGAGGAACGTCAGTTTCCCTGATGAGTTCTCAGAAGAGGTTGTGGTGTCAAGTTTTCGTAGTTAAGAAGCCGCGAGTCGAAAGAAATATCAGGTTCAGAGAGTCGGTATGTACTGGTGACCTTTTTGGTATCGGAACTGATCTGCCTGGAAACAACCGTTTCATTACAGAGACGAAAAATTGTATGACAGATCCAACCAGTATCCAAAAGAAGGTTCCTCGTTCAAAGAAAATTAAAGTACCGACTTTAGTGGTAGACGTCACTAAACCCTCGGGTCTTTTTATTTCATTCGGTGACAAAGACGACAAAGGGGTAGGTTGACGGTACTTGACTACCCTGACCTACGGTACTAGAAGCAAAAGACTTACAACTCGAAATTCGGTTGAAAAAGTGAGAGGAGAAAGTGAAAGTATTCTTCGGGAAACCAAGAAGAAGTGAAAGACGGTATTCCCACCACGGTAGACGTATAGACTCCAATACCTATAAAGAGGGCTGTTAGAACTAAGGTCGAACACGAAGGAGATCGGGTCACAAAGAGTACTATATGAGACGTATATTCAATTTATTCATCCCACTGTTATATGTCGGAACTGCATGAGGAAAAGGATAACCTTGGTCAGACAACAAGGTACAGGTCAAGATTGACAACGAAGGACTAGATGTATGTCCAAAGAGTTCTCCATCTAGTCCACCAGACCAGAAGGGTAGAGAAAGTCTTAAAGGGTGTCAAATAACACTAGTTGTGTCAGTTTCCGAAACCGTATCAGTTATTTCGTCTTTATCTACAAAAAGACCTTGAGAACGAAAAAGGTACTAGGTCGCCTACAACCGTTAAACTAGAGACCAAGGAGACGGAAAAGATTTTGGTCGAACTTGTAGACCTTCAAGTACCAAGCACATAACGACTTCGGACCGAACCTCTTAAAACTCGTAATGAAATGATCGTACACTCTACTCACGTTAACACACCATCCAACTCGTAAGAAACTGTAACGGAAAGAAACCCTAACCTTACTTTTGACCGGAAAAGGTCAGGACACCGGTGACGACTCAAAAGGTTTAAACGACCGTGTAACTCACGTCGTGAAAGTGTCGTAATGGAAAATCCTAAACTTTATCGAGTTGACCTTAAGGTAGTGGAGGTAATCAAAACAAACATCACTACGAAGGATTACGGGTGAACTGAAGTGTAAGGTGTATCCATAACTTAAAGACTGAATTTTCGGAATGAGAAAAATTTTTAGTACATACAAAAAAGACCCGTTCTTTTTTTCAGTCCGACTCTGAAAACTCTCAATACACACCGGTTTCCGTACTCCCGGGTGTCACTTTGTTCCTTCTCATAACTCTTCATATGTCATTCTTATTTTAACCTGAAGGGTCACCGAGTCACCATTTCTTATACGGACGGTCAGGTCCTCTACGTCTTCTACGTCCAAGTAAAGGACCCTGACCTTCTAGGGGATCTCCTCCTTTACCATTGGCTGAAGTCATAAGAACGGACCTTTTAAGTTACCTGTCACCTCGGAACATCCGAGATATCCCATCGTCTCAGTCTGTGGTGTCTCACTGACTCGTTTCTAATATGAAGAAGGACATCGACCAGTTCACGAAAAAGTCGGTGAATCCAAAGGATATAGTTATTTTAGGTTTACTATAAGGGACATAATCTCGGTATTTATTCTTGTCTCTCGTCTATAGAACTGTGTCTCTGGTATAAAAACTGTACTCCGGAGACACTCGTCACAGACGGACATTAAAATCTTTCAAGAGATAAGTTGTACATGATTACCGTTAACCTTTCTGATGGGTCTTGATGAAAAAGGGTATTATTGTGGGATCTAATAGTACGAAGGATCTAGAGGTCAACGTGGAAAGGATGTTTAAGATTGAGATCCGTCTAGAGTGATGAATTTTAGTCAGTCATGAGAACGAAGGTCGGGTAACTTGTTCGACGTCTTTCGATAGTTCTTCGCCAAGAGAATCCGAGGTGGTGTTTAGGTATAGTGAGTCGGAATCGTCCTTGGTATAGGTAGGAGAAGGTATAGATCAACCGAGACATAAAGTAAAGGTGTTGACGACCAGATCGAAAGGGGTGTAAAGACCTCGGGGTGTGAATAGGGTGTTGGGAGTGATCACTAGGAGAGAAAGAGAGAGACTCTAGGGTAACGAAAACCGTATATGTCACCAGTATCGTGAATTAGTAAAACGTAGGGTAGGTAACTCTTCTAATTTGTATTTTTACAGTACACTCATCAGGTTCCAGTGTGTCGACCATTCTCCGTCTCTGTCTAAATCTTCAGTCTAAAAGATTTAGGTTTAAACGACGACAAAGACAAAGCAGTTTCTCGAGAGAATCTTCCTTTTTGTTAAAAGGTATTATTTTTCGAGGTCTTAGAGTTATACCTACCTTTTAGAAGTCTTGTATTTAATTAATAGATTGTCAAATCTTAATACTGGTGGAAAGAGAAAGGTGCAAAGAAGTAATTTAATTTTATTAGACCGTAGTATAGTCAAGTGTTTCTCTTTGATGTAAGGAAGTCACCGATTTTTACGGAAGAGAACCCAATTTACTTTATTGACTAGTCTTACCCTTAAAGGGTCTCTGAAGTACTCGATATCGAAAAACAAACAAATGAAAATACGAATAACGTAATAGACGTAAGTGGAAGACGAATAAAAGGGAACCATAAATCCCTTTAGACTGTATCAATTATGAGAGTGAACGTTCTCGACCATTTTGTATATCCGGATTCCCCCATTGGAGCTTCTACTGAAGGTTGTTAGGAATAGAGACCCATAAGTGTCAAAACACATTAGGAGAGAAGTAATCACACCCGACCTGACTGAGTGAAGAGTGTTTATCCTATGACATCATGAATGTCCAACAACGAAAGTCATAATCCTATATTTTCCTGACACTGAAGGTAGAACCCTAAGGAGAGAGGAGAGAGAGAGTGAGAGACAGAGAAAAAGAACGAGAAAAGGAGACTTCGAACGGCTATTGATTCACTCACTCGAACCTTCGACTAGACAGTGGAACTTTAAACGGAGATGAAAAGTATTTAAAAGAGGAGTTTATTCATCACCAAAAGAATTCCCGTATTTAGTACAGTACAAATGGACAGATAGAGAGTATGACAGATTACAAAATAGATCGTGTGTAATATATATGTATAATGTACTACAAAACTCAGTCACTAAGTAACATATACGAAGTTAGTTCTATGGAAATAACTTATTTTATAATAAACTCTAACAAAGAGAATATTTAAAGTTAGTACGGAAATATTCGGTAGTAAGTGTTTAGTTGTAGAAAGTCCTTGCTTTACTTACTTTATTATGTGTCTATGTCTCCGATGAAAAAATGAAGTTTGTTTCATAAACACCTTAAAAGTATTCTGTTTTTTTCTTTTTGTGGGTTTGGAAGTGCGATTTGACAGTAGTTCGGACGCATCTTCACATAAAGAACGAGATTATAATAATTCTTCTTTCTAGTTTACCAAATATTTAGGGGTCCATCGTACTAATTTTCATACTACGTTACCAATAGTATTTTCTGAAAACAAATAAATTAAATTGTCTTTTCTAGAGACTGAGTTATAGAAAACACGAGATATAAAAGTCAAAATTGTTAATTACAACGTATCCCTTAAGAAATACGATTACAATATCGAGGAACCAACTCGGGATTGTGGTAATAGACGACATTACTTATTAAGTAAGGGACAACTTTTGAATTGATATAGTAAAAATGTCCTATACTTACTTTGAAACTTCACGTTAAATCAATTTTCTTAAATTCTAACATCTCTTAAGGGTATTTGGTAGTTTTTCACGACACGACCGTTATAATGGATCGTGAGTTCACATTAGCGAAATGTCTTTCGAGTACACTCTAAGATTTAAAACAAAGAAAACATTTTTTATAACTACCTCAAGTAAAGAATGACTTGAAAATGTGGCACATCACTGACAAAAACGGAGATTTATAGATTTTGTTATACGAAAAAATTAAAGGTCAACATCGAGCTCCTGGATCTTTCAGTGACATTACTTTTCGACTGTAAACGAGAAGGTCACAATACAATCGGTACCTCTCTTCATAAAAGATCATTTCTTGGGGTTGTACCCTTTACCGAATTTTTATAGTTGTCCTAAATAGTCTCCTCAATTACCTGAAAGTCAAGTAACGTAAGGATTTTGAGTTATCTACTTTAACACCATTGGGTGAGATCCTTTGTTCGATTTGTCACATTAACAGAGTTTCAGAATTTCAAACGGTTGTTACTCTCGTAGACGGGGAGGACTGGGACCTCAGTCCCTACCCGATCTTATATATACTCCTACTTCTAAAAGAAGTTTCAACCTTCTCCGATCAGTGGAACCGGTTCTACCGTTTTGTAGAATTTTGACCTTTTCGTAATCCAAATATGGTACAGTACATTTGTTTGTCCTTTTGAAACATTATGAGGTATT
Organism: Capra ibex; assembly: GCA_006410555.1. Lineage (NCBI taxonomy): Eukaryota > Metazoa > Chordata > Mammalia > Artiodactyla > Bovidae > Capra > Capra ibex. The sequence continues at coordinate 29,791,134 of SJYO01034137.1, read as the reverse complement.
TGTTTGTTCGATAACCCCTTTATTGTTGTTCTTGTTTTTTCACAAGGTTATTCATTTAAAAGAATACAAGTTATATGTAGAGAATACTTGATTTCGTGAATAAAGAGAAGTAACAAAATAGGTTCCCCTTCGAGTACAATTTTAAATATCGGTTGAACTCGTATTGAGAGATTTTTATAAAAGATATTAGATGTATAGACACCTAAGATAATTGGAAACAGAACAAAAGACTAATTGACCACAAAAAAGTTGAAACGAAAATTACACGAAATATGGGAAGATCTCCTCGGACAAATCAACGACAAAATCAATGTAAAATACATAAATACCATCGTTAACTTTCCTAAGTAATTTGATCTATCTCTTCCTTATCTCTCTTTTTCTTCCTCCTCCCTCCTTCTTCTTTACTTTCTACTGCTTTTCCCCTCCTTCCTCCTTTCTACTCCTTCCTACCCCCTTCTTTCTCCCTTCTTCTTTCTTATCTTCCTTTCCACCCTCCTTTTTCCTCCCCTTACTTTTTTACGTCCGTCCTTTCTTACCTCCTTCACTCCTTTATTCTACAATTATATAATAAGACCCTACCCTTTAGGAACTTCTATATAAATTTGAACCAGGTTAGGGATGAGGTAACTACAAACTTTTCGTTTTCGGGAGACGCTTGGTTTCTGTGACAGAGTACGTAAAGAGACCGAAAAACGAGGTCCAGGACAACAACTACGGAACATGTTGGAACATGTCTTGGCAACTACATCAGTCGATGAAGTAGTTGAATGTGATCTTAGACGAACGAAACTCTAAAAAATTTTTTTTGAATAACTTGTAAAACCTCCCCTGGACAACACCATAAGTGTAACACATTGAACCCATCAGGTGTTAGAGTGAAGAAGAGTAGGAGGTTGAGGGAGAAGAAGACGGTAGAGCAGAAAGAACTACAGTTTTATTAAGTCTTGTTAATTACTGAGGAAAGAATACTCTTTGTCAATAAGAGTAAACGTCTGTAACGTGTCCGGATGTTCTTCTGAGATATATGTGTATTTCTTAAAAAGAGAAGGATTCCTTTAATAAACGGTTAATAATTATATAATTGTGTATGTATCTATATACATATGTGTGTACATTTATACATGTATAAAGACCTTCCTTCCTTTTCCCTCTGTCACGATCAGTCTCTTATTGTGAATTCTATATCTATATTTGATGATTTTCTTAGTTTTCCGTCTTACAAAGTGGTCAATTTTGAAAGACCCTAAGGGACCGGTGAGTCTACCATTTCTTACACAGACGTTACCCCCTCTGGACCCAACCCTTCTAGGGACCTCTTCATTTACCGTTAGGTGAGGTCATAAGGACAGACCTTTTAGGGTACCTGTCTCCTCGGACTTCCCGGTATCAGGTACCCCAGCATTTCTCAGTCTGTGCTGGTTGTGTGTATACACTTTGAAACCGACCTAACTTTATTACCGAAGTGGATTACTGACCGAAACTTTGGAGTTCGTTCGATAACTTGAGTCAAAGAAGTAAATACCTTAACTATATAGTCGTGATCATATATCGAATACCTGATAATACCCAGAATTCACTCTATTACATGACTTTTGTGATGAGTCTTTCAATATCTATTCACAACCGATAGTAATAGTGTGTACACTATTAATATCTTTATTTCTGTTCTATTATTCTACTGTTTTTTATATAATTCATTCTACCCCCGTTTACAGGACTTTGTTACTAAGTTATTTGTATCATTTGTAATCTAAATAATCTATTAACACGATTTTTCTCAAAGGGATGTTCGTTGGAGGGGGGACGGGTGGGAGGGAGTGGGGGACTTGTGTGTGTGTGTGTTTGTGTGTGTGCAAGAATTGATTTGGAGTTTATAGACTGACGGACCGATAGAGGTAATGGGTTTTCAGAGTTGATGTTTCCTGACCTATTTTCGTAAAAAGTACCGTCTTAACACTAGTCTTTACTTTCTTTTCTTTTACCATCTTCTCAGGAGAGAAGAAAGTTTCGAAGTTTATGAGACTAAATATTTAGTTACAGGTCCATATCTCTTTTGTGTGAACTTTCGTTTAACTGGGGAAGTTCTGACTTAAAAAATTTCTGAAGTCTATATTTGTTTTCCGACTCTGTGACGTCTAGTGACCACCCTAGAGTGATAGAAACTCCTTCTAATATATAGGACACAATCACTCGACGAACGAAAGATCAGTTTACTAGAGTATCATTTAAAGAATCTCACATTACCTTTCCTTTTTACTATAAGTTACGCTAGGATAAGAGACCTTTATCACTATTCCTATGATGTCCTCGACTAAACCCCGATGGAGGAAAGGATCGTGACTCGTAATACCCCAAAAAAAACACATAATCGGGGGAAGAGGTCTAAAATAAAAAATCGTCAAATACTTATTCTCATTGTCCTTGAAATTTTGGTGGTGGACACCTGAAAGTCTAAGAGTAAGAGAATTCAGTGTTTAAATTTCCCACTCAAAAAATTCCCTTTAATTTCGGATACCATCATAGTGGTTCTCCTATTTTTCATTATTAGAAAACTTAAACGAAAACACTTCTATTTTTTACGTCAGAAAGGTAAAGAGAATCTATAATAAAAGTTCTATTTTCGTGACTTAAAGGCTTGTGAAGATAACAGTCCAAAGACCGTACATTGGGAAAGACAACTTTTTATTTTTTTCCGTGTTTACACGTATCTACGAAGAATTGAACTTAGACTCCTGTACCGTGACTGAAAGAGAGAATTTATAGTAAAATATTTTGGTCTTAAACGAAGCAAATATAAGGGATGTGTAGAGAGGGAAAAACAGACGGAATGCAGAAAATTTAAATCGAAGTTCTTTTCACGACATAATACCTTAGTTCAGGGGAATAGAAAGAAGGGTTTTCTTAACACACGTTATAAATAAAGGGAATACAACGTTAAATTTCGTGTGTCCTTTGACACAACTTATGGTAGTGAGCTTGAGAGTGGAGAGACAGTTCTATATGTGTAAAAATGTATCACATATTACTTCACTTCGATATGTAAAGAAGAAAAAGACGTATCGGATGGTCTTGAATCTGAAGATTTGGGTTTCTTTATAAATGAACATCATGAGATACCCCATTTATAAAAAGTACAAAGTGTCGCACTTATTATTTGTCTCAAGATATAAAAAATTTTGTATGTCAAGGATGGATTGAATGAGGTCACTTGACAATAAGGTATCCAATTTCTTACACATGTATGAATACTACCAAACGAGTGTCAACCGTAAGTCATTCGTAAATTTTAAACTCCCAACTTACCTACTTCTAGAGAGTCAAGATTTCTTAGCGGTACATCAGTTTTATCATGTAGTTAATTTGACGAATTTCATTTCTACAATAACTTAAAAAAAGTACAAAAACAGAGATTTTTACTTTTAACTCTGACCTGAAGATATGAGGTAAAGAGTCCTTTTGAACCATAAAAAATATTCAAATACTACTGGACAGTAATTCAAATCACTCGGTAAAAAAAGGTATTTCCTAACGACCAAAAGACTTACTTTTTTTATGTCAGTCCGTGTACTAAAAAGTTCCTTTAAAAATCCGTTTCATCGAATGGGATATATGTCTAAGTAACTAGATCAAACAAACAATTTAAATATAGAAATTAACTTAACCAATTAAAAGTTTTGGGGTGAGTTCTTAATTCACAAGGAAAATTTAGTAGGTCTCAAATAAAAAAAAAAAAAATCAAAAAATCAAAAAATTAAAATTTTAGAAATTAAGAATGTACGCAAGGGTTTGTACTTGGGGGGAGGGTGGAGGGAGGGGTATTGTAGAGAGACCCCAAATTTCATACTTTTTGTAAAGAATCATAAAAAGAACTTTAATACGAACTATTAACTATTCTCTTTTCTCTCTTATTTCTTTCTGTATTTTTAATTCAAGTAACTAAACTTTTCGTGTATTTAATCTTAGTGTTTCATTTTTGTTTAGAGAACAGTAATGTCAGTGGAAATCGTTACAAAAGTCGTGAGTCTTTATAGTTACTGACATACTTAGTGTATTTAGGAAATCCTTAATTCTTAACCTTTCTTTTACAATATTTCTTTCCGTAAAACCCCCATCAATCACGAAGACAGTAGTCAACGTTTTCATATTTTAAAAGATTCTTCTCGTTATTGTAAACTCGAGCTCTCCAAAGTGGGTTCTGTCAAATTTTTTTTTTCATTTTTATCAAAAGACACATAAAAAGTCTTTTAATTAAATCTATTTACACCGTAAGGATGTTAAGTCAAGTCAAGTCATCGAGTCAGCACAGGTTGAGAAACGTTGGGGTACTTGGCGTCGTGTGGTCCGGAGGGACAGGTAGTGGTTGAAGGTCTCAGGTGGGTTTGGGTACAGGTAACTCAGCCGCTACGGTAGGTTGGTAGAGTAGGAGACAGTAGGGGAAGAGGAGGACGGGAGTTAGAAAGGCTCGTAGTCCCAGAAAAGTTTACTCAGTCGAGAAACGTAGGCCACCGGTTTCATGACCTCAAAGTCGAAGTTGTACTCACGAAGGTTACTTGTGGGTTCTGACTAGAGGAAATCCTACCTGACCAACATAGAGGTACGTCAGGTTCCCTGAGAGTTCTCAGAAGAGGTTGTGGTGTCAAGTTTTCGTAGTTAAGAAGTCGCGAGTCGAAAGAAATATCAGGTTGAGAGTGTAGGTATGTACTGATGACCTTTTTGGTATCGGAACTGATCTGTCTGGAAACAACTGTCTCATTACAGAGACGAAAATTATACGACAGATCCAACCAGTATTGAAAGGAAGGTTCCTCATTCACAGAAAATTAAAGTACGGAATTTAGTGGTAGACGTCACTAAACCCTCGGGTCTTTTTATTTCATTCGGTGACAAAGGTGACAAAGAGGTAGATAAAGGGTACTTCACTACCCTGGCCTACGGTACTAGAAGCAAAAGACTTACAACTCGAAATTCGGTTGAAAAAGTGAGAGGAGAAAGTGAAGTGGTTCTCCGAGAAATCAAAAGAAGTGAAAAACGGTATTTCCACTATAGTAGACGTATAGACTCCAATAACTAAAAAGAGGGCCGCTAGAACTAAAGTCGAACACGAAGGAGGTCGGGTCGCAAAGAGTACTACATGAGACGTATATTCAATTTATTCGTCCCACTGTTATATGTCGGAACTGCATGAGGAAAAGGACAAACCTAGGTCAGACAACAAGGTACAGGTCAAGATTGACAACGTGTTAATCGTACGGAACAAATCCACATTAAGAGACTTTCAAAATAAAAAATGGAAAGACAAGTAATAATCAGGACTTTATGAAGGTCCATAACAACAAGTCAATAATTCAGCACAGGTTGAGAAACACTGGGGTACCTGACGTCGTGTGTTAGAGGACCTCAAATGAGTTCGAGTACAGGTATCAGTAAGTCAAAGTTCATGAAGAGAAATTAACATGAACCTTTCTTTCAAGATTTCTGGACAAATTCTTTACTTAGGTACATGAATACTAGTTGACTAGAAACTGATTCTACGGTCCTTGTGTTTTACCCCTTTATTTTATCGGAGTTATTTAACACATTCCTTTTAACCTATAGGTGTACGTTTTTTTACTTTAACTTGTGTAGAGTATATAAATTTTTAACTGAGTTTTACCTAATTTAAAACCCGTTCCCTGGATTTGTGTATAAAAAGGTTTCTCCAGTACATTTAATGATTGTTCATGCACTTTTCCACGAGTTATAGTGGTTAGTAGTCACTTTACGTTTGGTTTTGACGTTATTTTATAATGGAGTGTCGAATAGTAGTATTGTTCACAAAAACGTGAAAACGAAAACATACGTTTGTAATACAGTTTCACCATAACGGGAACTTGTTACTCATATTAAAGTTGACAAAACTAAGAGTCATCACCTCTTCCTTTACCGTTGGGTGAGGTCACAAGAACGGATCTCTTAGGGTCCCTGTCGCCTCGAACCACCCGACGACAGATACCCCAGCGTGTCTCAGTCTGTGTTGACTTCGTTGGATCGTCGTCGTCGTCGTCACTATCCTATTGATTTCTTTAAGATTTTCTCTGTTTATTCCGAATTAATTCACTTAAATTCTCATTTATTTAAGTTAAACAAATTTATTTTCATCACAAGGGTTACTCTATTTCCTCGATTCATACTGAATCTTCTTTAAATTAATTGTTTCATCTTACATATCGTAGGCACTTCATTAAAAACATTTGAAAAACTTAGGATCTCTTTGAACACGATTGACAACTTAGTCGATATTTTCAAAAAGACATTATACTTTTAAATACGATCAAAAGGGGTCTGGCTCATACTTAGGAAGGAGTATGATCGACTCAGATCCAGACGACTGGTTCTAACATGTCTAGATCTTTTATAACGGCTTTTATGGTATAACCTATCGTTTCTTTTATCTGAACTCAAACATAAAGAGACTCCTTTAGTCATAGGAAGGAGATCGTTTATTCATTAGGGAGTTAGACTTCTGAAAAATTACCAAAATTTAAATCATAGTAGATTTTATTTATATACGTACCCATTATTATATTTTCGTCGAGGTAAGTTGTTTGTAGTGACTCGAGACACATGTTTTATATAAAATACACCTTTCTACCATATCGGTGTATGTTTATATAGAGTAAAATTCTGATATATAAAAATTAAAGACAGTACCTGGGTTTCGTTGTTTCACAATCAACGACCCAACACAGATTGAGAAACACTGGTACCTGATATCGGACGGACCGAGGAAACAGGTGTGCTAAAAGGTCCGTTCTTATGACCTCACCCAACGGTAAAGGAAGAGGTCCCCTAGAAGGACTAGGTCCCTAGCTTGGGTCCAGAGGACGTAACGTCCGTCTGAGAAATGACAGACTCGGTGGTCCCTTCGTTGTTTTGTACACACGTATACGAGTGAGTAATTAAACAAATTAACACACGTACAAATACCCGTACTTAACCTGGAATACTTTTACTCACAAACAAAGAAATTATCAAGTAATCGTTTAACTCCTAGTATCTAGAAAGATTTAAATAAACTTTCAATTTTTGATTTATATACTGAGGTCTTCTATTATCTACAATATTTTTTACTTTACTTTATCTTTTTTAATTTCAACTTTTTAGTCGTAAATAAACCTTAAAAAATAAAACTTTCCATGACAAAAATGTTAGTCACCGCTCTATTTATTTCACGGTACAGTAGGAATCAAAACTTGTTTTATTCACTCTATTACAAGATCCATAACTATTCCAATTCTTTTACACTACAAATTCCGTGAATCAAATAATTTTCAGTGAATATGTCTCTCAAACTACTTTACGTCACATACTATTATTTTATAGACTTTCAATGAATATTAAACTTCGAACTGTTTACTCAAATTGAACTGGATGAAATATATTAATTTAAAACATGAAGTCTAGATTAATCACACTCGAATGTCTATATGAAAGTTATTTATTTTTAACTAACTTAAATTTTAAAATACTCCCTTTTAACTTACATTTATTCTGACTTTTTTCAGATTAACCTTTATAAGTAACAAGAGTCTAAGTAAACAAACTACTATAGTTAATATTCTTGTCTTTAATAGTTCTTAACCTGATAATAATAAACTAGAATGAAGTAAGATTAATGACTCTTTATCGATGTGTGTAAAAGTCTTCATTACTTGGACAATATTACGTGAGGAAAGAATATCATAGTTTACATCAGTAACACCTAATATTTAAACCTTTTCTTTATGTATTTTGTAGTTGGATATACTCTTCCAGTTCCTATCAACATGGACCCTTTGTCTCCTTTCATAAATTTAAACCTGTTATATGTCCAAATCAATGAAACAAATCTGGGGATTTATTTACTTTGGAAAATTATTACGGGATTTTCATTAAAATTGTTCTCACTTTTACAGACTCTTATTTAAATTGTCGTTTCCTTGATTCTCGGTAGTCGTGGCCTGTCGACATCAAACTTTAATGAGACTACGATAGCCTTATCAATGTTTCCTCGAAACAATCCAATAATTCTGGTATGTCAAGAATTCAAGTTATTCAAAAGTGTCAACATATACGGACACATTGGTGATGGGTCTGTGAGGTTTTTCAAGGGAGAACTGAGAAAAGTCAGCTAAAGGTGAAACGGCATCCAGACTGTGGAAGACTGAAGATCATAGGTACTAATATGGACAAGAGTCTCTTCCGTTACCGTGGGGTGAGGTCATGAGAACGAACCTTTTAGGGTACCTGCCTCCTCGGGCCATCCGACGTCAGGTACCCCAGCGATCCTCAGTCTGTACTGACTCGCTGAAGTGAAAGTGAAAAGTGAAAGTACGTAACCTCTTCCTTTACCGTTGGGTGAGGTCACAAGTGTCCCCTCCGACCACCCGACGGTAGATACCCCAACGTGTCTCAGCCTGTGCTGACTTCACTGAATCGTCGTCGTCGTATGGACAAGATCCTGACGTTCGTTTATTTAGGACATCATACCTAAGGAGACACAGATAATACACCGAAGAAAGTGACTTATATTACTAAAACACTAAGTGGGTACACCAACGTATGTGTTCATTAAATAAGGAAAAAAGACTTATATTGGTGTTAAACAGATATAAAGACAAGTACTTGTCAACCCGACAAAGGTCGAAATCCTACGACATTTATTTCGACGATACTCGTAAGTACATATTCGGAAAGACAATTGTATACAACAGTAAAGAGAACCCCTTCATGGATCCTGACCTTAAATGACCCGGTGTCTCAACCTGTACTGAGTCGCTGAAGTGAAAGTGAAAAGTGAAAGTATATAATCTCTTCCTTTACCGTTGGGTGAGGTCACAAGAACGGACCTCTTAGGGTCGCTGCCCCCTCGGAACACCCGACGGCAAAGACCCCACCACGTCTCAGCCTGTGCTGACCCCACTGAATCGTCGTCGTCGTCTCTTCAATGTACAAATACAAATATTCTTTGATGGTTTGTTAGAAGTTTGAACAAACAGACCAAAGACAAATAATTAATGAAACAGTCATCACGAAAACACTAAAATTTTTATTAATCAAAGATTAGTCAAATACAATGATACATTAAAGATGTACTAACCTGGACCAAATGACATATAACTTTCGACCGTTTCTATTAATCTTCGGTTTACAACACCGTATTAATGTAGGGGGACTCCTTCAAGTGTAGGATTAGGGTTCTTAGACACTTATACTATAAAATATACCGTTTCTCTTTAAGTCCAACGCACACCTTAATTCAAACGATTAGTCGACTGGAATGTTACCTTTCTAATAAGACCTAATAGGTCTACCCGAGTCACATTAACGTTCTCGGGAACATTCATATTCTGTCTCAGTCTTCCGTCTCTTGGTCTCTTGGTCTCTCTACCACACTCTTCTTGAGTGGGGTTGGAACGACCAAAACTTACCTCCTCATTCCTTTGTTTGGTTCCTTCCTTCCACTAACGATCTACAGTTCTCCCGAAGACCTACTTTTTTCGTTCCTTTACTTAATAAGGGATCTGGCAGGGATCTCGAAGGTCATCCTTGTGTCCGAATGAGTGTCAAACCAAAATCGGGTTCTGGTCGTCTTGACGTTATATTATTTAAATCTAATTCAGTTGAATTAGATACCATTACCCTTTATGTGGATACTGTTCTATTTTATTTAAATTTTGTACTAAAACTTCGAAGTTTAACTGTAATTCACAGAGTTTAACATCAATAAAATATGACAAGACTATGCAAATCGAACTAGGTGCAAATGGTAAAAGAACCGAGACGTATGGTATAATACCACATACAGACCACCATCTTTTTTAATGTTAAAACGAGAAGACCAACTTTTAATCAAAGAACTTAAATCTTAAGATTGAACTGTCAATAAAAGAGAATCGTATAACTTTTACAGTAAGAAAAAAAAAAAAGATCAAGGGTTACAACGACGTCACTATAGTCGACGGTTAAATTATCAAAAGGAGATCTCTATTGACTATAAAAGTGTAACAGACTAACATCCTAAAAGGGTAGACACAACCTACAAGAAATCAAAAAGAACAATACATAGATTTCACTTCGAAGAAAAAATCAAATAGTATCTCTAAAAGAACAGAAGAACATACATTCATAACCACAAAGACTAGGCATATCCTTTGTAAAGTCGGTAATCTTGACTTATAACGGAAGAAGAAAGGAAGGAACGAAGGAAGGAAGGAAAGGGGAGGAGGACGGAGGGAAGGTAGAAAGGAAAGAGGTAAGGAAGGAAAGAAAAAGTAATAAAATCTGACTCTAAAATTAATATGTACATACTTTTGCGAAGTCAGATGGGAGACATATACAATTGAAGGAAAATAAAAACGAAAGAAGAAAAAGACAGAATAAGTTCAAGACTTCTAAAAGGTGTATCGGGTCAGAACTTTCCCGAGAGTCATAATGTCCTTTTAGCTAATACGATCCTGAAATAAAAAATTCAGAGTTTTTTATGAAAAGAGAATTTCAAGAATAACATTAAAACCCGAAGTCCCCGGAGTAAACCTTCAGAATTTTACTTGTAACTAAAGAAAACCGTAAGTACAAATGTTAGTTTTGACAAGGACTCTGTACACGAAGACTGTTATCCCCCTTACAATATGTGTTTTCATATTTTTCCCTCCGTTTCCTATTTTAAAGTCCTAAAATATCATCATAAAGAGAAAAAGATCAAAGAAGTAAGTAGTCTATATACACATAACTAAGAAAGAGTACAAGGTTCAAGACACGTCCATTGTCATCTATACTAAAGGATAAATTACCTCGAATGTTGGAAACCCCTTATATTCTGATCTATTATTTCGTTATGGATAACTAAAAAGGGGGATAATGTTTACTCTTGAGTCTAATCACTTACAAGGTCCACGGGGGTTGGAAGACAAATTATACCGTACACAAAAACGGGGAGGAAGTAAAAACGGAAACATCATATAATAAAAGTTTCTTACCCGAAATCTCACTCTGTCGAACTCATATTTACAGTCAAGGCTGTCAATTGTTGAGACATTGAAACCCGTCCGATACAACATGGAGGTTCATAGACTAAGGAGTAAATACGTTATTCCTTTACCATGAAAAGAGTTTCCCACCAGTCCTCCTAGTTTACTTAATTGAAATTTCATGGGTTATTTATATTCATATACGACGTAAACAAGTTTCTTGTTTTGGTGTAGACAGTGTATCCGGTCTGAATGCAGATATACAACGAAGAGGAAGAATATCTTCAAGAAGACACGGATTTTTTCAGTCAAAATTCTTCGACGATCTGATTGACATTCACGAAGAGTCCACCACGTCAGCATTTCTTATACGTGTGGTTACGTCCTTAGAAACCTCTACTCTCAAACTAAGGACCCATCCTTTCTACTGAACCTCATCCTTAACCGTTGGGTAAGGTCATAAAGACGGACTTTTTAAGGTACCTGTCTACACGGACCGTTTCTCATCGTTCTTCAGTCTGTACTGACTCACTGACTCGAACGTGAGTCTGGTCGATAGTTACAGTTCCCTATCCGTAAACAAGATTACCGGTAAAAACGTCTCTCTCCAACGATTAGGGATTTTTAAGACATTGAAAAGTTTTAAATAGAATGAATGACGGTCCTTGGGAGGAAAAACTTCTTTTCAATATATGATCGAGGAGAGTATAAGGTATAAAATCTGGGTTTATGAAGTACACTTAATAAATTATCCACTATTTTTAACGTAAATTTTAAACTATTGTAAGTTATTGTTTATTAAAATCATAACCACAGTAGAGTAAAAGGTTAGGCAGAAAGAAGGTGAGGGAAATTGTAGTAAAAACGAATGTACTCAAAAACGAAAATACTCAAACTTCAGATCCTTTTTTTTTATGAGTTGTCTATTGAGAAAACAAAAACTCACAATACTTTACTATAGTTAGTCGGTTTCCTGGTAAGACTTTCATCCTCACCACCACCAAATCAACGATCCAACACAACCTGAGAAACGTTGGGGTACCTGACATCGGACGGTCCGAGGAGACAGGTACCCTAAGAGGTGTGTTTTTATGACCACACCCAACGGTAAAGGAAGAGGTCCTCTAGAAGGGTTGAGGTCTTGACTTGGACCCAAAGGACATAATGTCTGTCTAAGAAATGGTTGACTCGATCCTCCCTTGGATCATGTTCTCTTTATCTCTTTATTATTAACAGTCGACTTCGGATACTGTTTGGGTTCTAGATACGACTCTGACCACTTCAACTTTAAAAGTTTCCGTAATTTATATCTCATAGTACAGACTACAATACGTATCAAAATAAACACTAAATGATTAATAATACTAAAAGAACCTCCCTTCTGTCAGAAATTGTATAGTGTGAAAGTAACGAAATCCGGGGACTATAGAATGGTGTCATACCCTTGAGGTAAACTTGATTTTATAATCGTTTGAAATTACTTCTTATCTTCTGTGCGTACCTCCTGGTTTAGACTTCCCCGTAAGATATAGAAATAAAATTCGTACGAAATATATTGGTTTCCTTTTTATCTTTATATATAATAGTCGTCTTTAACCGATTCCCGTCATTTCCAGTTTACAACAAAATTAACAAAAATTATTGTCCCTTCCCTCTTCCTAGTCGACTCTCTTAATGTACTTCAAAAACATTATATTAGATCTCTTCTTGTATTTACAACGTAGACGTTGGGTCTTTTGACTGAACAACGATTTATTACACATCTGAATTTTTAATCTTTTTAATGGGACCTGTTAACCTTTCACTTAACTTTCACAATCAATGAGTCAGTACGAGTTGAGAAACACTACGGTACCTGACGTCGAGTTGTTCTGGGAGACAGGTACCTTAAGAGGTCCGTTCTTATAACCTCACCCAACGGTATAGGAGGAGGTCCCCCAAGGGTTGGGTCCCTAGCTTGGGCCCAGAGGACGTAACGTCCGTCTAAGAAATGGTAGACTCGGTGGACCCTTCGGGGACCTGTTAGCCTTTGGTGGTGACTTTTTTACGTAGGAATTTCCCCGAGTTGACGATCACGTGATCACTGACGGTAGAAGACGACGTCCTTTAGACTAATTTAGACAAAAGAAAATGTATATAAGAACAGTGTCAACACTGTCAGTGACTTTAGTAAGTAAGGTAGCAAACTACGAAAAGTTGTGATTACAGAGTCCAATCTAAAGGAATTTCTTCTCCAATTCTGTCACTAAACGTATCTCGTTCAAATAACCCTTTGTGAGAATTCTAGTCGTGGAGACACCCGTATGACCTTCGTCCTTATTAGTCTACCTCTGCTACTTGACGTTACATCTATACTGGTTCCGGAGTTGTTAAGGATCCTCTCGACACTTCGACGCCACCGAGAAGTCTAAGTAGGGTCCACTTCAGTTCAGTTGGTACGTAAACCACAGGAGCTGACCAAAGTTTATCCTTTCCTCATACAGTTCCGACATATAACAGTGGGACGAGTAAATTGAATATACGTCTTATGTAGTACTCTTTGCGACCTGACCTTCTTTGTGTTCGACCTTAGTTCTAACGGTCCTCTTTATAGTTATTGGAGTCTATACGTCTACTGTGGTGGGAATACCGTCTTTAACTTCTCCTTGATTTTTCGGAGAACTACTTTCACTTTCTCCTCTCACTTTTTCAACCGAGGTTCGAGTTGTAAGTCTTTTGCTTCTAGTACGTTAGACCAGGTTAGTGAGGTACCCTTTATCTACCCCTTTGTCACCTTTGTCACAGTCTGAAATAAAAAAACCCGAGGTCTTAGTGACCTCTACCACTGACGTCGGCACTTTAATTTTCTGCGAATGAGGAACCTTCTTTTCAATACTGGTTGGATCTATCGTATAAGTTTTCGTCTCTGTAATGAAACGGTTGATTCCAGGCAGATCAGTTCCGATACCAAAAAGGACACCAGAACATACCTACACTCTCAACCTGACACTTCTTCCGAGTTGTGGCTTCTTAACTACGAAAACTTCACACCATAACCTCTTCTGAGAACTTCTCAGGGAACCTGACGATCCTCTAGGTTGGTTAGGTAAGACTTCCTCTAGTTGGGACCCTAAAGAAACCTTCCTTACTACGATTTCCACTTTGAGGTCATGAAACCGGTGGAGTACGCTTCTCAACTGAGTAACCTTTTTTGAGACAACGACCCTCCCTAACTCCCGTCTTCCTCTTCCCCTACTGTCTCCTACTCTACCGACCTACCGTAGTGACTGAGCTACCTGCACTCAGACCCACTTGAAGTCCTCAACCACTACCTGTCCCTCCGAACCACACGACGCTAAGTACCCTAGCGTTTCTCAGCCTGTACTGACTCACTGACTTGACTTGACTTGACTTGATTAGGAATCTCTCCGGACTGGAACCCACTTCAACCGACAGAATCGATTCTCAACACCCGGTGGTGGTGAGGGTCTTTGACCCTTTACTTCGAAGTCGACTTCCGTTCTCCACCACGGGAGATGACAAATAATGGAAAATGGAGTTTTCGGAAGTCAAAGAATGGGAGATTAGATAAGACAAGATTCTCGAAGGTGGAGGAAAATTTAAAGGAAAAGGTACAGGGACGGATTTCACGAAGACCAGAGGAGATACTCCAGAGACGTAAAGGGACTCCGAAACGATGTACCTGGTAACGAAAAATTTTATAAATTTGGGTCTTACAGTGTCACTCAATGACTGTGGAGAGACGGTCTAAATCCCCAAAGTCATGGAATTCCTTTACACTATTTAGATAGCCTCTCAATCATAATCTTGGACATCAAGGACGAAAAAGTAAATATCGAATCGAATTCTTTTTTAGAAAAAAGAAAAATCATTAGTAAAGAAAAAGGATCAGGTTTTTAACCTTTCTTTTGTGTTTTATATATAAGTGGAAACGTCGGTCTAACGAACCCTAAGTCTCTATTCCCTCTTTTCGTAACCAACACAATTGTGTCCTTTTATAGAAAAGTAATACAAGTTTACAAAGGGGAAAGGAGAAAAAAGAAAGAAAGAGAGAGAGAGTGAGGCAGACAGTAGGTGGACGGGGGAGAAAAGAGATAAGAGGATGGATGTAATTAACACTTCATACATGTCACTGGAAGTCTAAAAGACAATTATTCCAGTCTATCAGTTCACAAATCGACCCCCTTTTGATAGGAAATAATACGTAAAGGTATACGTAATTCAGAATTAAATTAGAAAGGTTATATAAACGTTATATTTGCGAAAACATACATTAAAATATGAATTCCTTTGATTTCGGATCCCCCTATTTTACCTAACGGGTTTCGTGTACCTTAAGTTTACACTTAAGAATGGTAGACTTCCGAGGAAGAAAACACCAGTATCGGGACAAAAAACAAAAAAAAAAAAAAATTAAGAATGATGATAATTATCTTAAATGAAAAATCTCGTCAAAATCCAAGTATCCTATTAACTCACCTTTTAAGTCTCTCAAGAGTATATTTGAGACGGGTATGTGCACCTACACTTTTACTTTCACAATCAGTGAGTCAGTACAGACTGAGAAAGGTTACGGCGGTCTGAGAAGAGACCTACCTTGAGAGGTTCGTTTTTATTACCTCACCCATCGGTAAGGGAAGAGGTCCCCTAGAAGGGGGTGGATCCCTAGTTTGGGTCCTAGAGGACGTGACGTTCGTCTAAGAAATGACAGACTTGGTGGTCCCTTCAGGTACGTGTACGTATTGGAGGGGACAATGGTTGCAAGGTTAGTTTCGCCTTGTAAACAATCTTAACTACTTAGACGTGAGTGTGCAGTATTAATGGGTTTCAGGTGTCAAGTATAATGTCAAGTGGGAACCATAACATATAAGACACTCAAACCTGTTTAAATATTACTGTGTATAAGTGGTAATATCATAGTATGTCTCATCAAAGTGACGGGATTTTAGGAGATATTAGATGGACAAGTAGGGAAGAAGAAAGGATCGGTCACCGTTTGTAACTAGAGAAATAAAAGAGGTGTAAAAAGGAAAAGGTCTTACAGTATACCAACCTCAGTATGACATACATCTGAAAAGTCCAAAAAAAAAAATTGAATCATTATATTACCGTAAAATTAAGGGAGGTACAGAAAATGAACAAACTTTCAAGTAAGAAAATCACAACTCGTTATAGGACAACAGACCTACATGGTGTTATTTAAATGAGTAAGTGGATAACGTATTGTAAGACTAATACAGGTTTAAACCGTTAACATTTATTTCGACTATATTTATAGGGACACGTCCGAAAAGACACTTGTACTTAAAAGTTGAGGAAACCTATTCATAATTCCCCGTTCTAACGATTTAGAATGGTAAAACGCAAGGGTGGTCGCTATTTTCCTCTCAAGGACAACGACGTGTCTTAAATGCCAACGGTCACAAGGCCTAAAACCGGTAAGGACTTTCGACCGAAACACAAGATTTGAAATTCAACCAATACTTCCACATACCCTGAAGGTACCACCGAGTTGTCATTTCTTAGACGGACGTTACGTCCTCGACGTCCTCTGTGTCCAAACTACGGACCGGACCCTTCTAGGGGACCTCCTCCCGTACCGGTGGATGAGGTCATAAGAACGGACCTCTTAAGGTACCTGACTCCTTGGACCGTATGATGTCAGGCGTCCCAGCGTTTCTTAGTCTGTGCGGATTTCACTGAACCGTGCGTGCGTACGTACGTGTACTTACACATGTGGTCTATCGGTTAATCCTCTAAAAAAAAGTCCACCAGGATGAACGAATTTAACAATCGAAAGATCAAACTACTTTCTTTTGATGTACGAGTGATAGATGGAACGTATTAACGAAACCTTCGTGAAGAAACTCTCCTGAGTCACTCATTTACTACTTATAAAATTGAGGATTTAATTGAGGATTTGTGGAGGAAACGCAGTCAAATCCCCAAACCTCTTCTTAAACAGTTCTTTCTAATCTACGTATTCTTCGAATACCAGTCAAGTCAAGTCAAGTCAACGAGTCAGTACAGGATGAGAAACGCTGGGGTACTTAGCGTCGTGTGGTTCGGAGGGACAGGTAATGGTTGAGGGTCTCAAGTGAGTCTGCACGCAAGTAACTCAGTCACTACGGTAGGTCGGTAGAGTAGGAACCAGCAGGGGAAGAGGAGGACGGGGGTTAGGGAGGGTCGTAGTTTCAGAAAAGGTCACTCAGTTGAGAAGCGTACTCCACCGGTTTCATGACCTCAAAGTCGAAATCGTAGTAAGGAAGGTTTCTTTAGGGTCCCAACTAGAGGGAGTCTTACCTGACCAACCTAGAGGAACGTCAGGTTCCCTGAGAGTTCTCAGAAGAGGTTGTGGTGTCAAGTTTTCGTAGGTAAGAAACCACGAGTCGGAAGAAGTGTCAGGTTGAGAGTGTAGGTATGTACTGGTGTCCTTTTTGATATCGGAACTGATCTACCTGCAATCAACCGTTTTACAGAGACGAAAACTTATACGATAGATCCAACCAGTATTGAAAAGAAGGTTCCTCATTCGAGAAGGTTCCTCATTCGCAGAAAATTAAAGTACCGACGTCAGTGGTAGAGGTCACTAAAACCTCGGGGGGTTTTATTTCAGACTGTGACAAAGGAGACAAAGAGGTAGATAAAGGGTACCTCACTATCCTGGCCTAACGTACTAGAAGTAAAAGACTTACAACTCGAACTTCGGTTGAAAAAGTGAGAGGAGAAAGTGAAAGTACTTCTCCGAAAAATCAAGGAGAAGTGGAAGACGGTATTCCCACCACAGTAGACGTGTAGACTCGAATAACTATAAAGAGGGTCGTCAGAACTAAGGTCGAACACAAAGAAGGTCAGGTCGCAAACAGTACTACATGAGACGTATCTTCAATTTATTCGTCCCACTGTTATATGTCGGAACTGCATGAGGAAAAGGATAAACCTTGGTCAGACAACAAGGTACAGGTCAAGATTGACAACGAAGGACTGGACGTACGTCTAAAGAGTTC
Organism: Capra ibex; assembly: GCA_006410555.1. Taxonomy (NCBI): domain Eukaryota; kingdom Metazoa; phylum Chordata; class Mammalia; order Artiodactyla; family Bovidae; genus Capra; species Capra ibex. The sequence continues at coordinate 29,773,136 of SJYO01034137.1, read as the reverse complement.
TCCGTCCAGTCCACCAGACCATAAGGGTAGAGAAAGTACTTGACATACTTTTCGAATACCATTCATTGACATTTTCTATTTCTTCCTTCCTAGTCTTCTTCTGACCTCTAGGAATTTTAATACTAGTCCAAACTGTAGACACTTTCCTCTCTCCCCCTTTTTTTATTACTTAAGTCTTCTTGAACTCTAACGTCACAAAGGGACTCTTCCGGAGTCGGTCCAACCACCCTTAGGGATGTAGTTACTAACAGACAATCTCCTCAGAACAAAACCCGTCTTTACTAGGTGGGGACCGAGGAGACGACACGAGTTAAAGACTGTCCCTCGTCGGGTCACTTCCGTACCGGATTCATATTTGTGATCCCACCTCGGTTTCTACCCTGTCTCTCCGACGGACGGTTATACGGGACATCGTCCCTGAATGTCCCTCTAGACCCCCTACGTAGGTCCAGACGGTACAAGAAGTAAGAGGAAGGGAGAGGCATCCTAAAGAACGGAAAGGTAAGAATTTTTAGAATTAACGGACAGGGCAGCGTTTCTCAGCCTGTGCTGACTCGCTGACTTGACTTGACTTGACTTGACTACGTCAGTAGATATAAGTATATATTACGCGCGGATCTTGTTTGTGTTTTCATAAAAAATTCAAATAAACATTGAAAAAAAACTAAGATGTGGGTTCGTTACATCTGTGAACAGATTGAAAAGATGTTTTGTCTTTATCTAAATTTCTACCTCGTTCATTTGAATCACAACGTCGTAACTCCCCACCCCTCCCTACTTGACCTTCTGACCCTGACTGTTCACGTGTGACGATATATGTCTTATTCATCGACTGTTCGTGGATGACATATCATGTCCCTCGACACAAGTCACAAGACACTGCCGGACACACCTCCCCTCAGACTTCGCCTCACCTACATATACACCGTCTAAGTGACACGACATGTGGACCTCGACTGTATTGTGACAGTCGAGATAAGGTTATTTTTAGTATTGTTTTAATCGCACTATGTTTCTATTTTTTAATTTTATTCCTCTTAATGATATTAGGAAAAAGAAATCATGTTTTATGGGTTACGACATGTGGGTCGGAATACATGTGGGTCGGAAGACATGTACAGGAAATTAACACAGACAAAGGAAATGTTAGCTAGTGTAAGAATATGGAAGACAACTACATCAGACTTACTCCGATTTCAAAGTGGTAAAGTCATGTAGAGATTACTAAAAGTAGAAACGAAGTTAAAATAACAAGAAAGAACAGAAATACCACATATGAAATGAAAACGTTAAAGAATAATTAAGAGTATTTTAACATACCCACTTTTCGTTGTTTTATAAGTCTATTAACGTTTTTGAAACGAGATGTTCTTTTCATTATAAGTATAGGTTCAAATTGACGACAGACCTTCATGGTACTATTCTAATAATTTTACGTGTAAGTTACTAACTACTTGTCTTTCAGGTGTAAATCTTGTACTTTACCGTAAATCCTTGTAAAAAATTGTAGTAAATATTGACAAACAGAATCTAGACCGAGAGAATCTTCGTCTCGGACTCTGTACTAAGAATCCATTTACTAAATAAATCTCTCGCGAGAATCCTCCTCTGAGTTTCCTACGTTCCCTTAATCCTATCCCGTCCCTCTTCGATTCATTTCTGTACTACAGTCTACTGGAGACGATTCAGTGAAGTCAGCACAGGCTGAGACACACTGGGGTATCTGTCGTCGGGTGGTCCGAGGGGGTAGGGATCCTAAGAGGTCCGTTCTTGTGACCTAACCCAACGGTAAAGGAAGAGGTTACGTACTGGAGATCGGGGTCGGACTACGGTGTACTTCCGAAAACCGTTGTTCTATAACCTCAAAAACAATGGTGGTGGAGGGTGGTTGAGTGTATGAGTACGAGGAGGCAGTCAGTAGTCAGGGTCCGACGGAGACGCCTTCGTCTCGCATAGTGGGTTCCTGTCAGAAGACCTCTTTCAACGTCAACACCAACCAATCGTCGTTTTGGACACGATCGTTACTTTACTTACCCCACCCCACTTCACAACATGACTCACACAGACGAGTTATCTTAAGGAGAATCCTCTCAGGTAGGATCTTTGGAAAAGATATACTTTCAGTTGTCAATAACAATCTGACACTTTCGTCTCTTTATCATGGTTTAGTTTATAGAGACAAGAAATACTAAATTACGTAGAGGATTAACTGAGGATCCGTGACTTAAGGAACACAGAGATTACACTTTCCGAAAACGAATAGAGAAAACCGGATGATAGGTCTTAAAGACACGCAAAAGACAGTAAGTGAAATGTAGTATGTGTACGTGAGTGTGTGAGACAGAGACACAGAGAGAGAGAGAGAGTGTGTGTGTGTGTGTGTGTGTCTCGTCAATCTGTTATAACGTACGTGTGAGTAAAGCAGGTACTTTAACAAACTAGTGGTCAAAACAAAAAAAAAAAATGAGAAATGTCTCATTTCTTTTCGGAGTACAATAATTTAACTCTAATTCATACGAAGTCATAATGATAATCCAAAGGACTTTCTTAGTACATTTAAATGTTGTAAGTATACACGCAAACGGAGTCAATGGTTTTCCTTTGTAGGAAATTCGTCCACGAATGAGTCGTACTACCAGTTCTTGTCTCTTTCTTTTACGTCACTCTCGGGTTTTCTGACAACATCAAACTAAAAGGTAAAGTTTACCCCTCTTGTTTTTACCATCTTACAATTTTCGTTTACAAAATCTATTGTACCACAGTGAATTAATTGTTTTCATAGAAAGAAAAAGGAAGGAAAATTGAAAACTTTAAATTTTCCCGATATTCCTTTGGAATAATTTACTAAAATCGATCCTTTGAAGGTAAAGTTAATGGGGTTTACCATATAAGTCTGTGACGAGAGGAGCACTCAAGAAATACACCCTTTTTCTCTGATCAAAATCCCGGAACAGTCACTATTTCATTTAACTAGATAATGGATGGGGGACTCCTTTAAGGATGTCCCGATAGAACGAGATCTGACGGATTCACAGAGTAAACATGGATTTTTGTTCTTCACAGTAAAAAAAGGGATAAGTCCTACAGTGTTCGGGTTAAAAGAAAACGATTCCTAGTGTCAATAATCGGACACTTCCACGATCGCGAACTCCGGTTCAGACTCCGTTAATTTTACGGAGCCGTGAACCTCCTCCCCCGGGAAGGTAATGAAGAGTAGAGGTCGATAAAGGGACAGACTGAGAGGAAGACAGAAAGTAATACTAGGTAGTAATAGGTAAAATTCCAGACACATTCAGTACACTTAATTCCTTTTAACTCTTGGAATTCTTTTATGTAAAACTGGCTGTCCATGGTGACCATTGTGACTGGGTTAGGGGTAATAGAGAGGGTAAAATATTTATGTGAATAAAACGAAAAGTTTAAGGGGGAAAAGAGTGATTACGACAGAGAGAGAGAGAGAGAGAGGGAGGGAGGAAAGGGGAGTCAGTGTGTGTGTGTGTGTGTGTGTGTGTGTGTGTGTGTGAGTGTGTGTGTGTGTGTGTGCGGTAGGTAACCGGATTTCCTCTATATTTCCGGAGTATGGTCGACTCCAAAACCAAGATTACAGGAATATTTGTATCGTGACGTTTCCATCACGTCACAGTACATTAAACGACTTAAACACCTAAACAGATTATATATCAAAGGACCGGTTCGAGTTATTTCTGGTGGAAATGACGTGAGTTCTCTTGGTTTCTCGAAATAAGATATCAAAGGAGAGTCTCTGTTACAAGAGTTACGTAAGGTCGTGAAGATTCTTTGGGGTCTAGTCTTTATATATCTTCACCCTAATAGATGTAAAAGTAATAAAGGAAGGAAGACTTAAGTCACCTTTCACACCTCTTCTGCGACACATCTTCTTCACCTATCTTCTGTCTCTTTTCTTCCACAATACTCATATTATCCCAAAGGGAGGAACACCACTTAAAGTCAATAAATTCTGGTGGAGAAACCCCATCAGAACAACAACAACAAATCAGTAATACAACACAGATCGAGAATTCTGGGGTACCTGACATCGGACGGTCTGAGGAGACAGGTACCCCAAGGATCCGTTCTTATCACCCCACCCCACGGTAAAGGAAGAGGTCCCCTAGAAGGACTTGGTCCCTAATTTAGACAGAGGACGTAACTGTCCGTCCAAGAAAATGATGACTCGGTGGTCACTTCGGGACCTCATCAGATGTGGTGTCCATTAGTCAACACTCGAAATTATCTTCACTCTTGTACTTAAGGGACCCGAGTTAAGACGTTATATACTACTCTACCGTCACTCATTGGATGTTGGTCTCTGACCTCTCGAACAGTATAATTTGTTTATGGGATTCTTTCTGTAGGAATACCTCAACGCCAGTATATACGATCTCTGGTCGTCCGATACCGTGTCTTATCCTGACGATGAACGAGTCCTACACAGTCCCTTATACCGGACCGTTCAGGACACAATACTAATGATGGTCGTGTACGTCAGGACATTTCCCCCTGTAACTCTGGTCGAGGACTCTCCTTCACGGAAGAACTTCGATGAGAAAAAGACAAGGAAATAAATGGTGAAAACAGTTCATACATCTGTATATAAATACGTGAGAACCTCGGTGTATTCCTCCGAATCTACTCTGAATATAGACGGAATTCCGTTTCGTATATCTTAGATGATCTGATTTACAAGAAAAATTTACCGAATTTCCCTTTATCAGAATTATGTTTTGGTTATCAATGTCTTTGTCTTTCTTTTTTGTCGAAACCAATCATATCGTCACTGGTTTTCTGACTTTTTTTTTTCTAATGGTTAATTTCGAACATTTTCTCTCTATTTATTTATTAAATCGAGTTTTCATAATGCAAGGTGACTTTGTGATTTACGTATATATATTTATTTAAAATTTTTAATAACGTAGATAAGATGTAACTGAAAGAGGGAGTAAAAAGTGTTTTATTTTCATTTACGGTGAAAATTTACCGACGACCGTATTCGGTGTGGACCCATTGACACTATCTCTCTAAATCATGTATACCTGAGGTTTCATTTTAAAAGTCTATTCTTTAGGACTAAGGACAAAGGGTCCACAACGATCCGACAGTTATCGTTTTTTTTTTTTTTTTGGTCGTTATTAAGAACCAGATGTTTGATAAAATATTAATCGTAGGTTCAATTGACTTTGTCTTCACCCGTCCATTAACCCTCCCGTATCAGTTCAAAACCTTTGTCTCTATCACCAACCTTTACAGACTTCTACTATAAAGACAAATACGATGGACCCTCCATCTCTGAAGTTTCTCTTTGGCCTTAAATTGTAAAAGAAAATACGGTCATTAGGGACATGAGAAACCTTAACACAGGTGAAGTATTTATCTTGTATTTTATTGTAGACGACGACGTGAAAAGGCAATGAATAGTGAACATCACTAAGTCTTTAGTTTATAAATTTATACTTTTAGTGTACCAAAAGATTACGTAAATGGAGTACATGTCCTAACCTTATTAGTCTTTATTAGTCACGATTAGGTAAAGAACAGATCGTAAGACTGAGTCGACAGGGTAAAAAAAAGAGGGAGACTTAGTTTTAGTGTACGTGTGGTGTGTGTGCCTTTTTTAGGTCAAAATGGAACTTATTGTATTCGTCATTAGTAGTGGGTGGTAATAATGTCTTCTAATCGTCATTGTAATTCCCTGTATTAGACGTGACATGAAATTAAGTAGTTCGTCGTAAATACACTTCTTTTAAATCTACCTATTAAGGTGTTGGACCTTTAATATTTCTTACTCGATTACTTTTTCTCGACGTTTTGTCCATCGTCACACGAAGTACCATTAGTAGTTTGTGGATTAGGACACACAACCCTGAAACTCTGACTGACTGGGGACTTTCCTTGACGGGTAACCTTCGCGGTGACAAATGACGAAGAATTAAGTGGTTATAACCAGACTATAGGTAGACTGAGGTGAGGACTTCGGTGTCCACCCCTGATACGAAAGTAATGGTCTTCGTACAACTTTAAGGATCTACTTAATTTCCCCGATTTAATATTCCGGGAGGAGTAACTCCGACGACGACAAATCAGTGACAGTACCGGTTGAGAAGCGTTGGGACACCGGACATCGGGTGGTCTGGGGAGACAGGTCCCTAAAGGGTCGGTTCTTATGACCTTACCCAACGGTAAAGGAAGAAATCCTCTAGAAGGACTGGGTTCCCAACTTGGACACAGAGGACGAACCGTCCGTCTAATCGTTACTCGGTAGACCCTTCGGGGGAGGAGTAACGATCCTCTACCTAAACCTAAAGAACAAAAACAAGGTCAATTAAAAAAGTACTCGTCGAATGACTGAGATTAGTTAAATAAAAAACTTAGTGACTAAAGACTATGAATTAGAGTTACGTATCGTAGGATGTCGTACCATCACTTTTTCTTATTTTTTTTATCCTCACTATCACACCTCCATAGTTATCCTCGATAGTCGACTTCCACCCTTCAGTACCTCTTCTCCTCAGTTTTTAAAAATTTCGAAACTTTGACCGTTTCATCTCATCATTAATGAAAGTGTTCATTTTTTACTTTTCTTCACTCTAGTTCCCTTTTCTAAACTTTAAAACAAACCTATGAAAACTCGATCAGTGACTTTCATTCGTTTACCGACACATACCTCTGACGTCGAGTCTCTTCGACGGATATGTCCGACCTTGGATTCTAGTCCCTCAGTAGGTGTGGCCACAATACCAATTTCAATACCCTTTCTTATAAAGATTCCTTCGTTAATACTTCCCTATTTTCAATTACTGACTCATTTATTGGATTCCTTACGGATGTAAACCTATACTCCCTTTTCCCTTCGTTTTATGAGTTTCCATCTCTAATTTAACGCGTGAGTATTAACTACTTAACTAAGTAAGTAAGTAGGTAAGTAAATTGTCTTATAAAATTCAAGTAAGTTACAGTCAGTGACCATACTTACGATCCACCTTTTTACACTTTGTTTAATCTGTATGGTGATGAGAGTACCTTGTATGTCAAATCATCCTCTCTGTCTGTAATTAGTTTATTAGACAGTTTGTATATACTTTAATCTTGACACTTTTAAAAGGCTTTTCTCCCCTACCGTAGGAGAGTATCATGAGTTACTCTCGTTCTCTGAGTCAGTCCCTTCAGTCCCTTGAGAGAGGACCTTTTGACTACTGACTTTTTCCTTCGATTTTATACCCAATTGTTTCGATCCTACTCCCGTTTTAACACGTCTCCCTGAGATGAATCTCCCTGAGACGAATCGGGTACCGGTCGCCCCTCTAATCTTAACATTTACTCGTATTACTTTCAACCACATAGACCTCGAGTACTTCGTTTTCTATTGGACGACCCATACTCTCATCTTGTCACTCCCTTCTTCTCATACTAGTATAAACGGGACCGGTCGGTACACTCCCTACAAAAAGAAATAGGATTCTCGTTTCCGTTTGTGACTACACAAAATACTTCTACCATATTAGTCTAAACATAAGACTTTTCTCCTGGGATAGGTTTCACATTATTTTCATACTCTAACCCCTTTCTCACTTATGTTCTTCTGATTAATCCTCAGTAAGAACAGAGTCCTCAAATATTTTTGATGTCAATGTACGTATCGTTACGTATACTCATCTCCCTTCAACGACGTTTCTAAAACATCCTCCATTTTAGTTGTATAAACCGGTACTACCTATATATCTGGGTGAACCGACGGTACGGTGACCATTCCTCGTCGTACGTAAAGCCCTTCATCTCTAAACCGTGGTGATAGGTTGACTGACTAGGTCATGATATCTTTAATTATTGTTAAACTAATTAACAATTTATGTAACAATTTAACTAAAATTTAATTAATATCTTTAATTTTGTTAATCTAAATTGTTAATTTTACAATGATTACTGAAACTATAAAAAACACCTAACTACCATTACCTTCAGTCCCAAATTTCTTTTCAATTTCTATTACGTATATCTGAGAAGAATTGTATAAGTAAATAAGTTGTTTTAATGTAATTCAAGAATAATATCATGGTACGATCCGTGCTATCCACGTACACGAGTCAACGAGTAGACACAGACTAAGAAACCTCGGGGTACTTGACATCGGAGAGTTCGAGGAGACGGGTACTTTAAAGGTGGGTACTTATGACCTCACTCAACGGTAAAGGATGAGGTTCCCTAGGAGGGTTGAGTCCCTGACTTGGGTGTAGAGAACCCAGAGGAAGTGACCGTCCACCTTAGAAATGGTGACTCGGTGGATCTTTCAGGTTATCCATGTACTTATAGTGTGTTAACGACAGAACATCAAATAATTGGATTTTCTGGCCAGTTACAAATAACTTGAGAATGACATACTGTCGTTCTAATAAAGTAGATATTACTGAGTTACTTCATTTATAAAAATAAAACGTTTAAAAATGTCCTCAACTTCATGTTTTCTCCAATTGAAAAGGTTCGAGTGAGTCCATCAGTCAGGTTCTAATTTATTCTTAGATTTAGTCAGATCGTGAACTTAGGAAGTATAATTTACCGAACTAAACGATTTTGGGTCTTTTCCTCTTTCCGAAGGGGTCGTCACCGAGATTGTCTTAATACCTATTTCTCAATGTCCCCACCGTTCCTCTGTCCCGGGGTAATACCGGACACTCCGTTAACCTCAACAGTCTTCTGTAAATCTGATTCGTCTATCTTCGACCTTCCCTATCGTCTCACCTTTCCAAATACCAAAATAAAAAAACACTGTCTCCCCTAAATGTAGAACCGTTCCGATTCACAATGTCTCATGTTCGAAATCTAACTTTGTCTAGACTGAAATTTATGATTGTCACGTCGTATAATAGTCACATTAGAGTAGTTCAATGAATTTAAGGACCTAAGAACCTAGAAACTAGACGTTTTACTTAAGCTTTACCACTTGTCGTGTACACTTCTGAACATTAAAACTTTCTACAACTTTATTCTTTTGTATGTATTTAACGAACCAAGTTTGATACATGAGTTATTTAGAATCGAGAGAGAGACATAAAGAACAGTAAAACCCGAAGGGAGAGTCGGGTACTTTGTATACAAATTCCCTTTCTCTTCCTTATACTCTAATATATTTTTTTCTCCAACTAGTTACCTCTTTTCAGTCTTACTCTACCCTAGATTCCTCTGTTTCCCTAATCGAAACTAACTCCCCTTCACATCGAAAAGGAGACTGTAGTCTCGTCAGTGACTACCATGCCTCATCTGAACTCTTCATCTGAACTCGTCAGTGACTACCATGCCTCTTCATCTGAGGACCATACGTACGATAAGGACACAGGTGGGGAGGGTACGGGGTCGGACTCTTTGTATGTGGAACATGGTCATTCGACATGAACAAGTAAACCGAAAGACTGATATACGAGTCAACGAGTCAGTAAAGGTTGAGAAACACCGGGGTTCCAGACATTGGGTGGTCCGAGGAGACGGGTACCTTAAAAGGTCCGTTCGTATGACCTCACCCAACGGTAAAGGATGAGGTCCCTAGAAGGACTGGGTCCCTAGTTTGGTCGTAGAGAACCCAGAAGACGTAACCGTCCTCCTAAGAAATGGTGATAACGGTAGACCCTTCAGGGGGATATCTGAACTGATTAAGAAATCTCCTCTTAAGAAAGTATGTCCTCCTGGGATCGAATGACTCCTCAGTTTGATAATTTCTTTATATTATTATAAAATCTAGTTATAAATATCGGACATTTAAACACTTATATTTCCTTTAATTTCCCAAGTCAAGTCAAGTCAAGTCAGCGAGTCAACACAGGCTGAGAAACGTTGGGGTACTTAGCGTCGTGCGGTCCGGAGGTAGTGGTTGAGGGTCTCAAGTGAGTCTGAGCGCAGGTAGTTCAGTCACTACGGTAGGTCGGTAGAGTAGGAGACAGCAGGGGAAGAGGAGGACGGGGGTTAGGGAGGGTCGTAGTCTCAGAAGGTTACTCAGTTGAGAAGCGTACTCCACCGGTTTCATGATCTCAAAGTCGAAATCGTAGTAAGGAAGGTTTCTTTAGGGTCCCGACTGAAGGAAGTCTTACCTGACCAACCTAGAGGAACGTCAGGTTCCCTGAGAGTTCTCAGAAGAGGTTGTGGTGTCAAGTTTTCGTAGGTAAGAAACCGTGAGTCGGAAGAAGTGTCAGGTTGAGAGTGTAGGTATGTACTGATGACCTTTTTGGTATCGGAACAATGTCGATACATTTTATAGATTTAATAATCTGTCTCGAATCGAAACAAATCAATGGAGATAAAAAATGAAAAGAGTTTTTAAGACCGAAATCTACTTTGGTTCGTCCTATCGATATACTTCAATTGTAGTCTTTTTCTTTTTTTTTTTTTTTTTTTCACCCCGTGTCTTTCCTCCCTTTAAGACTTGTTATACGGGTCACTGGTAGTGACAGGAGACCAGTCACACTGGGAAAATGAGGACCAAGTCGTGTACCTTATATTCCCGTCCCAATGAGAACTCAGATCTTTTATTGGTACCGGGGTACCCTAAATCCGGGAGCAACGGAGACACTCGACCGTTTACACTTACTCTACACTGGTCGGAACAATAGTTTCTACAAAAATCGTTTCCACTGTCTTTTGATACCCCTAGAGAATTGTTTCTCAAAAAATGAAAAATTAAAATCGTCAATTTTTTTTAATTATAGGAACCAACTAAAATTTTTTGAGTAAATAAAAAGGAGAAATTTGGATGTTAATATGAGTTAAATTTATTAAAAAAATTTTTAAATAAGGTTTTTAGAAGTGTAACCTCATTTTCTGTCCGGGTATACGATAACAAGATTTGATGGGACGTCGTCAAATTGGGTAGTCAGAACAAACGTGTGGTGTCCCTCGTTGTGTTCCAGAGTGCGGACTAACTTTTAGGGTCGTGTCCCTGACGGTTTCCGAGACGATATTTCATCTAGGAAGCGGAAGGCATAAAGGTCCTCGGGGAAAGTACGAGAAGGAAAGTGGTGAGGAGAGAAGAACCGAAGTAGGACTTGCCTTTGGTCTCAAGTCTGAGAACGATAGTGGTTTAGGAAGTTCGTCGAGGACGGTACTCTTATTTTAAACGGGAGCTGTTTCGACACAAAAACTCTTAAACCTCCTTTTTTTAGGATAAAGTTGTAACCTATAGTCATAATCTGAGGTTTTATATAAGGTTTAGGTACTTTCTCTATTTTTACTTTGATAACGAAATTTCCCCTTTTATTTTAACGATAGACTGGAGACTTTCTCTACTTAAAGAGGGAAAACTTCGTTTTCCCTGTTATTATACCCCTTTCTGACTGGTTTCATATAAATTTTATATGAACTCTACGTTTTGAAGTGGTTTCACATTTTATTACTTTGTTCAATTTAATAAACGTAGTTCATATCGTAAGTTTTAACATGACTCGAAACACACGTTTACCATAAGTTTAGATCTTTTTGTTTCTTTTCATAAGTGGTACATCCGTTATTAGGTTCTTACACCTGTTTCGTCAGTGTGATCTCTTTTATGTTTATCTTTTGTTTATGTATTCCTTTCATAAAGGTAGGAGGACGTACCATCCTTTTATCTTTATTACAACTGTCACGAAAGGATACTGAAAACATGTGTTGACTCTCGAGACAGTTGACTATATTTGATAAACCTTTTGTTACGTTGTATCTCTATTAGGAGAGGAAACTGGATCATTAGAGAAAAGACCCTTAAATAGGATTTCTTAATTAGGTCGTCCACGATTTAGGTTTACTTATTTTTTTATATAAAAAACACCATAAAATATTTTACTTCGTTTTTGTTTATCGTTGTTTTATGATTTTTGGTGGTTTTACAAGTTGTTATTGTCTTATTAAATAATTAATACCTTGGAGTCTTCTACTAAATCATTCGGTGATTTTACTATTAATGTTTCCGATACATTGATTCTCTTTGTCTAAGGTTATCTAAGTGTTACAAAGTAGTGATATATGACAATAACGAAAGACTCCTACACCTTAAATAAGACCCCTACCGTCTAACATCGACTTATGGACCTACCACAACATCTCATCACCCCTTCCCTCCCTACTTTCCTGGACCTACAAGATATGTTAACTCCTTTCTCTTTGTCTGCAAACGTCCCTTTGAGTCTTCAACGTCTTTCAACGGTCTCCTCTCGACGTACCCTCACCCCGGTTGTGTGTCTTTACAGGATTTCCTCTACCGTAACGGTTCTTCCTTAAAGTCTTTTATTTTATACGTTAAACACAAAATCTAAAAAAAAAGTGATGACAACGTTACAATTGGGAAGAAAGAGAGGGACAGTTTTCAGACGTAACAAAGGATTACCAAATACACCTATTTGAGAAGTCCTTGAGGTATCAACTTAATTACTCACCGATTTTGTTCTCCAGATTTCGACAAAGTCTGAAATTATAACAACATCAGAACCAGTCGAAAGATTCGGAGAAACCCGAAACGGAAGGAGTAGATATTTTAGGTCTATCATCGGACAGAAGAAAGTTTCCCAAAAACACTATTAATTCACCGAGTTATACCTATTTCGTGAATCTTGTCGTGTTCATCATTCGGGAGTTATTTTTAAACAATAGTAGTCAGGAGTAGTAGTAGTGGTGGTAGTGTCAAGTCTTGTCTCTACCCAATCCTTTTAAGTCCTAGGTCCACTGTTTTCAACATTAATCTTGACACCCGGATATCTTTTAAAGTATCTACAGACTACATAAATCTGAAGTGAATCTCTACAAACTATCCACTGATAAATTTCGTTTCCCTTGTTAATCTAATGGTTCAACTTGGTTCTAGTTTCCCCTTTTTAAAGCTTTCAAGTCGTTTTTAAATTTATACTCTCCGTCACTCAATCCTTTTTTATAATAAATTAGTATTTTCTAGTACCTAAGTCGATAGATATCTTTTAGTATATATAATAGATATATAGATAGATATATAATAGTCTATAGATATATTTTATGTCTATATCTATATATTATATATATATAAGAAAAAGTGACATCCAATATAATGTTCCACAACTTATGACAAGGGAGACAATGTAACCAACCAATGCGTCATTTAGGAACAACGAACTTATAAAATACATAGTCAATTCAAGTCAAGTCAGCGAGTCAGCACAGGCTGAGAAACGCTGGGGTACTTAACGTCGTGCGGTCCGGAGGGACAGGTAGTGGTTGAGGGCTCAAGTGAGTTTGAGTACAGGTAGTTCAGCCACTACGGTAGGTCGGTAGAGTAGTAGACAGTAGGGGAAGAGGAGGACGGGGGTTAGGGAGGGTCATAGTCTCAGAAAAGGTCACTCAGTTGAGAAGTGTACTCCACCGGTTTCATGACCTAAAAGTGGAAATCGTAGTAAGGAAGGTTTCTTGTGGGTCCTGACTAGAGGAAATCTTACCTGACCAACCTAGAGGAACGTCAGGTTCCCTGAGAATTCTCAGAAGAGGTTGTGGTGTCAAGTTTTCGTAGTTAAGAAGTCACGAGTCGAAAGAAGTGTCAGGTTGAGAGTGTATCATCAAAAATTAGACGATTAGGATTAAATAGGAAGAAGGGGAGGGAAAGGGGAAACCATATGAATTTAAACACAAGACACAGACACTCAGACAAAGACAAAACATATATCTAAGTAAACATAATAAAAAATCTAAGGTGTACAGTCACTGTAGTATATTATAAACAAAAAGAGACATCCTAAATGTAGTAAATAACATTTTAAGTGAACCAGATAGATACAGCGATGTTTACTCGTTATAAAGTAAGAAAAGGTACCGACTGATTATAAGGTGTATATATATATGTATGGAGTAGAAGAATTTGATCAGTATACAACTACCTATAAACTCAATTAGGTGTAGAGTCAATAACATTTATCACGACGACACTTGTGACCCCCCGAAGGGACCACCGACTCTCCAATTTCGGAGACGGCGTAACGTCAGACGGACGTTACGCCCTCTGGACCAAAGCTAGGGACCTAGCCCTTCTAGGGGACCTCTTCCTTTACCGTTGGGTGAGGTCATAAGAACGGACCTCTTAGGGTACCTGTCTCCTCCGACCATCCGATGTCAGGTGCCCCAGCATTTCACCCCCACGTACATAGAAAAGTTTAATCTCAAAGCGAAGAAGACTTATATATAGATCCTCACCCTAACGACCTATTATCCCATTGAGACAAAAATGAAAAATTTCCTTGAGGTATGACAAAAGGTGTCACCGAAGTAGTTAAATGTAAGGGTGGTTGTTTGTCATATTATCCTAAGGGAAAAGAACTGTGGGAGAGATCGTAAATAATAAACATCTTTAAAACTACTATCGGTAAATCTGGTCACACTCCATTGTGAAGTATCTAGAACTTTCAACGAAAGGAAAAGAAAAAAAAAAAATTAAACAGAAAGACGGGTGTGAATTAACCTACTAAAGGTAATAAGATAGAAGATTTAGTGAATAATTAATAAGAGGTAATAAATCAGACGACAAGTAACGAAAAATCTACCTAAAAATGGAACCGTTGACTCAACAGATTAAAACTAACCAAGGAGAAATATCAAAAATCAAGGAACAATTTTACTAGACATAAAGATAACTATTAGAAAGAATTAAGGAAATCGTAAAAGTAATGGAGGAAAAGTTTAAGTCCCAGACTATTTGACCTCTCCGGACAAAGTAACAAACAAGAAAATCCCCTGAAGAGAACAAGAAAACTAACCCTCCTCAAGGAGACGAAAAAGTAAAATGAATTTAAAGAGACAGAGATAATTAAATCCTCTTTGTCAATAGATGACACCAGAACTTCCCGACAAAAATACACCCTAGTAGGGACATATGATAAACTCAAGGTATAAAAACCACGGTCCCGACCGAACCCATACCTACGGACGGCACAGAAAGAAATTCCACACGACCGGTGACAGAGAAACTATTCCCACACTAACTACAACACGACTGGTCTCGGAAGGGACCTACAAATCTCCTTACGAGTAAAGAAGTACCGACAGTAGAACGGTCCCACTTTGGGGTGAGAAATTCCAACCCAAACTATTCCGAGGTAACGGGAATTCACACACGAGACAGGACTTCCTCCACTACGACTTCGTTCACTCCGGGTAGACCAGTGTCATTTGTGTACGTGACCGGTCTGTCCACGACACCAAGACGGCGTTTCAACGGTTTTCAGCGTAAAGAAAGACACAACACAAACAAGGTCTGGATTACGATCCGACAACGACCCACGGTCCTTAACTCCACCAACAGACGGTAGACTCTCGATAGGATAGAGATGTCATCCCGGGAGGTTCCCGACAGATGGGGTCTAGAGTGAGACACGATGGAATACTCTACCTTGACCTCATGAGAAGAACCCTTTCTTTGGTGACATATGAGGACGGACCCCCGACAGACAACCTCTACACGTCAAGATAACAACCTCGGGACGCAAGGCCCTTTGTTTGAGTGAGTCTTCCTGTTGCGTCCATCACCTCACGTCAAATAATGTGGCCGCCCGGGGTCCGTCTCAGAGGAGAATCGGTTCCTGGGGCTGGTCAAAAACACTTTTGGAATATATGGGATTCACATGCACGAGTTTGGGTGGAGAGGTTTAAGAGACTTTGATCAGACTTGTTTCCTTTTCTTTCTATATCACTTTCAATTTGGTACTAATCATACGGAATTTGGGTACTAAGCATACGGAATTCGGATCCATCAATTATCACCTGTCAATAGTTACCCGAACGCCAGTATGGAGTTATTCGTATTATCTTAAATACTAAGATAAGTCAATGTGTCTATTAATCCCATAAGAAAATCCACTAACTCTCAGATCCATGCTCGGGACCCCGAGATGGTAGGTCCCCAGACCAAAAGGTCATCCATACAGTAAAGGTATCTATGACCCCTATATCGAATTTCAGGTGTCAGGACAGGTTGTACCTCGGGACGAAAGTTCTACCTCGGGTAAGACAGACAAAGGAGGAAGTCACACTGCGACGGAGCCAAACGAACGGTTGCTTCAGATGACGAGGGACCGGATGGGGACGACACCCTCACGACCGTCACCTGAGACCGTAGGCGGGACGCGGGCGTACGAGACTATAGTCGGGACGTGGACGTACGAGACCATAGACGGGGCGGGGGCGTACGAGACTCGTGGAAGTGTGTTGGGTGACGACGACTTCGGTACGGGGCGACACTCGCACACCTGTCACCCCGAGGGTACCGCCGGGGATGTGTGACGGGACACGTGTGAGTGCTACCCGAGAGTCCAATCCGGGAGTGAGGTAACATTCGGGGACCCCTAAAACGTGTGTCGATCTGTTTAGGAGAGGGTCCCAGGTAGGGGACTTCGGGTTCACTCCGTGGATCTACGGAGTGAATGACCGTCGGGACGAGTCCCGTACAAAACCCGACCCTTCACGAAGTTCCACCGTCGACAGTCACAACCAGAAAAAAACAGGACCGACGATCGTTCGGTCGTGCCAGGGTAAGGAGTCCTCGTCCCAGGTCCGAGGAGAGAAAGGAGACAGACAGGATCATCTGGAGGGTCTTCCGTTTCCCTAAAGGATCCTGTTCCTCGGTGGGTAGGCCTGGAAAGGAGAAAGTGTCGAGAGAGGGTCTCCACGGTCAGGACAGGACTACGGGAAAAGACAGGATGGACCAATACACCCTGAAAAGAACATCGAAACCAACATATTTTCTAGAAAGACGATCAAAAGTCAACCACAAGACACTCTTAACAAGGTGTACATCTACATAAAAACTACAAAAACACCCCTCTAAACTCGAGATATAGGAGGATAAGGAGGTAGTACTAGAGAAAGGATTTTGAAATATAAAATTGAATTAGATTAACATCTTCTCGTTCAATGGTCTTTAGACTAGTAAGTCTTCCGATTAACCATTACGATCCTACAGTTGGACTTTAAAAGTGTCTTAATACTCTTTTATAGATGTCGATAAGATAATTTCTCTTTTTATTTTTCAATAAAATCGAACTTAAAATCATAGAAAGTTTAAACTTTGTAATCTCCCGAATTACATTACCTCTTTCTTTCCTCTTTAATAATATTCTACTGTACTTATATACTAATACTATATTTAAAGTTAAACAGAGTAAATTACAATGAAATTTTTTAAGACGTAATATATATATTAATAAAAATCTACAGATTTATATATATATAAATCGAAAATTATTTTTATATTGATATGTCTTCTTTAATAATTAGATTAAAAAATAAAATTAAATTTATATCTCGAATACGGTATTAGGTCCATCGTGGTAAATGACTAACCCTCAAATACACCTGTCACCCCTGTTTATGGAAAATCCATAAACAAAGTTTAAGTTTTGATAATACGTTCACTTCATAAGAATCCGTATTAAAATTAATCCATTACTTGTGTCTTTATATAAGAGTATAGACCTTTATTCCGACTTTTCCAACTTCTACCCGACCTAAGTTTACACAAATCTCCACCGATCTAATGTCCAGGACCCAGGTCAGGTCTACTTATTAAGTATGGGTGTATCTATATGGTATTGAGGTCAACGGATCGGGTACCTGGGGTCACAGGTAGTGAAAAGGTGATTACTGGTGTATATAGGGACTACTACTAATAATTGCAAGTCTTCTTAATGTAGACACTACACGGATAGAGACTCGTATAGAACCTCGTTGTCCATTTTTATAAAATTCTCGACGGCTGACCAAGAATTTAATACGACGATACATGTCCAGACAATACCTACTTACCCTCTTTTTTCTCCATCTCGACATCTTTTGAATGTCACTTAAAGTTTATTAAGGGTTTGATCGAATACGCAAATTACATAGGTAGGTAGATTAATGGGTAGTACGTATTAATCATCTGTAAAACAAAACAGTTCTTTTTTTTTTTTTTTCGTAGGTATTTTGTAAGCCAGGTACGGTTTTCCAGGAACTATAAACCAGAAAGGGTTTTATAGTTTATAGGGTCTCAACCTGTGTTGAATCACTGGTTCACTGTTGTTGTTGTTTTATAGTTTTCTTTACACCAGATTTAATAAAAACTATAAACTAATGTAAACTCGGACAAGTTTCGTAGGTACCTCTGAGAACCAGGTGTGGTTTTCTAGGAACTATAAATAAACTAGGTCAGGTTTTGGTAAAACCCACTTGGTTTATACGAGTACCTGTAAAACCGTACCCAGTCTAAAGTTTGAGGAACACAGTACCTGGTCTACAGAATACCTGTAAAACCTGTCCTGGTTTATAAGATGTTCCCAGTACGTGTCTTTGAAACAGGAAAGAAGTCGATAGGGGTTTATACAGGAGTTGAGGTTTTTTTTTTTTTTTCACTTGACGATTATTCGTTTACGACGTCCTTTCTCGTGGATCGAGGTTCAGTTCGATAAGTTCGACACTCTACGACTGGACTCAACCACGGTCTAGTATGTACTCAACAACCACAAAGATACACACAAGGTGAAACGTTCTTTCCCAGTGAACCGAAGTACCGAGGTTCATTTCGGTTTTCTGTAAAAAGTGGTTACCATAGAGTCCTTTACAGTATGGTCCCCAAAAGGATGTTTCCTTGACGTTACGTCTGTGTACACCCTCATAAAGATTCTATTCTAATACGGGAACCATCAAACTTCAGTCACTTTTTCTCCTTTTAATTGAAGGTAAATGAGTGAAAGTCTCGGGAGACAACTATACACACTTGGAAAGAGACATAAACTAAAGTAGGGATAGGGGAAGGTTCGTATAGGGTCTTCCCTACGACAGAACCATTTGTCGAGTAACTAGATTCTATACTTGTAAAGTAGAGACAGGTCGTCTTCTGACCTGTGGGGCCCATTTCAACCGAAGCACTATTCTGGTCAATGTACAAAAAAGGTGAATTCTCGGACGTGTGGGAGGGAGGTAGAGATTGTGTGTGTATCTTGAAGGTAACACCTACTTAAAGGGAACGACTACCATCCTTGAACACCTCTCTCTGGTCTCCCCAACGTTAAAGATAAAGGTGGAAGACTAGTTTAGGACTAGGGTCGTGAAACGTATCGATCCCGTGTCCGTACGTTACGTGGGACCCCGTACTTTGACTAACGAGTTGACCTTTACATAACTTTTCTTTCTTTTTTCTTTACTCGTATAATTTACGTAAAACCAGACCCAAAACAGAATGACACATCTTCCAAGTCTCGGACGACCCAAAGGTTTCGAGACATATTTGATTTATAATGTTCTTTGTCACGTAGCGTCGTCAGTAATGAGTCACGTCAAAGAGAAAAATACGTCATCTTTTCTGAGCAGTGAGGTATGTAGTAAATGTTGAACGACGTCACTGAGGAGTCTAAAGTCTTTATGACACATAACACTTATTTTTGTATTCCTTCTTTCACCGGATATGATATCCTAAAACGAGTGGATCGTAGAGATTCATATTACCTAGACTACGGTTATCGTCCTTTATGCTTGACTTTGTTTACGGTTCTTTTAAATCTTAATGTCTTTCTCATACACGAGTACACGAAAGAGAAAATCACTACTAAAATATTTATAATATTTCCTTATGTCTGTAACAATTAACGAAAAGTATTGAATGTTTTGATACTGTGGATTGTTCTTCAGTCGGGAGACAAGGAGCTTTCGTGTCGAATCTTGTGTCTTTCTGTTTTTTGTTGTTGTTTTTTTGCGGTCCTCTGTCTAAAGGGTCTTGGTCGAGGGAGTTGGATGATAAAACGAGGGATCTTTTCGGTAACTGGTGGTATCCTCTGACTACCTCAGAATGTTGTGTAAGTGACGATAATAAATATACTTATGGACAGAAGGTCGGAATTTGTTTAATCTTTGTAATTAAACTTTCTCACCTTCTTTCCTTCCTTTCCTTTTCTTTTTCTTACCCTTCTGTCATGAAAGTCGTCCGCGAGACCATGCTACCGAGTCGACTTTTGACGGACAGGTGTCCCCTCCTCGGTCTCTTTGAATTTTCCCCTTTACCTTGACGAACTCCGGTAAATTACCTCTCCTTTCTTTAGAATGGACACAGTTCTCAGAGATTTCCGTAGTTAAATATCTCATGTCGTTTTAGTAACTACGAGAAGGACACCATAGTAACTCCCATCCCCCACGGATAAGTGATGCAAAACAAAATCTTTCAGCTCCCTATATCTTATTTGAAATGTCTCTGAAAAAAAAATATTACTATAAAGTTAAAAGTTTCCCTAAAACACGAACTCTATCAATGTACATTTAAGAGAAATGTATTTTCGTAAAGGGAGTCATTGTTACGGTTCGTCTACTTCCTAATGACTCATACAATCAAACCACTTATGTGACACTAATATAGGGGAAATTAATTCTATTCGTAAATTGTTTAGTGACTAGACGTAAATAATTGGTCACAACTACTCATTCACAACCTACCGTATCCCTCAGTCGTATAGTACTTTAAATGTGGACCTCGAAACGCGTTGGAGGTTTTCAAAGAAAACAGAACTTCTCTCATACAGGAGATCTCCAAATCGGGAGACAAGGGGGTATGTCAAGACACGGGAGTGTGTAAGTATCTACATAAAAACAAGAATTTTAGACGTAAGTAGAGACTCACCTGAAATAATTTTGAAGTCATTTAAAACAGAGTGAAGACTCTGTGGTGAAGTCATCTTTACCTACACCATCTAAAGTAAGACGTAAGGTGGTGATGAGGTACATCTATAGCAGATGTAGTAACTGAGGAGTGTAAACTAGGGACACTTGTTTAAGGGCTCCTTATTTTGGTTTTTTAATTCAGGGAGATCCTTTTATATGACCTCTTCCGTTACCGAATCTCTGTAATTACGAGACGAACTAATGGGGTTTTTATAAAAGGACGTCACATTGTCACTAGGTGTATTCCATCCACTCAATACCCTTTTATTAAAATTAGACATAAAGTTTTTAAGTTTTATCTCTAACACTAGAAATCTCTTTAGAACAAAATAAATTAAAAGTGGAAGACACGTGAAAAAGTCCCCCACTTTAAATAGTTTCGATTTTATATCAAAGTGTGGTATACATAAGTATCGTCCCAGAGGGTCCACCGTGATGACCATTTCTTGGGTGGACGGTTACGTCCTCTGCATTCTCTGTCCCCAAGCTAGGTACCCACCTCTTCTAGGAGACCTCCTCCCGTAACGTTGGGTGAGGTCATAAGAACGGACCTCTTAGGGTACTTATCTTCTAGGACCGTCCGATGTCAGGTATCACAACGTGTCTTAACCCGTACTAAGTTTACTGAATCGTGTGTGCGTGTATAAGTATTGCACATATAACTTAAATATACATCGTATACAAAATAAATATAAAATACATATACAGTTTAAATGTAAAATCACATAACTAAACAATATAGAGAACTGTTTTTACCTAGTTATCGAGGTTTTTAACAAATGACTTCGTATTTTTGTACTATCTCCTTCCCTGTGATTTGTGACTGGGTAGACTTATAAGAACAATCATCTTATTTTTTACCCTGAAGTCACCATCATATTTGTACACACATATAAATATATTGACTTACAAATTAACATTACTAAAGTGTTTTATTCGGTTTATTTTTATCTTAATATTTAATATCATAACCTAAGCCAACCTAGTAATTTATTACAAGAACCAGATGTTACTAAATTAACAATTATTTTAAATTGTTTACCATTGTATTTCAGTAACTTGAAAAGAGAATTAAAAATTCATTACTGTTCTAAAAGGTATGTATATTATTTTTCATAAAAATCATATTTCAACTAGTATATAATCGTGACTTCTCGTGTTTACTGTATTTGTCATAGATTTTAATGTAAGGAACCTCATTTTCCTTTATGTTTACTGGAAATGACAACACTCTTCAAACATTCTATTGACGTTTAATTACTGTTTATTATACGGTCTTTATATTCAGGGACCTTTCAACTAGATTTTTTAACATGACAACTTACAGTTACTATAGTATTCTTACATTTTTTTTTTCCAAATCTGACACATACTTGACACCATAATTATACGTACACATCACACGTACAGATACAACACACACGTAATAGACACATCTCCCACCTCCATAAGGTCGTTTATAAACAGTGTTAACGAATCTTAATATATACACATTATATATATATAAACTCTAACGTAGATAGTTATACATATTATATATATATATATATTTACATTTATATTACGTTAGAGTTTTACAAAAACTCTAACGTGGTACTCTTTACGATCTGACCTACTTCGTGTTCGACCTTAGTTCTAACGGTCCTCTTTATAGTTATTGGAGTCTATACGTCTACTGTGGTGGGAATACCGTCTTTCGTTTCTTGATTTCTTGGAGAACTACCTTCACTTTCTCCTCTCACTTTTTCGACCGAATTTTAAGTTGTAAGTCTTTTGATTCTAGTACCGTAGACCAGAGTAGTGAAGTACCGTTTATCTACCCCTTTGTCACCTTTGTCACTGTCTAAAATAAACCCCCCCGAGACTTTAGTGACATCTACCACTGATGTCGGTACTTTAATTTTCTGTTAACGAGGAACCTTCTTTTCAGTACTGGTTGGATCTGTCGTATAATTTTTCGTGCCTGTAATGAAATGGTTGTTCCAGGTAGAATAGTTTCGATACCAAAAAAGGTCATCAATACATACCTACACTCTCAACCTGATATTTCTTTCAACTCGTGTCTTCTTAACTACGAAAATTGACACCACGACCTCTTCTGAGAACTCTCAGGGAACCTGTCGTTCCTCTAGGTTGGTCAGGTAGGATTTCCTTTAGTCAGGACTTACAAGTAACCTTCCTGACTACAACTTCGACTTTGATGTTATGAAATCGGTGGACTACGTTTCTTGACTGAGTAAACTTTTACTCTAAACTACGACTCTTTCTAACTTCCGCCCTCCTCTTCCCCTGCTGTCTCCTACTCTACCAACCTACCGTAGTGGCTGAACTACCTGTACTCAAACTCGTCCGAGGATCTCAACCACTACCTGACCCTTCGGACCACACGACGTCAGGTACCCCAGCGTTTCTCAGTCTATACTGACTCGTTGACTTGACTTGACTATGTACACATCCTATAGTAGAAACTCGTGTCCATATCTCGTGTATCTTTCTTGTGTACGAAACAAGAGAAAAAGCGGTTTGAGTATCCTTACGTCTTTTCTTACAAACAAAACTTCGTCACTTACTAATAAAGCACTCCACACTATACCTATCCTTCTCCATGGAAACCTTGTACCCCTTTCTTGTAGCTGTAAAATGTCGTTCCTTTTGTACTCTGTGTCTGTTTCTTCGACAGATACTTTTAGTTTGGTTTGTAATAAGTGAGTTTCTCTTATCTACCACTAGTTATTATAAGAATTAAGTAAAAAGATCTTATTGTAACTGGTTTTCTTGAAAGACGTCACTACTTTTGACGAAAAATAAACTAGACAGTTCATACAGGACCTGTATATAACGACAACTCCTGAACTTTACACCTATCACATTGACTCTTTAAGATTAAAACAAATGGAAAGAAAATTTAAACTTACAGGTGTATACATATTAACGATGTCATAACCCCTCGTGTAAAGAGATTTTATCCTTTGTATAACTTATACTACTTTAGTGTCGATGTCACTCAGACAGAAAAGTAGTACGGCACACTCACCTGACGTTCCGTTTCCGACGAAAAGATGGGTTGAAGGGAACGAGATCTTCCCATTTCTAAACTCAACGACTCAATTATTTTATTTTATTTTTAAAGAAATACCGTGACTATTATGATCATTTCTCTCAAACATATTGAACTTCTCCGAATGAGTTTATTGTATAAAGTTCCTATCTGAGTTATAGAACTTGTCAGACTGGGATTTGTAAGTTCCCTTTATACTAATAACTCCTGTCACAGTCCTAAAGAAAACCTTTGGTTTCCTATCATACTTATCGAAAGGAAGTTTCCTAAATTGAAAAGGGAATTACGAACAAAAGTGAACAACTTCTATCTTTAACTATTCCATAATGACTCAAATAATAAAGAGTAGATTTTCTCCTTTATTAAAAACCGTGGGTGTCGTTACTCTCATCTACTCCCTTAACCAACGACGAAAACAGGTTCAACTTTATAAGTCATCAGGTTTAAATGTTACACTGTATCAGCAAACAAAATATAGACTATATCGGGACTTTTATCGGAAATTATTCTTTCTCCTCAATGATGAAACATTAAAGACTTAGACACAAACTCTATAATGATTGTTTCCACATATATAAAAAAAGATAAAGGAGTTTTAGTTATTAACTTTTAAATTACAAAATTGAAATATCTCGGATAACGTATATCTTAAACGGATGAACTAGGGTGATTGGTACATATATGTAGTATCAGTTCCGAATTTTCGTCATCATATAAGTGGTATCTATACTATAGTTGGAAAATTAAATGACTAATTACAAATTGTCAAAATAGACTCCATATTAACTATCTGTTTCTTCACATGTATAAATGAGTCATATTAAATAATGTAAGTCGGTGTACATTTACGAGTGTTGTGGTGGTGGTGTTAGTCCCATGATCTAGGTTGTGGATGACTCAAAGGAACATTGGGAAACACACATATAT
Source organism: Capra ibex (assembly GCA_006410555.1). Classification (NCBI taxonomy): domain Eukaryota; kingdom Metazoa; phylum Chordata; class Mammalia; order Artiodactyla; family Bovidae; genus Capra; species Capra ibex. The sequence goes on along the minus strand of SJYO01034137.1, from coordinate 29,748,487 downwards.
ATACATGCACACACACACACACTACTCTTATGTTATACTTTAGATGGAAAAATTTAAAAATTCACACGTCAGTGACACACACAATCAGTGAGTCAGCAGAGACTGACGTTGGAGTATCTTACATCGGACGGTCCGAGGAGACGAGTACCTTAAGAGGTCCGTTCTTATGACCTCACCCATTCAGTAAGGGAAGAGGTCCCCTAGAAGGGTTGGGTCCCTAACTTGGACCAGAGGACGTGACATCCGTCTAAGAAATGGTAGACTCGGTGGTCCCTTTGGTTCATTATGACTTGCTAATTGGTATCCGTGATCCAATATGTCGTTTAATGATCTTACATAAATAGATCATATTGACTTTGAAATATAAGAACCCTACTGTTGTGGTGTTAAAGAAATGGGAATCGTAGACCGTCGGTGTAACAGCGTTTACCGTCTTAAAGAAAGGAATATCGAATTATCATAAGATCATCACACACACATAAAAGAAACAATTGGAGAGTTACCTACGAACTTAACAGAGGTATAGAACCTACAACACTTATCACGACGTTACTTATACCCTGACCCCCATAGAGGATCAGTAAGAGGAAATGGACGGTAAAGTCTTTAGTCGGTCTTTAGACTTACACTTAATTTGTTGATGAAACGGGTATATAGGGTATATTTCAACTATAGACTCAAGATGGTTAAAATAGAGTTTGGTCAAGAAAGTAAGAGGTATAAGAGGTGAAACCGCCGATGAGAAACTGAGTCCATAAACAAAAAAGGGTAATTGACGTTATTGTCAGAGGATTGATCGGGGAGATAAAGGTAAAAACAAGGGGAGTTTAGGTAAGAAGTATACTAATGGTTAAAAGATGAAGTTTAAGTACACAACAGAGTCTTGTCAAATTTTAAGAAGACACAAAAAATTACAATCGTTTTTCGGGGTTATTTATTTTTACCATTTTTATAAGGGAATTATTGGTGGTGGTGGTTTTGTTGTTGTTTTATATATACGTATATATATATATATTATTACATATATATTATGAATCCTTATGAATTGTCCTTTCCACGTCTTTCCCTTCAGACTAAATTCTTTTATAAAATTTTTCGGTGATACCTCTTGTCACACCTATAAGGAATTTTTTAACGTTTATCTTGACGGAATACTGGGTCGTTAGGGTGACGACCCGTATGTGTGGCTCCTTTGGTCTTAACTTTCTCTATGTACATGGGGTTACAAGTAGTGTCGTGACAAATATTATCGGTCCTGTACCTTTGTTGGATCTACAGGTAGTCGTCTACTTACCTATTCTTGCGCCACCATGTATATGTGTTACTTCATAATGAGTCGGTAATTTTTCTTATGTAAACTTAGTCAAGATTACTCTACCTACTTTGACCTCGACTAATATGTCTCACTTCATTCGGTCTTTCTTTTTGTGGTTATGTCATATGATTGTGTATATATACCTTAAATCTTTCTACCGTTTCTACTGGGACATACGTTCTGTCTTTTTTTCTGTATCTACACATATCGCCTGAAAACCTGAGTCTTCCTCTCCCTCTCCCACCCTACTAAACCCTCTTACCGTAACTTTGTACATATGATAGTACATTCTTGGCTTAGCGGTCAGATACAGGCTACGTCCTATGTCGTACGAACCCCGACCACGTGCCCCTACTGGGTCTCTCTACAATACCCCTCCCTCTACCCTCCCCCCAAGTACAAACCCTTGCGTACATGTGGGCACCACCTAAGTACAGTTACATACCGTTTTGGTTATGTCATAACATTTTATTTCATTTTTATTTTTTTTAAATTTTTTTTTCTTTTATAAAATTTTTAGTCTCTTTTTACCTTTATTTTATGGTACAAGAGTCTACCTTTTTTAATAATCTTATCTTTACAGTGAGTTATAATTATTTATATAAAGTTGAGGTTAATTTTATAAATATTCCTAATACCAAATTTTAATAAAAACTCTTAACTGTTAATAGAATTTGTCTATTCTTTCTTATTAATGACTTTTTTCCGTCATTTTTATTTTCGTTCTTATCACTTTTCCTTAAATGGAGTTTTTTAGGACATTACATTTTTACTTTATAAGAATATCTCTATCTTTAGTCAACCTAAATTACCTTTTAAGTCTGAGTCCGGTGTCTTAGTATACTTTTAAATTATATACTGTTCCTACGATAAAATAAAGTTATTACAAGTGTGTGACTAAGACGTAAATTTTCGTTCAACCTATGTAGTATTCATTTTCTTTTTAAGTCTACCTAACTTTTGAAATTTCCTTTTCTGTTAAATCACTTTGGATACTTTATTTGGGTACTATTTCCTCATACCTTCTAGAAGTACTAGTTGTATCCTTTAGGTCTTTGATATTCTGATACTTTATCATTATAGTACGATGTTTTAATATTTGAAAATATACTTTTTAAAGATATTGTTTTGGTAAACAATTTAATACGTGTAAACTTAATGTCTTCCTTCTGTTTTATAATTATAAAATTTACTTCTGGTTCATGTTTAAGTATACTTTTTCGATCACTTGTTACTCGTTTTTTAGTGTCTTCTCTTTTATATTTACTGGTCATTTATATAGGGGTTTGGATGATCCTCAGTCTCTTTATTTTTCATACCATTGTTACTTTATAAATATGTCAGGACAAACATGTTTAATAGTCTCTTTATTATAGATAACAACTCTCCCTATACCTCTTTTTTTAGAAGAGAATTAAACGACTGCCTACATCCCCTATCAGAAAACCCCTTCACTAAATCGTTGTTTTAGATAATTTAAACTTTTATGTGTATGGAAATTTGAGTCATTAATACGTAAACCCTACGTCGAGTATTTTAATTTTATAACCACACAGTTCTATATACATGTTCCTACGAATAAAGTCGTAACAATAACACTGTATTTTGACCTTTGTTTCTATTATTGGTAGTCATCTTCTTACCAACTTATTTAATACCATGTTACTGTACTGATGAAACGTCTGTAATTCTTATTAATTAATTTCGATATACTCAATTATACTTTCCTAAAGACACTCCGGTCGACTCTTACCAGTTACCTTAATTCAAAAGATTATCGGATCGTCTGAACTCTCACTATTATTTAATTCTGTACTTACATCTTTGTCTCTTTTCTATCTTCTTATAGATGTGTGCTAAGAAAGTTGTATCTACTTTAATACCTCGTTATGTTTGGTAGTACAAATCTGTACTGTTGAATAAAGTCACCTTCTTTTTACTCTCGACCAACAATCTCCTCCATCTCTCTTTTCCACTCTTCTTTTAAATCTATCTACGTATATATATCTATATCTATCGACAAAATTTCGTTTCTGTTGTATCCATGATAGTAGGATAAAACCCCTTTTTTTCTCAATCTAGGTATTAAAGATCAGATATTCACTATAGATCAACCATTCGACCGAGTCAGTGAAGTCGACACAGATTGAGAGACGTTGGGGTACCTGATATCGGACGGTCCGAGAAAACAGGTACCCTAAAAAGGTCGTTCTTATGACCTCAGTCAACGGTACGGGAGGAGGTACCCGAGAAGGACTGGGTCCCGAACTTGGGTGTAGAGGACACAGAGAACGTAACGTCCTCCTAAGAAATGACGACGGTCCCTTCCGTTTCTATCCTTTCAATATGTTTCACTAATATATTACTTTATTTTGATCCTTTTTTTAGGATGGTTCTGTGGGTTTTTGGACGTGGTTTTTTTTTTTTTTTAAGTTCGATGAACGGTAAGGTATGGTATTCTGAAACTCTTTCATGGACAAAGACCTGAAGAAAAGACGGTGTAGACAGTATATAATATGATCTCATTGAGAAGATTTCGAGAAGATGACCACATGTGTTCATGTGTTCTGTGTTTGTATAATAAAACACTAAAGTGCGGAAACTAATATGAACACACAAAATAGGGGTACGGATCTTAATACAGACCTTATTCTACATTTACAAATGACTTATTTAATCAGTTATTTACTTACTTCCAGAGAGACGATCCTTTCAACAAATAGATGAACAAGGAAACTAACTACGAAACAACAACAGGTCAGCGAATTCGTACAGGCTTAGAATGTGTAGAAATTTAAAATTGAATGTATAGAAAAGGTCCCTTAGAAGGGACTTTAGGTGACTCTATACATGTAGGAGGTGTGTGGGTAGGAGGATAAATAGGGTGGATAGTCGTGAATGGTGTAAGTCAGTCAAGTCAAGTCAGTGAGTCAACACAGACTGAGAAACACTGGGGTACCTGGTGTCGTGTGGTCCGGAGGGATAGGTAGTGGTTGAGGGCCTCAAATGGGTTTGAGTTCACGTTACTCAGCCACTACGGTGGGTTGGTAGAGTAAGAGACGACAGGGGAAGAGGAGGACGGAAGTTATAAAGGGTCGTAGTCCCAGAAAAGTTTACTCAGTCGAGAAGCGTAGTTCATCGGTTTCATAACCTCGAAGTCGAAGTTGGAGTCAGAAAGGTCACTTGTGAGTTCTAAGTAGAGGTGGTCCTACCTGACCAACCTGTAGGAACGACAGGTTCCCTGAGAGTTCTCAGAAGAGGTTGTGGTGTCAAGTTTTCGTAGTTAAGAAGTCACGAGTTGAAATATCAGGTTGAAAGTGTAGGTATGTACTGATGACCTTTTGGTATCGGAACTGTTCTACCTGGAAACAACCTTTTCCTCACAGAAACGAAAAATTATACGATAGATCCAACCAGTATTGAAAGGAAGGTACCTCATTCACAGAAAATTAAAGTACCGACGTCAGTGGTAGATGTCACTAAAACCTCGGGGGGTTTTATTTCAGTCGGTGACAAAGGTGACAAAGGGGTAGATAAAGGGTACTTCACTACCCTGGTTTACGGTACTAGAATCAAAGGACTTACAACTCGAAATTCGGTTGAAAAAGTGAGAGGAGAAAGTGAAAGTAGTTTTCCGAGAAATCCAGAAGTGAAAGACGGTATTTCCACCACAGTAGACGTATAGACTCCAATAACTATAAAGAAGATCGTTAGAACTAACGTCGAACACGAAGTAGGTTGGGTCATAAAGAGTACTACATGAGACGTATCTTCAATTTATTCGTCCCACTGTTATATGTCGGAACTGCATGAGGACAAGGATAAACCTTGGTCAGACAACAAGGTACAAACCAAGATTGACAACGAAGAACTGGACTTATGTCTAAAGAGTTCTCCGTCCAGTCTACCAGACCATAAGGGTAGAGAACTACTGAAAAGGTGTCAAATAACACTAGGTGTGTCAGTTTCCGAAACTGTATCAGTCATTTCGTCTTTACCAGTAAAAAGACCTTGAGAGAGCGAAAAAACTAAAAAGGGTAGATAGTCTTGAATGGTGTAATCTTACGATAATAGTCTAAAGTTCTGATATATTTAATATAGATTAACAAAACTCATTTAGTTTTTTCAATTTCCTGTTTATAGACCCTACCTAAGTAGAAACTCGAGGAAAAGAAATCGTACCACGGACCGTATATTGTTTATAAATTAATTACGAAACAAGTTCATCTTAAATATCTGACTCTTTTCATCGTCTGAAGACCAAAATCTTAACATTTGTATTAGGGTAATAAAAAAGGAGATTTTTAAATTAGGGGGGGTTTTATTTAAGTGTCGAGTCAGAAACTGTGTTTTTGTTTTATTTAATCTCTTTTCTTTAAAGGTTTAGATTTCCTGTCAAAGACTCTTAAGACTTAACTTCTCCGGTTGGTCTATTAGTGTGTTAATAAACGTTTTTTTGGTATAGTCTCTTTATAAATACCTTAAAATCTTACAGTCCTTATTCCTTTTCTAGGATCTACAACAAACTTTCTTTTTTTTTTGTTGTTACAATGAATGGTTATTAGTTGGCAGTAGTAAAAAATCCTGAATAAGTGTTGTTTTACCTTTTGTTTTACATTGTAAGATTAACCTATTACATTTAAAAATACGGTTGGTTTGATCATTATTACCCACTTCGATTATATTTCAGTAAGATTGTGTAATTTTCGTGGAGTTTTTGATGAAAGGGTTTCTTTTCATCACTTCTTATAAGGATGTTTATAATTACGTTCAATGCTTTTTGACTCCTTTTCTCTGACACCTATGTCTCCTGTCTCTTATTTTTAATTATTCTCTTATTTCTGTAAGAGTTTTATTACTGAAACAACAACAATTCACGATTCAGTACAGGTCGACAATCGTCGGTGTACCTTACGTCGTGGGTTCCGAAGAGACAGGAAGTGATACAGGCCCTCAAACGAGTTTGAGTACAGGTAACTCAGTCACTACGGTAGCTGGTAGAGTAGGAGACAACGGGTAAAGAGGAGGACGAGAGTTAGAAATAGTGGTAGTCCCAGAAAAGGTCACTCAACCGGGAAGGGTAGTCCACCGGTTTCACAACCTCGAAGTCGAAGTCAGGAAGATTAGTTAGTCAAGTCAAGTCAGCGAGTCGGCACAGACTGAGAAACGCTGGGGTACTTAGCGTCGTGCGGTCCGGAGGGACAGGTAGTGGTAGAGGGTCTCAAGGGAGTCTGAGTGCAGGTAGCTCAGACACTACGGTAGGACGGTAGAGTAGGAGCCAGTAGGGGAAGAGGAGGACGGGGGTTAGGGAGGGTCGTAGTCTCAGAAAAGGTTACTCAGTTGTGAAACGTATTCCACCGGTTTCATGACCTCTAAGTCGAAATCGTAGTAAGGAAGGTTTCTTTAGGGTCCCGACTAGAGGAAGTCTTACCTAACCAACCTAGAGGAACGTCAGGTTCCCTGGGAGTTCTCAGAAGAGGTTGTGGTTTCAAGTTTTCGTAGTTAAGAAGTCACGAGACGGAAGAAGTGTCAGGTTGAGAGTGTAGGTATGTACTGGTGTCCTTTTCGGTATCGGAACTGATCTGCCTGGAATCATCCGTTTCATTACAGAGACGAAAACTTATATGATAGATCCAACCAGTATTGTAGAGAAGGTTCCTCATTCGCAGAAAATTCAAGTACCGACGTCAGTGGTAGACGTCACTAAAACCTCGGGGGGTTTTATTTCAGACTGTGACAAAGGTGACAAAGGGGTAGATAAAGGGTACTTCACTACCCTGGTTTACGGTACTAGAAGTAAAAGACTTACAACTCGAACTTCGGTTGAAAAAGCGAGAGGAGATAGTGAAAGTAGTTCTCCGAAAAATCGAGGAGAAGTGAAGACGTATAGACTCCAATACCTATAAAGAGGACCGTTAGAACTAAGATCGAACACAAAGAAGGTCAGGTCGTAAAGAGTACTATATGAGACGTATCTTCAATTTATTCGTCCCACTGTCATATGTCGGAACTGTATGAGGAAAAGGATAAACCTTGGTCAGACAACAAGGTACAGGTCAAGATTGACAACGAAGGACTGGACATATGTCTAAAGAGTTCTCCGTCCAATCCACCAGACCATAAGGGTAGAGAAAGTCTTAACAGGTGTCAAATAACACTAGGTGTGTCAGTTTCCGAAACCGTATCAGTTATTTCGTCTTTATCTACAAAAAGACCTTGAGAGAACGAAAAAAGTACTAGGTCGCCTACAACCATTAAACTAGAGACCAAGGAGAGGGAAAAGATTTTGGTCGAACTTGTAGTCCCTCAAGTGCCAAGGTATAACGACTTCGGACCGAACCTCTTAAAACTCGTAATGAAATGATCGTACACTTATAAGTCCCTAATAAAGGAAATCCTAACTGACCAAACCAGAGGAACCACAGGTACACTGAGAGTTCTCAGAAGAGGTCGTGGTGTTAGGTTTTAATAGTCAAGAAACCGTAAGTCGGAAGAAATACCAGGTTGAAAGTATAGCACATACTGATGACCTCTTTGGTATTGAAACTGATATACCTGCAAACAGACGTTTCATTGTAGAGACGAAAACTTATACGACAGATTGCAAACAGTAACAAAAAGAAGGTTCCTCGTTTACAGAAAATTAAAGTACCGACATTAGTGACAGGTGTCACTAAAACCTCGGGTTCTTTTATTTTAGACGGTGGCAAGGGTGAAAAAGGGGAAGTTAAACGGTACTTTACAACCCTGGTCTACAGTACTAGAATCAAAAAACTTACAACTCAAAATTTGGTTGAAAAGGTGAGAGGAGAAAGTGGAACTAGTTGTCCGACAAATAAAGGAGAAACGAAAGACAGTAATCTCAACATAGTAGAAGTATAGACTCCAATAACTATAAGAGGGTCGTTGGAACTAAGGTCGAACACTAAGTAGGTCAGACCGTAAATCTACTACATGAGACTTATATCCAATTTGTTCGTCCCACTGTCATATGTCGGAACTACATGAGGAAAGGGTTAAAACTGGTTCAGCCAACAAGGTTCAGACCAAGATTGACAACGAAGAAGTCGACGTATGTCCAAAGAGTTCTCCGTCCACTCCACCAGACCATAAAGGTAGAGAAATTCATAAAAGGTGTCAAAGAACACCAGGTGTGTCAGTTTCCGAAATCGCATCAGTTACTTCGTCTTCATCTAAAAAAAAAAAGACCTTAAGGGAACGAAAAAGATACTAGGTTGTCTACAACTGTTAAACTAGAGACCAAGGAGACGGAAAAGATATAGGTCGAACATGTAGACCTTAAAAAGTCAAGTGTGTGACGACTTCGGAGTAAAATTCCTAAAACTCGTAATGGAAAGACCTTACACTTTACTCACGTTAACATACCATCAAACTTATAAGAAACCGTAACGGGGAAAACCCTTGACCTATTGAATCTCCTATCGTTGGGATCTCTTGTTAACAGATTTGACTAACTTTCTTCTACGGTTCCTCTTCATTTGATAATCTAATAGTCTATGAAAAGAAGTACACCTTCTCATATGACTGGTTACTCCATGGTAAAGTGTGGTCAGTCTTACCGACGTTAGGTTTTCAGATGTTCGTTATTTACGACCTCTCCTACACCTCTTTTCCCTTGGGAGAATGCGACAACCATCCTTACGTTTGATCATGTCGGTGATACCTTTTACCACACCTCTAAGGAATTTTTTTTGACGTGTATCTTGACGGAATACTGGGTCGTTAGGGTGAAGACCCGTATGTGTGGCTCCTTTGGTCTTAACTTTCTCTGTGTACATGGGGTTACAAGTAGCGTCGTGACAAATATTATCGGTCCTGTACCTTTGTTGGATCTACAGGTAGTCGTCTACTTACCTATTCTTTCGACTACTTACTAGTTGTAGACAACCTAGTAAGTAGTCGTCTACTTACCTATTCATGTATATGTGTTACCTCATAATGAGTCGGTAATTTTTCTTATGTAAACTTAGTCAAGATTACTCTACCTACTTTGACCTCGACTAATAAGTCTCACTTCATTCGGTCTTTCTTTTTGTGGTTATGTCATATGACTGTGTATATATACCTTAATTCTTTCTACCATTACCACTAGGACATACGATCTGTCGTTTTCTCTGTGTCTACATATCTTGCCTGAAAACCTGACACTCCCTCTCCCTCTCCCACCCTACTAAACCCTCTTACCGTAACTTTGTACACATGATAGTACATTCTTTACTTCATGGTCAGATACAAGTTATGTTCTATGTCCTACGAACGTCGACCACGTACCCCTACTAGGTCTCTCTGCTATACCCCACCCTCCACCCTCCCCCTAAGTCCTAACCCTCGAGCATATGTGGGCACCGCCTAAGTACAGTTACATACCGTTTTGGTTATGTCATAACATTTCATTTTATTTCATTTTTTTTTTTTTTCTTAGATACCCTCCTACTTCGTTGTCCAAGTTTATTTAGGTTTCTTGATACTGTCATCGTTTTAGTTAAGATCATTGTATTTCATCCTATTACATAGTACTGGTTCACCCCCAAATAGGATCCTTAATTTTCATACAACTTGTAAGTATTTAAATATTTAGTCAAGTAATTATCAATAACTTATCAATAACAACAACAATTCAGTGATTCAGAAAAGACTGAGAAACGTTGGGGTACTTGACGTCGTGTAGTCCGAAGACAGGTAGTGATAGAGGGACTCAAACGAGTTTGAGTACAGGTAACTCAGTGAACACGGTAGGTTGGTAGAGTAGGAGACAGTGGCGGAAGAAAAGAACCGGAGTTAAAAAGAGTCGTAGTCCCAGAAAAGGTTACTAAGTCGAGAAACGTAGTCCACTTTGATAACCTCGAAGTTGAAATCGAGGTCAGGAAGGTTAATTATAAGTCCCAACTAAAGGAAATCCTAACTGATTAAACTAGAAGAACGACAGGTTCCCTGAGAGTTCTCAGAAGAGGTCTTGGTGTCAAGTTTTAACAGTCAAGAAACCGTGAGTTGGAAGAAATACCAGGTTGAGAGTGTAGGTATGTACTGATGACCTTTTGATATCGAAACTGATATACCTGGAAACGACCGTTTCACTACAGATTGTCAATTAAAGTAATTAAATTTCTTAAATTAGAATTAAGTGGTATAGTTATCCGATTTTCTTTTGTGTGTTAATTGAGTTAACTATGTTTTATACAAAACTTTTTCAAGTTGTACGGAAATACTATTCAGAATTGTTTGATGTTTTTCTTCCTATAAAAGAGTTGAACTACTTCCTACAGACCCTTTGATGTTGATTGTAATACAGATTACCAAAGGGAAATTCTATCCCTTTTTCTTTAGTCTCCGGAACCTCTGGTTCTGTAATAACGAAAGGGGAAAGTCTAACTAAAATCAAAATTTTTGAAACAATGAAACATATACATAGTTTACGTAATAAAGTCATTTACATTTTAAATTAAACTTTATCACGATACTAAATACTTACATTTTATTATTTGGTTCCCTTCACTCCATATAAAACGACTATAAAGTTTCACGAAGACTCAGACGACAGAAATTAAAAACAACAACAACAACAATTAGACCCTAGTGTTAAAGTCGTAACTCTGGTTCGTAAATTCGTTATGTATGAATATTTTGACTAAAAGATGTTTTGAGAGATACTTTAGGTTCTTTTCATTTATTTAAGGAGTTTTTACCCTTCACTTAGGTGTATTTTACTAGACTATTTTCGGCTTAGTTTCGGAAACGGAGGCGTCTCCCAGATTAGACCAATCACCCTTTTCTAAACTTTTTGTTGTAACGGTTTCGTTGTTTCCTTTTATTTGGACAAGAAGGGGTCGACGGTGAAACCTTATCTCGACTGTTCGACCAAGTGTGATGCAATGAAACTACCTAATGTGAAAGTGTCTAATAAAAGGAGTCCTTGTACGTAAAATTATTCATTTTTTTAGATTCGGTCATTTCAATTACTTCCATCATAAAATCCGCAAATGCGTCCGAATCTTCCTGAAGGGTCCACCGGGATCGCCACTTCTTGGGTGGACGGTTACGTCCTCTATATTCTTTACACCCAATCTAGGATTCACTCTCCTAGGGGATCTCCTCTCGTACTGTTGGGTGAGGTCATAAGAACGGACCTCTTAGGGTACCTGTCTTCTCGAACCACCCGATTGTCAGACATCCCAACGTTTCTCAGTCTGTGTTGACTTCGTACGTATCCGAATATTCTCATTGATTCGTCAAACCCCGAAAAGACCTTAGTGGGTCTAATTTGGTTATCCATCTCTAGATGAACCGGACACGTAGAATAGAACCCTTCACAGATTTGATCTAGTACACTTTTTGTCTTTTCGTCAGATGAATGAAAGGACACCAGGTCGAGGACCTTAAAATGAGATGACACTTTAGGTCACATTGGTTGTATATTAAAAGTTAAAATTGAACATTTAATGAGGATATTCCCCTTACAAAATTCTCCATTCGCTATATAAAAGTCTCGTTGACCTTTTAGAGTTCTGGATTTTAAAAGTCGTAGACGTTAGTTCTAAAATGAAAGGAATTAGGTACGTCTCGTTCCATAAACGTCACATTTCGTCCATTAAAGTAAGTATTAGTACTTGACATAAATTCATTAGTCGAGATACGTATTAATAAGTAAGATCGAAAAAATCCCTATATACGTAAAAAAAGATCAGGGATCGAAAAGAGGCCTATATACGTGTAAACAAAAAAGTTTAAGTTTAGGTCGGCATTTACGAAGTATTGAACCAATACATGACTAAAGACGGGTAACTATTCTATACTACTTACAGAACCTTTGTTTACCCCATCCTTCCCTGTCAAGACTACTTTTTCCTTACACTGAACAGACATCACAGGTGTCGAACACTGATAATATACTGAGACAATTGTTATTACGAGTAATTAAGACACTCTAGTCATTGAGTGGTTGTAATAACTATTATAAGTCCAAGGAAACTTCCTGTGGGGTGGGTGGGGTTTTGGAAGACACGTTCAAGGTTTACTTAGGATGGACACAGGTTGTTACACTGATGTCGACGATCTCCGACAACGAAGGGTGAAGTCTCCCTCAGAGGAGACCACTGACCCATAAAGACGGAAAACGGTTTATTTGACTTGATAAGACATCCCAAACCGGTGAGTACCAGAACGATAAAGAGAGTCTTTTGTCATTGGAGGTGTCTAACGAAGTGATTGTCTTGTAGAGTTTTGTCGTCCGTTGATTTTCCATTTTTACTACGAGTGAAGGAAGGTCATAAGTGACGGGACTTCGTTACCTCACAAGATACTCCTTCTCCGTTCACTGAAGGAGAGAAGACACGGTAAAGGACTCTTTCACCAGTTTTCATCGGGAGAGAGGACCGAGTAGAACGTGACTCGATTGGTGCAACAACGACAACAAGTCAGTGATTCAGAACAGACTGGAAACGTCGGGGTACCTGACGTCGTACAATCCAGAGGGACAGGGAGTGACAGAGGACCTCAAACGGGTTCAAGTGTAGGTAACTTGACCACTACGATAGGTTGGTAGAGTAGGAGACGACGGGAGAAGAAAGAGGAAGTCAGAAAGGGTTGCAGAATCGGAAAAGGTTACTCAGTCGAGAAGTGTAGTCCACCGATGTCATAACCTCGAAGTCGTGGGTAGGACGGTTACTTATAAGTCCCAACTAAAGGAAATCCTAACGGACCAAACTAGAGGAACGACAGGTTTCCTGAGAACTCTCAGAAGAGGTCGTGGTGTCAAGCTTTCGTAGTTAAGAAACCGTGCGTCAGAAGAAATACCAGGTTGAAAGTGAAGAGTTTAAAGACGGTTTCATCTTTGTATAGTATAACAGGGAGTTTAGACGAAAAGGTCAACTCCAAATAAAAAGACATTAACAATGGTGGTGAGAGAGTAGGTGAGTACAAGAAAAAAGTTTTAAGAAACTTTAGTTAGACAAGGTCAGAGGTATAGTCTACTAAGACTTCTCAAGTAACTAAAGTTTAACAGAAAACGTATCATAAAAGATACATAGTACGCAACTAAATAAGTGAATGATCTTGACATAAAGTATTTTTCGTTTGATCCAATCGTGACGTAATCTTCAAATCTACGTTTTTAGATTTATTTCATATTATCTTCTCAACTATTTATTAACATTATAATACGTTTTTATTAAATCCAGGGGTAATGAATGAAGTTAATAAATTTATAATAAAAACTATTGATAATTTCAATAGTTCGTAAGTCTTAGAAGTTGAGTTAGGTTTAACGAGGTTCATTAGTTTAATCAAAAGATTTTCGAAACAAGACATAGATATGTGTAACGGAATTATTGGTACCCTAGTAAGAACAACATATCAATTATTTTAGGACTCAGGAAACTAGTCGTAAACCTGGAAGTTTGGTGGAACGATTTGAAAATAAATAGATAAGAGGATGTTTATTGGATACGAGACCGGTTGAAACTGATGATTGGTAAAGGAATTTCTAAAACGGAAAAGAAAAAGAAAGTACATAACCAATATTACGACAACAAAGTCGATTCTTACAGGAGGTCGAACGGTAAAGGTCTATAGAGTATGGTTTGTCTCCACCTTGATGAAAGAAGACTTAAGAATGTAATGAAAGGAACAGTAGACCGTAGAGTATGTATGATAAAATGTAAAACAAATACATACAGGTAGAGAGTGGAGAGGATTATCCTATCTCCAAGACAATTTCTTTTTCCAATATCGAATAGGTAGAAAATAAAGTGTTCAGTGTGTCATATGTTTTGTCTAACATATAAGTTAAACAACTAACGTACTTTTAAATAAAATAGTCGTCGTTTAGGGAACTGAATATCGTTTCCACTAACTTACCTTTATAAACAGTACCTTTAGGATAAAATATAATTGAAGGTAATACATTAATTTTTATACAAAGGTACCCCTTTTTATTGTCATTGTGTAAATCCTTCTTTGACCACTCTTTACACCACTGATTGAGATACTTTATGACTCGTTACATGTGTTTTTTGTAACAGATCTTCGATAATCGGAAGGATGAACAAAAGTAAAGGACTACGGATTAAGTTACTCATAAACCACTTATTAATTTATTTTCTCTCAAAAGTAAGGAAATACCTTCAGTCAAAAACGTAAATTTGACAATAAAATTCAATCCACAGATGTGACTGTATAGACTACCCTTTTCAGTTTCGATCTGATAACTTATTCAGGTCAATCCCATTCGGAGTACCGAGAGTAAGATGAACAATGTCAGACACTACTGTGTTAGTTCAAACCCAGTCAGTCAGTCGGTCAAGTCAGCGAGTCAGCACAGGTTGAGAAACGCTGGGGTACTTAACGTTGTGTGGTCCGGAGGGACAGGTAGTGGTTGAGGGCCTCTAGTGAGTTTGAGTACAGGTAGCTCAGCCACTACGGTAGGTCGGTAGAGTAGGAGACAGCAGGGGAAGAGGAGGACGGGGGTTAGGGAGGGTCGTAGTCTCAGAACAGGTTACTCAGACATCCATTCCCTTTTTTTTTCCACTAAACTCCCTTTAATGGATTACGTAAATTTTCTTTAAGTAAAGATAAGTTCACGTTTTAACGAATTAAATGGAATGAAATATAATAAACGACACAAGTTGTACCTTTACACGAGAAGTTTAGGGAGTAATTCTATCCTGAACGATAGGGTAGAAAGTCATTTCTCGATGTTCGAAACTTTAAGAAGTCCCAAACGGAGTTGACGAGTTACGACGTAATAGGTTTCCGTGTGCGAAGGTCCGTGTCAAGTATATGTTCTTACATCATTCACTACGATATTCATTTAATTAGTTACTATCCCTGGTGAAGGGGACGTTGTACATCCAGAAATTACTACCGTCGATTATAGACGGTAGTAAAACAGAGGGAGGACCTTACTTCACGACAAAAAATAATGAGAAAACCGATCCTTCCCCTGGTAAAAGACTCCAAAGGTAAACCAGAAGGTTCGGTTCCCGGTGGACCCTGTCCCGTTATTAACGACACACCCAGACGTTTGTGTTACTTGGGTGATACTCGATATACATTGGTTCTAAGGTAAATAATCGAGTAAGAGTGTTTTAGAGTGAGATTACTTCCCGTTCTTCCTAGTATCTTTAATCCCTATTTAGTTTATTTAATCCCTAGGTCCATCCTAATCCTTATTTAGTTTATTGAATTCCTAGATCCATAGTCGAAATCAACTGTAGGGTACAGGTTATCCATAAATTTACAGATCTATTGGGAACAGGTGTTCAAGTCCGTGAAAATCATAACGATAATCACATTCAGAAGACCGTTTTGGGTGTTTGTTTTTGGACAGAAAATAATAATAGAAGTTTATAGGAATATAACGGAAGAATGTACCCTTGTTGTAAGGACCAACAGTCGACAAAAGGAGAAAGCAAATTTTCCATTGGAAATTAATTACAGACTAAATGTAGTGATTTTTATCGACATATTGAATAACAATGATAAACTACAGGAAAAAGAGAACTACTAAACCTCTACAAGAAAAATAACAATGAAAAGTCGTCAAACTGCCATTAACAGAGTCCTACCAAAGAAGTGTAAAGAGTTGGAACTACACGGAGATTCTGTGGGGAAGTCTTTATATCCGATACAATTGGTATCGACTATCCTAACGACGATCGTACCGGAGAAGTGGACGGTTAGGAGAATCCTCTGACGGAATCAACTTCTCTCAGTGTTACCGGTTCCAATATAGTAAAAGGGTTCCTCTATGTCTGGGACACTAAATGTATTTACATATACCTCTCGAGACTTTCCAGTAAGACAGAAGTTTAGGGGGTAAGGTGAGGGGAGTGTATGTGTCCCAGCTGACTCTGAAAATACGTCTGATATAGTGTCAAGTAGAAAAGGGACATGGGTCAGAACGAAGAAGGGGAAGTGAGGGGGTCATAACTACTGTCTTCCTAAGGGTTCATTTAGAGGATGTACGAATGGTCTATCAACTACCCTTCTTATAAAACGTCTTTGACCTCAATCCTACTCTAAAACTTCGATCTAATGGATGACAGACCAGTCGTCATTCCTTGAATAATGAAACCATCCATCTAATTTCTACTCAAGACCGTGGTCCGACATCAGGTCAATACAATTTTTAAAGTGGTCATCCGTTGGTTTACCATATGGTCACCTTCCCTTACGTAATCGACGGTACTTTACTCTTAAAACCCCTAATTGTCAGTGACTATCTTGTTTCCTGATCGACCGACAACGATTTGATATAACTACAAAACTTTTTTACTATTTTCCAACTTATATTTACTAATCATGCATTTTCGATTTACACTTTCTTCACCATCCCATCTCCCTCAACTACTGGTTTGGATCCTGAATTAGGATTCATCTCTTTCAAGGATTTTTCATGTTCAGGGTTGGTTTGTTCCAGACGTCACGATTGTACTTCTAGGTTTTACCTTTTCTTATACTGAGATTGTACACCATACTCCTAAAACCCCTACTCCAAGGACTGCCAGAACTTAGGGGTTTAAAGGGACCTTGATTACTCGGACGTTTCCACCAGATCATGAGGTATAATTTTTGTTACTAAAAGATTAACGACCTTTTAAGACGTACCCGGAAAGGGGGTACACTGGAAAGGGTTTAGACAGAATTAGAGGAAGGGTTCTGTGACATCCTAATATTAATACTAATTTTAACCTTATATTGTATCGATCTCTACAAGACCCAGACCATTACCTTCTTTCCCTTATACATGAGGTCTCACTGACACCTTAAATCCATCCTAAGATTTACACGTACTAGTTTCTCTACACTTTGTATTCTACCTCTTCGCTATCAGATCATCAGAATGTTGTGTGATGACCGTATCTTATGAATTATCGGACCGCTTCTACGACCTCTACCATACCTGTGTAGTGATCCTACCGAAGATCTTCGTACTTTTTTCGTTACAGGGTATGATTTGACTCCACCTTTACGATGCTAACGGTACCTTCTACCACCTGTTTCCGTATTAGTCCGAGTCTCTTTTACTGTACGAGAGCCCCTATATCATACATTACATTCCTTTGAGTTACTTCTTGACATAAAGTTTCCTCCTGGACTTCCTATGTAGTAAATGGTTTCGCTATACTTTACGTGCTTAACCAAGGTCAAGACGTATCCGATATTCATCGGTTTTCTTTTACAACGTAGATGGGATTGATCTTTTGTGACCTATTACGTTATTTAACGTTTTAAAAGATTCAGATAGTCTCTTATTTTATTGTTCCATTTGACTTAAAGTTTCCTACTATTCGGGGAGACCCTTCTACGTCTTGGGTATATGAGAAAACGGAAACCGTCTAATACCCTCCTTCTTCGTTTTAGGCATTTTCGTCTCAACGTTTTTAGGTGACTATATATAATTAATTAAAAATTTTTGTCACAAGGGTTCGTCCCGTCGAATCATAGGGACCCTCGGGTTCAACATGTCAATTAAGGCGATATTTAAGAAAAGGCCACACGAATCATTTGACTAACCCCTAATCCAAGCCTCTCACACTATTTCGAATCATCCACCATTGATAGACTGGGACCTTCTGCCCGTGTTGATGGACGAAGACGTTATCCTGTCTTCGTTCTGTACAGACGGAGACCCCCTCTCTGTCCTTTGGAAGGGTGGTGGTCCAGTGTCACTGACTAATGACCATCCATTTCTCATATGTCTTTTTATGAGACAAGGACTAACTCCTCGTCCTTTGAAGTGACTCGAGTCCTAGGTTCGACAATGTTTTGACTCCAGACGAAGATGGTTCCTTCCGGTTCTTTACGAGAGGACATGTTCTGGACGGTGTCTCCGTTCCGTCTTCATCCATCTGTACCCTTCTCTTTCCATCCTGCGACATTTTTTTTTTTTGGTTTTTTTGTTTTTTGGGATCAACGTGTCTCGAACGACTTCCGTCTTCGACTTGGTCTTGTCTCTTGTGACAGTGACACTCGAACAGTGGTTCACTTTTTCGGTGACGACACCCACCTAGTCCTTACATACCTGTCTCCGGGGTAACACCATGTAGGTTTCTTCCTGACGATTTTTGTCTACCTTGTCTTTGGGAGACCATCGTGTCCAGTGTGACATTTCGTTGGGTGGTCCCAGTACTCGTCTTCTAATACTTTCCACTGTTTTGGGGTTGGGTCGAGTCGAGGCGTGATGTGATTGAGTCGACGTAAGGGGAGTTTTGTGTATTACCAGGTAAAGACCTACATTTATGGGAAACAGAATCCGAGGTTACAAGAATATATATGTTTTATACTTGTGTTATTTTTGGATACTTTGTGTGTTTTCTACTTTGACTTTTATTTTATGTAACAATCCTTTATTTCGTTATTTTTTTAAATCTGTGCTAGAACTATAATATAGATCCTCTGTCCCTGAAAATTTTGTGATACTAATTACAGACTTTCTTTGGTCGTCTTCTCCATTTGTCGTATGTAATTTTCTGCGTCTTAAAGTCGTCTTTCTATTTTTCGTAATTTTTTCTCTAGTTACTTTTATATCTTGATTTTTTAACAGGTTCTATTTCTTAAAAAATCACACTTCTTCTGGTCTATATAGACTAACTTCAGTGACTTGAATTTCTATCTAGTTATTTTTAATAGATTCGACGTTGTTTCTTTTTATCGATACCATGTTATAGTTTGTCAGATTAGATACTCATTGACCTCAACGTCTTATTCTTGTCTGAGATCCTGTCTTTTGTTATTAAATTCTATATTACTGGTTAATCAAAAATTTATAAATTATTTCACTTTCTTAGAATGTATATATTCTTTAAGTCTCTAAAGGTTCTTTTTTTTTTTTCCACTTTGTGTTAGTGTAAGTCCGTATCTTATATGTTTATCGACTTTTAGTCTTTGTCTTTTTATGAACTTTCGTTGGTTTATTTTTCTTTGTGTACATGTCTCCTCTTTTCTATTCTTAATATCGTGGAAAAGGCCTTAAGAAAGGTTTTGTATTCTTTTACTTCAATATAGAAATTACACAGTTTTGACTTTTTAGTTTGTTTTTGACAGTTAAGTCTTAATTTGTAAATCCTTCGTATAGAAAGTTCTTACTTCCATTTTATTTGTTAGAAAAGTCTTTTTGTCTCTGACCTTCTTAATTAATGGTCGTCAGTTCTTACAACTTCTTTTAAGAAGTCACTGTTCGACATATTATAGTCTACTTTTATTTAAACCTATGTGTGTTTCTTTGATTCACGGTGATTATTATTTATACTTCTACTTAAATTATCTCTAAGAGACATATAAATTAAAAATATTTCTTATTAACTGATATGTGTTATCGTAACATAAAACCGTTAATATATAAATCTTCTTCATTTTATATAATGTCAATATCATGTATTCTATCTTTACTCCTTTTCCTGAATACGGTAACGTTTTCCAAATATGATACAAACTACACTATATAATAATTGTCCTAACTTCCATCCGACACTATTCAATTTCTTCGTCCTACATTTGAGATTTCATTGTTTATTTTTTAATATTTCTTATATTAATGATTTGGTTGTCACTTTTATATTACTTTATTACTTTTTATAATCCAGGTTTTAATCCGTCTCTCTTCTCCACCTCTCCTTTTCTGCACTGTATTCTTTGTTAATCATTACACGTGGTACTGTCTTAATAGTTAGTTATGAAATTTACATTTACTGATTTGTGAGAGTGAACTTTATGTCTCTTATTGTCTAACCTATTCCTATTTTCGTTCTGATTTCATATACGTCAGAAGTTCTCCACATGAGATTTATATCTCGTAATTTCCTCCTTTTTACTTCATTACACTTTTGAAATTACTCTCTGGGACCCTGACAGATAATTATATTCTCTTTCATGTAAAATCTCTGGATTTATAATGGTCCCTACGTCTCCTATAGTACATTACTGTCTTCGAAGAGTCTGTCATTTCTGAGACGGACGTTACGTCCTTTGGACCCAAGCTAGGGACCCAGTCCTTCTAGGGGACCTCTTCTCTTACCGATGGGTGAGGTCATAAGAACGGATTTCTTAGGGTACCTGTCTCCTCGGACCACCCGATGTCAAGTACCTCGGTGTTTCTCAACCTACGTTGACTCGTTGATTGTGAAATTGAAAGTTAAGACGTTCTTCTGTACATATTAAGGATTTACATATACGTAAATTTTTGTCTCCAAGTTTTACGTGGGTTTTTGGGGGTCTTAGAAAAAAACAAAATAAAAATAAAATAAAAAAATGAAATGTTATGACATAACCAAAACGGTATGTAACTGTACTTAGGTGGTGTCCACATGTACTCAAGGGTTGGGACTTGGGGGGAGGGTGGAGGGAGGGGTATAGTAGAGAGACCCAGTAGGGTCACGTGGTCGGGGTTCGTACGACATAGGACATAGCTTGGATCTGATCGCTAAGTAAAGAATGTGCTATCATATGTACAAAGTCACGGTAAGAGGGTTTAGTAGGGTGGGAGAGGGAGAGGGTGTCTCAGGTTTTCAGACAAGGAATGTAGACACAGAGAAAACGACAGAGTGTATGGCCCAATAGTAATGGTAGAAAGATTTAAGGTATATATACACAGTCATATGACATAACCACAAAAAGAAAGACCGAATGAAGTGAGACATATTAGCCGAGGTCAAAGTAGGTGGAGTAATCTTGACTAAGTTTACATAAGAAAAATTGCCGACTCATTATGAGGTAACACATATACATGGTGTCGAAAGAATAAGTAAGTAGACGACTATTTCCTCTTTAAGTGTTAATACCGACCTCTTAAATTGTGAGGAAAATTATTGAATGTCTCGTTTCTCTATCTTTTAGTAATCCCTGTCTCTTCTGACCCCTCTGTAATAGTTAGTTAAACTGTATTATCTACGAATTTCTTATAAGGTAGGTTGTTTTCGACTGAAGTACATGAAATATTCACATGTACCTTATAAATGGTATTTTATTGAATAAGACCCGGTCTTTTGTTTAGACTTGTTAAAAGTTTCTTAACTTTAGTACGTATGTTGAATACGAGAGACTAATGTTTTCTCAATTTAACCTCTGACTAATATCTTTTCTATAAACCTTTTATAGGTTTCCCAACTATCACGTTTGTGTTGTGTTAAAATTGATCGGGTACGTAACTCAATTTTTGTTTTAACGTTCCCTTAAATCTTTTTCATAAACCTTACGTTACTCTATTTTCGTGTTGTATGGTCATAAACCTCTTACACCGATTTCTTCATAGACCCCCTTTGAATATCGATTTATAAATATAATCTTTTGTTATCTAGTCACAAACGGTCCCGAGAACTACTTGCACTTTCTCCTGTCACTTCTTCAACCGAATTTTGAGTGGTAAGTTTTTTACTTCTAGTACCGTAGGTCAGGGTAGTGAAGTACCGTTTATCTACCTCTTTGTTACCTTTGTCACTGTCTGAAATAAAAGAACCCGAGGTTTTAGTGACGTCTACCACTGAAGTCGGTACTTCAATTTTCTACGAAAAAGGAACCTTATTTTCGATACTGTTTGGATCTGTCGTATAATTTTTCGTCTCTGTGATGAAACGACTGTTTCCAGGCATATCAGTTTCGATACCAAAAAGGTCATCAGTACATACCTACACTCTCGACCTGGTATTTCTTCCGACTCCCTACTTCTTGACTACGAAAACTTGACACCACAACCTCTTCTGAAAAGTCTCAGGGAACCTGACGTTCCTCTAGGTTGGTCAGTTAGGATTTCCTTTAGTTAGGACTTATAAGTAACCTTCCTACCTACCACTTTGACTTAGAGATTATGAAACAGGTGGACCACACTTCTCGATTGAGTAATCTTTTCTGGGACTACGACCGTTTCTAACTTCCGTACTCCTCTTCCCCAGTTGTCTCCTACTTTACCAACCTATCGTATTAACTGAGTTACCTGTACTCAAACTCGTTCGAGGTTCTCTACCACTTCTTGTCTTTTCGGACCTCACGACGTCAGGTATCCCGACGTTTCTCAACTTGTACTGACTCTTTGACTTATTCCTCCCTCTCTTCTTACACAACCGTCTCGTGTCTCCTAAGAATCATCTCACTTTTATAAAACATAATGTGATGTCACCACTTATGTGAAGTAACATTTAAAGAAGTTTGTGTCTTTTATATGTTTACACAGGATTACATTTGACACCTGAGACCTATGATTACTACACAGTCACATCCGAGTAGACAACATTACTTACATAGTGAGACCTGTCCCCGAAGTCAAGTCAAGTCATCGAGTCAGTACAGACTGAGAAGTACTGGGGTACCTGACGTCGTACGGTCCGGAGGGACAGGTAGTGGTTGAGGGCCTCAAACGAGTTTGAGTACAGGTAACTCAACCACTACGGTAGGTTGGTAGAGTAGGAGACAGTAGGGGAAGAGGAGGGCGGAAGTTAGAAAGGGTCGTAGTCCCATAAAAGTTTACTCAGTCGAGAAGCGTGACCCACCGGTTTCATATCCTCAAAGTCGAAGTTGTAGTCAGGAAGGTTTCTGATTCGCAGAAAATTAAAGTACCGGCGTTAGTGGTAGACGTCGCCAAAACCTCGGGGGTTTTTATTTCAGATGGTGACAAAGGTGACAAAAGGGTAGAGACGGAAATTTAAGGGATTTTGTTTATTGGATCTTCCTCGGTCATTAGGGACGGGGTTTGATATAATTCATGACGACGGATTTTGGGTCTCTTTGCACAAACAAAAAACACAAAAAAAAAAGGGGTGACTTTTCTCTTTCTACAGAATGGTTCTTCGAAGTTGTTTGTGTTTGTCATTCGTTAACACGTGTCATTTCAACTTCTCGAGTCACGCGTTCTCTCACCTCTGAATGGGAGTTTAAAGTCCCAGGTATTCTTTCGTCATTCCAGTCACTTGAGACGCCCATAACCGTGGACCGACGAATAACCGGAGTTTCAGTGGACCCCAGAAGAAACCTAGGACAAAGACTACGGTACTTGACAGTTTTTAAGTCTTTATTGTCTTTCTTTGGGTTACTAAGTGACTTCATTGCTAATCATTTTAAAATAACACGTGTGTGGTCTTGGCGGGGGGGGTTATTTTTTGTCAAAATTTGACCCTCGTGGGTTTGGTTTTGTACCTTACTCCGAGGTCCAATACAACAATACTTCATTGAATGTATCACTCTTTCGTCACTGACATATAAGAAATGTACATAAGATGTCCGATATTGTAATCTTAAAAGTCACCGATGGAGGATAGTTGGAATCCTTGTTAGGATAGTTGGAATCCTTGTCAAGTTCAAAACGAATACTAAAGGTCTCCGTATTGGTTCTTTATGGGTCCAATTTAATCAGAACGTTTTATTCGATTTAATTTAAAAGAGATAGACTGACTTCATCAAAACAGAATAGCCCTTTAAAAGTTCCGACGAGAGACAAAGCTAAAACTGTTAACACTTTCATTTCAACAGGATTTTATATTTATGATAAAAAAATTTTTTCTTACTTTCTTCCTGTGGTAATTTCTATGATGTCTAGTTTCCCTATTACTACCTTATAATAATTTTATAAAAAAGATATTTAAACTATTACCTACTTTACCTCTTTAAGGAACCTTCTATGTTTGATGGTTCCAAGTAAGTTCTTTTGTCCACAGGGTCTATCAGGACATAGACAATTTTTGGCGACTACAAACCAATTTCACAAAAAGTGTTCCTTATAAAGTGACCACTTGAGATAGTCTGTAAATTCCTTGTTTATTATGGTTCAGATGTATTCAAGAAGGTCTTTTCTTCTGTCGTCCCTTAGGTCTGTGCAAAATACTCAGGTCGTCATTATTATTTTGGTTTCTGTAATATTCATTACTTTTAGTGGTAAAGTGATTATTTATATCCGTTCTTTTTTTTAGAATTACTTTATTTTCGTTTTATTTAGACCATTATATATTTTGGTTATTATGTACTAGTTCAATATGACATAGGATCTTGACGTTCTAATAAAATTGTCAACTTTTTACTTTGTGACAGTTTCGTGATATAATTCATTGAGTTTTTCTTTTTTTTTTTATTATTCGTACGTTAAAAGATTTATCTGTGTCTTTTCTAAGACATGGGTAAGTACTATTTCAAAAATATTTTACTCCTGGTCTTCTTTGATGAACCAAGTGACATGATGTGACACATACAAATCATACCTCCAACTAATTACAGATTTCCCCGTTGTCGTAGACATTTACTCCCCAAGCAAGGAACACCAAGGAAAAAAAGACCCTAGAACTAGGAGTTCGAGATCGAATATCAGATTATAAACCTAGAAGTCGGGTCATATTGTGAGGACTGGAAGTGGAAGCCCAGTCCGAAGACACTTTGATCAACGTATAACCTTTTAGCCTCTTCTTACCTTCGTTCATACACACACACATGAGTTAACACAGGTTAAGAAACTTTGGGGTACCTGACATTGGGTGGTCCGAGGCGACAGGTACCTCAAAGGTCCGTTCTTATGACCATTCATATCACCTCCGTCCCGAAGGACCCACCACGATCACTATTTCATGGGCGGACGATTACGTTCTCTGCACTCTTTGTCCAAACTAATGACCTAACCCTTCTAGGGGACCTTCTCCCGTACCGTTTGGTGAGATCATAAGGACGGATCTCTTAGGCTTCCTGTTTCCCCTGACCACCTGATACCAGGTATCCCAGTGTTTCTCGACCTGTACTGACTTCACTGAATCGTGCGTGTGTGTATCACCTCAGTTCATATCACTTCCGTTGAGTGGAATCTCGTGAAAGTTAGAAAGGTCTTAAAATAGGGGAGTTCTGGATCGATGGAAGAAACGAGATAATATGAAGGTTCGTCGACAAAAGAGATAAAATAAGTCGAAATTATCCTCCGGAATGTTTATCGACACTTTTCTTCCTTTCACTTTTCGTTTCCTCTTTTCCTTTCTATATGGGTAAACTTACGTCTCAAGGTTTCTTATCGTTCCTCTCTATTCTTTCGGAAGGAGTCCACAGTCACGTTTCCTTTTGTTATCTTACCTTTTCTGATCTCCAGAGAAGTTCTTTTAATCTTTATGGTTCCCTTATAAAGTACGTTCTAGACGAGTTATTTCCTGTCTTTACCATCCCTGGATTGTCTTCGTCTTCTATAATTCTTCTCCACCGTTCTTGTGTGTTCTTGACACGTTTTTTCTAGAAGTGTTGGTTCTATTAGTGCTACTACACTAGTGAGTGGATCTCGGTCTGTAGGACCTTACACTTCAATTCACCCGGAATCCTTCGTAGTGATGCTTGTTTTGATCACCTCCACTACCTTAAGGTCAACTCGATAAGGTTTAGGACTTTCTACTACGATACTTTCACAACGTGAGTTATACGGTCGTTTAAACCTTTCGAGTCGTCACCGGTGTCCTGACCTTTTCCAGTCAAAAGTAAGGTTAGGATTTCTTTCGGTCACGGTTTCTTACGAGTTTGATGACGTGTTAACGTGAGTAGAGTGTGCGATCACTTCATTTCGAGTTTTTAGAGGTTCGGTCCGTAGTCGTTGTACACTTGGCACTTGAAGGTCTACAAGTTCGACCAAAATCTTTTCTGTCTCCTTGGTCTCTAGTTTAACGGTTGTAGGCGACCTAGTAGTTTTTTCGTTCTCTCTCGGTCTTTTTGTAGATAAAGACGAAATAACTGGTACGGTTTCGGAAACTGACACACCTAGTGTTAGTTGACACCTTTTAAGACTTTCTCTACTTTTATGGTCTAGTGGACTGGACGGAGAACTCTTTGGACACACGTCTAGTCCTTCGTTGTCAATCTTGACCTGTGCCTTGTTGTCTGACCAAGGTTTATCCTTTTCCTCATGCAGTTCCGACATATGACAGTGGGACGAATAAATAGAATATACGTCTCATGTAGTACTCTTTGCGACCCGACCTCCTTCGTGTTCGATCTTAGTTATAACGACCCTCTTTATAGTCACTGGAGTCTATACATCTACTGTGGTGGGAATATGTCTTTCACTTCTTCTTGATTTCTTGGAGAATTACTCTCGCTTTCTCGTCTCACTTTTTCAATCGAATTTGAATTTTCAACCGAGTTGTAAGTCTTTTTCTTCTAGTACCGTAGACAAGGGTAGTGAAGTACCCTTTATCTACCCCTTTGTCACCTTTATCACCGACTGAAATAAAAAGACCCGAGGTTTTAGTGACGTCTACCACTGACGTCGGTACTTTAATTTTCTACGAATGAGGAACCCTCCTTTTAATACTGGTTGGATCTATCGTATAATTTTTCGTCGCTGTAATGAAACGGGTGTTTCCAGTCAGATCAGTTCCGGTACCAAAAAGGTCACCAGTACATACCTACACTCTCAACTTGATATTTCTTTCGACTCGTTTCTTCTTAACTACGAAAACTTGACACCATGACCTCTTCTAAGAATTCCCAGGGAACCTGACGTTCCTCTAGGTTGGTCAGGTAGGATATCCTCTAGTCAGGACCCACAAGTAACCTTCCTGACTACAACTTCGACTTTGAGGCTATGAAACCGGTGGACTACGTTTCTCGACTGAGTAAACTTTTCTGGGACTAAGACCCTTTCTAACTCCCGCCCTCATCATCCCCTGTTGTCTCCTACTCTACCAACCTATCGTAGTGGTTGGACTACCTGTACCCAAACCCACCTGAGGCCCTCAACCACCACACCAAGTACCCCAGCGTTTCGCAGTCTGTGTTGACTCGCTGACTTGACTTGATTTATCAACAAAAACTATTCTTCGAATAAATTTCTGTTTAATGAGGTAGTGTCTCGTTCTTCAGAGACGAATTAAATTAGAGAAAATTGAAAACTGTATTAGTCGTACCAATAATATATAAGACACAATATTGAAGTTATAAACTTGAAAAATACTCAGACGAACAGTCCAGAAAACACGGACGACCTAAAAATAGTACCTCAGGTGGATCGGATGGGTAAATTATCATAAATCGATATTTAAATGGAAGAAAACTCTCGATCCGACTTGTAATCAGAGAGGTCCTTACTAAAAGTAATCAAAATGATGGGGAGACCTAACGATGATGACATCCCTAAAAACTCTAATTTTGGAGAAATAAAGTTTGGTCATTTTATGTTTAAACGATACGTTTAGATATACTCTTATATGGACGTCAACTTTCAAAATAAGGGATTTAGTACCTAACTCTTTTCTCTAAAAAGAGACCAAAGGACCCTCCTTTCCGTCTAAGTAAAGGTCTACGTGAATATGGTTCCAAATGGGAAACCTTCCAGATCGGATTACGGTTTCGTCCACCCTGGTAGATACTCTAAAGGATGGACTTTGACCAAAGTCCGAAACAGAACACAGAAGACACTCCGGTACTTTAGAGTTATAGTTCAAGTAAGTCCAAAACTTTTACAGAAGTCCTACCTCGATTTTAAATCAGAAACCGATTAGGGGGATCCGAAGACCAAAATGACTCAAAAACTGAAGACTATAAGGTAAAGATTCTCGGTCGGGAATTGTTATAAAAAAATTTAACTGAAATTTTATAAAATAGGTAAGACAAATCAATGAGAGTTCCTCTTTCAACGATTCTAAGACATCTGAGGGGTTGAGATTCTTTATCTACAGATATAAGTAAAAATGTATATAGTAAAATCAACTAAGAATACTGATATACAGTCTCTTCCGTTACCGTGGGGTGAGGTCATGAGAACGGACCTTTTAGGGTACCTACCTCCTCGGACCATCCGACGTCAGGTACCCCAGTGACTTCCAGTCTGTGCTGACTTACTGAAGTGAAAGTGAAAAGTGAAAGCACGTAACCTCTTTCTTTACCATTGGGTGCGGTCACAAGATCGGACGTCTTAGGGTCCCTACCCCTCGGACCACCCGACGACAGATACCTCAGCATGTCTCAGCCAATGCTGACTTCACTAAATCGTCGCCGTACTGATAGACACTTTATCTATAATAATAACTATAGTGAGGTGGTCCCTATCACAATGAGTTCCTTTATCTCATTGAACGGGGTTTAGGTCAACTCGAAACGAAGTGTGGTGTAAAAGACTACAAGTTGGGGTAAATAAAAAAGTATTATAAAATAACCGGTAGTAAGGTGGACACCTCTTATTTATCAAACCGGAGGTTTTAAACGTAGTCAAGTTTTCAATCTTCTTCTTGTGTGTGTGTGTGTATAAGATAAGACCCAGGGTGAAGACATATTGAAATTTTAGGGAATACTAAATAGTTTGATTGGGTCAAATCTTTCCTATATCGATAGTAGTAAAAACGTCGATTGACCGTAGTGGTCTGTAAGAGGCAGTTTTCTTGTAGAGACTTGTCGTCGACGGAGGGTCTCTTTTAATTAGTATTATGATCCTCAATCTTTTTAGGTTGTGTCTAAAGTCCTTATAACGTAAAAAAAATTGGGTTTGAAGTGTAAGAAGGACGTCACAAAGTAATGTTTTATATCCACAGTGTGTTTTTGTAGTGTCGAAACGAAGAGTGACATACATAAAATTATTTTTTAGAAACTAGGTACTATATCCGGGACGTCCGTTTTTGAAGAAAACATAATTCTTTATGGGAGTGATACTCAAAGTGAGTACAACCATTTTTATAAAGGTCGTTTTAGTTCCCCTTTTATCGTATGAATTCGTTTTGTTCGTCTACTACACTCTTAATCGTTTGTCAAAAGAGATTTAATTTAGAAGAAAGTAAAAGCAAGAGAGTTCAAATATCTTTATACATCAAACCCCGATGTAAACAAAAAAATACAATTAGTAACAATAGTCCAGAATAGTAGTTCAGAAGGTAGAAATGAAGCACAGAAGGTGGAATCGAGAAAGTCTCTAATTTCTCAGGAAAACCCTTTGGATATAAGATCTGAATCGACGTTTCTTTATTTAACGACCGAAAGCTTTTAAGAACGTTAAACCAAGAACGTTTACGGTCAACTATAAAAGACGAAACAATGACTTAAAGTGAAGATGTAAAAGAAACGTCTATAGACTTACACACGAACCGGATTAACCAAAAAAGTCTACGAGATCAAAAAAATAACTCCCAGTCTTGTGATTCTCTAAATATATGATTCTTTATATAATACTTTATTTTTTATAAAATAATCGGTAGACCGAAATAGTGTAAATACACCCCGAACCCCAAGAGTATATTTATCCGTCGTTTACAGTATATGACTCTGGATTCCGGTGATTACGAAGGGATTTCGATCTCTTTTGTTATTTTTATGAAAGACATGTCGGTCACGTGTCTTTTGGTGTCTATTCAATAACCACAAAAAGGATTGGAATAAAGGGGTCGGAATAATTCTATGTTAACTGTTTAATTTTACCATATATAAATTCCATACGTTTAACTACAAAACTATATATATATGTATAAAACTTCATTAATGGTGTTCGTTCGATGAATTATATAGGTAGTGGAGTATATTCATAGTAAAAGGGAAAAAAACACACACCACTCTTGTGAATCCTAGATGGTAGAATCATTTAAAGTTTATGTGTCATGTCATAGTAATTCATATCACCGAAACGAACGGATTGTCAAAGATTCTCACGTCCTTATCCCTCGTTAATTGTCTGAAAGGACCTATGTGTATCGAGATTTTCTCCGGTCCGGAGGAAGGAACACCGTCTGATGCTGAAATACCGTCGTACGTGTGGCTCACATTAACACAGACGTATCGAAATACTATCTAATCTCCCCTTTTTTTGGTGTAAGTAAAAACTTTCTCTGACGGAGGAGGGAACGGAGACAACAGAAGAAGAGAAACAAGAGTTAGGTTAACGAGACTAGGACGTCAAGGTAGTAGTCTGGTGGAGTAATAAATCAGTCAAAGTCATAGTTTGTTTAGAACACTGACTATAGAAAGAGTAGAAAACTGGATAAAAATTATTAACCGGGTAAAAAGAATCTTTATATCACACTATTTTTCATATACCCAAAACTTATCGACCCGAGTTAGAGTCCAGATGATGGAAATGTTTACACTGGAATTCAATGAATTAAAACCCCACCCCACCCCACCCCACAGAATTAAGAGGAAAAAAATAAGATGTTTTACCTCGAATAGTAAATATGAGACCTCCTACAAAGACTATTGACTTATTTCATTGTATATAATTTTACAAACCCCGTATTTTCTGTGAGTTGTTATAGTCAAGGAGAAAATGACTTTCAGAACTGTATCTACTAAGTAAGTCTTCAATTAATTTCTATTGAATTAATGTTGTGAAATATGTCTCCACACTCGTCCCAATTTCCTACTTGTCGTCTACCACTTCGTGGGTCCTTGATTGTCGTTTACCTTCAACAATCGTGGGATCTGGACTTTCCTATCTCCTTGGGTACAAGGACATAGTCGACTCTGTATAACCGTAGTCACACACCCTCCGACGAACTGTTCAAGACACCGAAAATCGTCCTCTTTCGTCGACGGCAGTTTTAGGGGGACGGACTCATCTCCCTCCCTTATTCACCTCCGTCTTTATTATATGTAATTAGAAAGATAAAAGTTCAGGAGACTACAAGACGACTCTAGAAAATAACTGACTAGGGTACACCTTTTATCTCTAGTTCTTTCGGGTTTATTACGACAGGTGTCGGTAGTAGAAGGACCCTGTGTCCTCTGTATCTTCCCATTTATTATTTAGGTTTTCTCGTTTACCTCTTAATAGTTGTGTCAACGAAAAGAAATGGAAGGTGAAGAGAACGAGGTTTCAAGATAAATAGATGTAACTAGTGAGAAGAGGGATAATCGACAGTCATCTGACACTCCGGAAAGTTCCGTTCCTATCATAAATAAGTACTGAGATCGTGAAAGATTTCCTGCGCGGTAATTTGTCGGACCCACAACTTTTACGTTGGATGAGATATGGAGAAAACCTTTTCGTGTAATCGTTCATATTCTTGAGAGTTTCAAGGTATCTTTTACTATCATTGTTATTTATAAACGAGTGTTTTAATAAAAAGTTTCTTACGGTAATTACACTTTCGTGTTGAAGGTCTTTTACATCAAAACTTTTAATAACGTAAGGATAGTGACGTCTACCACTGACGTCGGTACTTTAATTTTCTGCGAATGAGGAACCTTCTTTTCAATACTGGTTGGATCTCTCATATAAGTTTTAGTCTCTGGAATGAAACGGCTGATTCCAGACAGATCAGTTCCGATACCAAAAAGGACACCAGCACATACCTACACTCTCAACCTGACACTTCTTCCGACTCGCGGTTTCTTAACTACGATAACTTGACACCACAACCTCTTCTGAGAACTCTCAGGGAACCTGACGTTCCTCTAGGTTGGTCAGGTAAGACTTCCGCTAGTTGGGACCCTAAAGAAACCTTCCTTACTACGATTTCGACTTTGAGCTCATGAAACCGGTGGAGCACACTTCTGAACTGAGTAACCTTTTCTGAGACTACGACCCTCCCTAACTCCCGTCTTCCTCTTCCCCTAGTGGCTCCTACTCTACTGACCTACCGTAGTGACTGAGCTACCTGCACTCAGACTCACTTGAGGCCCTCTACCACTGCCTGTCCCTCCGGACCGCACGACGCTAAATACCCCAGCGTTTCTCAGCCTGTGCTGACTCGCTGACTTGACTTGACTTGACTTACGGAGTAGATCCTATGTCTTGTACGAGATGTGAGTTATTCGTAAATCGTTTACGTATTTATCGTCCCAAGGAGATTCTAACCCAAGACTTAACCAAAAAGTCTCCTTCAAAAACGGAAGAAAAGAGATAGGAGGGAGGTCTTTGACGTTAGAACAGAGGATCATTCTCAGACTAACTGATCTCAAGATGTAGAAAAGAGTTCTATAGATATCCTGATCGACGGACCCCCACTAGATCAACATAATACTTACTTTTTACTTGTAGTAGTAATAGTTTTAGAAGTGGAAATGAAAAATAGGGTTTATATTAAGTAGAATGACACAAACCCCTCTAGAATAATGAGAACTTTCTTTACCGTCCTGACGACATCCGTAGACCTAGACTTGAGTGTTCTACGGTGGAAGGTCTGTGGACGGAATCGAAGGAGGGTATGAGACAGGGACTTATACAAGGAAACTGTAACTAGGTCGAGATGACCTACTCTAAAAAGATCAAAATTTGGGAAGGGTCACTTACAACCGGTAGTAAAAGGAAAGGTATGTGTCTGAGATCTCGTACCTGGTAGTAGACTGAATAAGTAGAAGACGACGACGACGACGATTCAGTGAAGTCAACACAGGCTGAGACACGTTGGGGTATCTACCGTCGGGTGGTCGGAGGGGACAGGGACCCTAAGAGGTCCGTTCTTGTGACCTCACCCAACGGTAAAGGAAGAGGTTACGTACTTTCACTTTTCGCTTTCACTTCAGCGAGTCAGCACAGGCTGAGAATCGCTGGGGTACTTGACGTCGGATGGTCCGAGGAGACAGGTACCCTAAAAGGTCCGTTCTCATGACCTCACCCCACGGTAAGTAGAAGATCTACGTTTTTTTAGGTGTTTTTACCTACGTTACTTTAAAGACATCTTTGAAGGAACTCCACGATAGTCCGGGAGAGGGATAGTAGTATCTTGGATAAACAGAAATTTATTGTAATTGGAACTTTAATTTGGTTTTAACCGTGTCCTCTCGGTTTATATCACTCATTTTTCTCCTCTCTATCTCCTAAGAACTCGTCTAATGAAGACAAAAGACTTCTCCCAAAGACTAAAATCTCTCATCTTCTCGGTCTTTCTTATCTACGGTTCTCTTCTTTCTGTTGAAGATACTTCTCTATTTGGGGAATCATTAATGGGTTCAGGTCTAGAAAAGGAAGGAGAGAAGGACCATACCACTGTAACCCTTGTCTGACCGTCTTCTTCTCCTAGGTAGTAATATCTCTTTACATACGTGAGAACTATGAATCTTGTCGTCTCTGTTACTAGACTCCCGTCGTCTCTGAGGCTGGTATTACATGTATCCCAGATCCCGAGGTAAAGGTATGTAAGAGACCTATCGTTCTGACGAAAGACGTAGAATCTTTCCGATTAGTACATAAACGTATATTTTAAATCCCAACATGGGGAGACCAGTATCTTTGTGCAGTTGTATACGACGATTCAGTACCTCGTATACAGTTTCTTACGTATTGAGTACGAAGAAGACCAACGTTCCCTTAGTGACCGAATCTTTAAATCAAAGATAATAAGATGGTCACTCCCAAACTAGACCCTTCGTCTTGGGAATCGTCAACGTACCTTCTTCCTCAGACACATCTCTAATCTGTCATGTGTTACACCTTCCACTATCTCTTCAGACACTTTCGAGAACAACTTAGACCGTAACCTGGACTTCAAAGATAGTTAGTCGTACCAACCGTCACCTTTTTTTTTTAGTGGATCCGCACTTCGTTTCCTTCCACTGTTGTTTGACCTTCAGTCCACCTGTCTTATTTTGGGGACAGACATAGTTTGGAGTCACTACACCACAAAACAGTTTATTCGACCATGGGAAGAGGTGATTGGACGTGGACACGTTTCGGATCCTAAATCTCTTCGACTTACACCTCTTTTTCGGACCTTCTCGAGGTTCGGTCTGACGTAAAGGAGGAGTCAGTCTGTTTTATCGTCCAGTCACTGTTATACATAGATAGTACGATAGGACTGGAAGTCTTATGTTGACGATTAAAAGAAGGAGTAGGGTTTAGAACGTGTCTAAAGAGGATACTGGGCAGAATTAGGTCTTGACATATTCCTTTCCTTAAGACCTTTAGTAACAGGATTGAATTCTCGTCGACTGTACTATATTTTGGTGTCGTTCATACGAGTACAATCTTTAAGTCTTTTAACCTTTCCATAGACTTATCTAAAATCCCTATTATAGATATAGTCGGTACCTTAAGTCTCTCACCCAATCTTGTGTTTCTTGAAATATCCATAACTCCACTCTACCGGCATACAGATGAATAAGACTTCGACAATCACCCACTGTATAACACGGAGATAAGGGAGACATTTTGGTTCCTAAAGTGAATTGACGTCAGACAGGATACGAACTTTCAGTAAAACAAAAAAAAAAAAAAATGAGTCGTTAATTACCTGAAGAAATAATTACTACTATTTTGAAGAACAAGAAGAGGACGGAACCATAAACCAAATAAAGGTTTTATCAAAAGTATTCCAAAATTCCTCGAAACTATTCTTTCCGTATATCTTTAATTTGGTTTTTTTTTTTTTTTCTTAAGACTGTCGATTTCTAATTTGACACTCACGTTCAATAGTCAGATTTTTAGTCCACGAAATGACGTACATTTATAAAAAAATTTCAAATAAACATGAACTAAGTACCACACTCATCAACGTAATACTTACTAGTCACTGTAGTCATTTTGTTACAGTGTGATGATGTTAAGACCACGTAGTTTTTACGTTTTGATTAATGAATCGAGAAGTCAAGTCAAGTCAAGTCAAGTCAGCGAGTCAGTACAGGCTGAGAAACACCGGGGTACTTAGCGTCGTGCAGTCCGGAGGGACAGGTAGTGGTTGAGGGCCTCAAGTGAGTCTGAGTGCAGGTAGCACAGACACTACGGTAGGTCGGTAGAGTAGGAGTTAGTAGGGGAAGAGGAGGACGGGGGTTAGGGAGGGTCGTAGTCTCAGAAAAGGTTACTCAGTTGAGAAACGTACTCCACCGGTTTCATGACCTCAAAGTGGAAATCGTAGTAAGGGAGGTTTCTTTAGGGTCCCAACTAGAGGAAGTCTTACCTGACCAACCTAGAGGAACGTCAGGTTCCCTGAGAGTTCTCAGAAGAGGTTGTGGTGTCAAGTTTTCGTAGTTAAGAAGCTGTGAGTCGAAAGAAGTGTCAGGTTGAGAGTGTAGGTATGTACTGGTGACCTTTTTGGTATCGGAACTGGTCTACCTGGAAACAACCTTCTTATTACAGAGACGAAAAGTTATACGATAGATCCAACCAGTATTGAAAGGAAGGTTCCTCATTCGCAGAAAATTAAAGTACCGACGTCAGTGGTAGACGTCACTAAAACCTCGGGGTTTTTTATTTCAGACTGTGACAAAGGTGACAAAGGGGTAGATAAAGGGTACTTCACTACCCTGGTCTACGGCACTAGAAGCAAAAGACTTACAACTCGAAATTGGGTTGAAAAAGTGAGAGGAGAAAGTGAAAGTAGTTCTCCGAAAAATCAAGGAGAAGTGAAAGACGGTATTCCCACCACAGTAGACGTATAGACTCCAATAACTATAAAGAAGACGTTTAGAACTAAGGTCGAACACGAAGAAGGTCGGGTCGTAAAGAGTACTACAGGAGACGTATATACAATTTATTCCTCCCACTGTTACATGTCGGAACTACATAAGGAAAAGGATAAACCTTGTTCAGACAACAAGGTACAGGGTAAGATTGACAACGAAGGACTGGGTGTATTTTTTCGTTTTACCGACAGACTCTTCCGGAATGTTTATCGACACTTATCTTCTCTTCGTTTTTCGTTTCCTCTTTCCTTTCTATGTTCGTAGACTTACGTCTCAAGGTTTCTTATCGTTCTTCTCTATTCTTTCGGAAGGGGTCGTTAGTTACGTTTCTTTATCTCCTTTTGTTATCTTACCCTTTCTGATCTCTAGAGAAGTTCTTTTAATCTCTGTGGTTCCCTTGTAAAGTACGTTTCTACCCGAGCTATTTCCTGTCTTTACCATACCTGGATTGTCTTCGTCTTCTATAATTCTTCTCCCCCGTTCTTACGTGTCTTCTTGATATGTTTTTTCTAGAAGTGCTGGTTCTATTAGTACTACCACACTAGTGAGTGGATCTCGGTCTGTAGGACCTTACACTTCAGTTCACCCGGAATCTTTCGTAGTGATACTTATTTCGATCACCTCCACTACCTTAAGGT
This sequence comes from Capra ibex, assembly GCA_006410555.1. Classification (NCBI taxonomy): domain Eukaryota; kingdom Metazoa; phylum Chordata; class Mammalia; order Artiodactyla; family Bovidae; genus Capra; species Capra ibex. Next base: position 29,712,259 of record SJYO01034137.1, on the reverse strand, counting down.
CAACTCGATAAGGTTTAGGACTTTCTACTACGACACTTTCACGACGTGAGGTATACGGTCGTTTAAACCTTTTGAGTCGTCACCGGTGTCCTGACCTTTTCCAGTTAAAAGTAAAGTCAGGGTTTCTTTCGGTTACGGTTTCTAACTAGTTTGATGGCGTGTTAACGTGAGTAGAGTGTGCGATCACTTCATTACGAGTTTTAAGAGGTTCGGTCCGAAGTCGTTGTACACTTGACACTTGAAGGTCTACAAGTTCGACCAAAATCTTTTCTGTCTCCTTGGTCTCTAGTTTAACGGTTGTAAACGACCTAGTACCTTTTTCGTTCTCTCAAGGTCTTTTTGTAGATAAAGACGAATCGAGAATTACTTTATGTTTTCGGTGTAAAATTACAATCCCAACACCAAGTTTGACTTTTTTTTTTTTAATATATCAGTTGCAATTCCACTGACTGTCATTAGATAAAAATTTGGAACTTTACCATAAGATCTTGTCTAGTATCTCCCAGATGTGTAGTAAAGATGGAGAATAGTAGTACTTGGTGTCTCTTGTACAAAAGTTTTAGATCGACCGACTGAAAGTACCCTTTTTTGTACTAGGAGTCAGTCCAACTATTGAGTAAAATGAAGTAGACCGGGTTAGATTTTTATATATTCGTAAACAGTAGTTCCTGTTTCTTTTATTTTCAAAACGATATTTATAAATGTTTATGAAATGTTGTCTTAAATTAGAAGTTAGTCTAAACGTGTTTGGTTCTGTGAATTCCGTTTGGAAATTAGATTGATATCATAGAGAATCTATTAAGATTCTTGTATATGTCTCTCTCTCTTTCTATTTATAAGTGACCCTACCGTTTATATACACCAATATAGATTTTTACATGTTAATTTTTATAAAAGGTTACCTAATTCTGAAATAGAGATTAGTAGGTTGAAAACTTTTCAGTAGACCGAAAGTATAGTAGGTTAAGAATTTTGTCACGACGGTTCTAGTTTACGGGAACAATTCTGTTTTTTTTTTTCAATGACTCCCTCTAAGACCCTTTATAACGATTCACCCGTACGAAATACAAAGGAGAGAAGAAGTACGTAAGTGTAATGTAGTTTCATTCTTGACGACCACATCCTGTCTTAAGTATTTTGGAGTTACCTGAATGGTGGTCCAAGACTCAAGTGTGTAGGCAAGATGAGTTCTCGTATACCGTTGAAGGACCCGTGGAAAATAGAGGTAGTCAAGTCAAGTCAACGAGTCAATACAGGCCGAGGAACGCTGGGGTACTTAACGTCGTGTAGTCCGGAGGGACAGGTAGTGGTTGAGGACCTCAAATGGGTTTGAGTACAGGTATCTCAGCCACTACGGTAGGTCGGTAGAGTAGGAGACAGTAGGGGAAGAGGAGGACGGGGGTTAGGGAGGGTCGTAGTCCCAGAAAGGGTTACTTAATTGAGAAGCGTACTCCACCGGTTTCATAACCTCAAAGTCGAAGTCGTAGTAAGGAAGGTTACTTGTGGGTCCTGACTAGAGGAAATCCTCCCTGACCAACCTAGAGGAACGTCAGGTTCCCTGAGAGTTCTCAGAAGAGGTTGTGGAGTCAAGTTTTCGTAGTTAAGAAGCCCCGAGTCGAAAGAAGTGTCAGGTTGAGAGTGTAGGTATGTACTGATGACCTTTTTGGTATCGGAACCGATCTGCCTGGAAACAACCGTTTCATTACAGAGACCGAAAATTTATACGATAGATCCAACCAGTATTGAAAGGAAGGTTCCTCATTCGCAGAAAATTAAAGTACCGACGTTAGTGGTGGACGTCACTAAGACAGTTTAAATCATTCCCCAAAACGAAAGTAACCCGAAGGGACCACCGAGTCTGTATTGTCTAGGCGGACGGTACACCCTCTGGACCCAAGTCAGGGACCCGACCCTTCTAGGGGACCTCTTCCCTTATAAGACCGGACATGTTAAGGTAGGTACATATCAGGTACCCCAACGTTTCTCAGTCTGTGGGATTCGCTGAAAGTGACAAAACGAAAGGAAAACGTCTATCGTGATCTTTACAACTCGTACCCTCGTAAACTCAGGTATGTAATATATAGAACAGGTAGTAAAGTCGTCGTAGTGAGAAGGTTGAGATCCTCTACATAGATTTATTTGACCAATAAATAAATACATAAATAAATAAACCGTTAAAAAGTGTACATATACAACAGTCTTTTAGACTTTTTCGGGGACACTCTCTTATTACTATCTTAGGGATTACGGGGACTGGATAAACGAAGTTTCTTATTTAATCTACACCCTTAGATTGTTGAAGTCACTTCAGCCATTATTACTTTGGTGAACCAAAAGGACTATTAGAAAGAAGTAGAGATTTCACGGAACATGTGGTGTTAGTAGTCGGAAGGAAGTGGAATTTATGTAAAATAATAACCGAATCTTAATGAAAATATTTTTATGAATAGTTTAATGACAAAGTGGGAATCCTTTAAGATTAAAGGAATAAAATTATACAACTCTCTTTAAGGGAAAAAGGGTGTGAAATCGATAGTAAGGTGTAAGTTTCTGGAGATAAGTAAATCAAACTATGAATGGGTTTATTCTCAAGATAAAATCATGAACGAAAGAGACTTATGACTCACGTAGAGAAGACCGAGACTATAGACCCTACGGTTAAATCAATTGTGAAACGTTCACGAATGAAGTCCGTATTTCGAGACAAAATTGAACTGGAAGACCTTAAGGTGCCTAATACATGATGCCGTCGATAAAGAGAAGTAATAATAATAAAAAAAAATAAAAATAAAAAAATGACGATTCTGATGTAAAGTGATAAGAATTTGACTTCTTAATATTCCCTTTTACAAAAGGAATAGTTCATGACGATGACGATTCAGTGAAGTCAGCACAGGCTGAGACACGCTGGGGTATCTCCCGTCGGGTGGTCCGAGGGGGCAGGGACCCTAAGAGGTCCGTTCTTGTGACCTCACCCAATGGTAGAGGAAGAGGTTACGTAGTTTCACTTTTCACTTTCACTTCAGCGAGTCAGCACAGGCTGGGAGTCGCTGGGGTACCTGACGTCGGAAGGTCCGAGGAGGTAGGTTCCCTAAAAGGTCCGTTCTCATAACCTCACCCCACGTTAACGGATTTTATAGCGTTTAGGACTACGAAGATTTTGGAAGAAAAAATGTCTTTAGAGTAGACATGATTTCCCAAAAGAGATCAAATGTAACAATCGTAGTTCGTGTCACCATATTAGAGGTAGGAATTGTAGAAGGAGAGATAAGAATCAGTCCCAAGTTTCATTTGAAACATTTGGTGACCCCTAATCAAGGGACTAAAACGGGACGTCACCTATAGTGAACAGGAACTAACGATGGAAACGGTAAAGGGGGTGTCCCCTTTCCTGAAGAAACTATGGAGTCAATCATTTCTTAGGTGGACGTTACGTCCTCTGGGGCCAAACTAAGGACCTAGTCCTTCTAGGTGACCTCTTCCCTATCCGACGAGTGAGGTCATAAGAACCCGAAGGGAACACCGAGTCGACCATTTCTTAGGTGGACGTTACGTCCTCTGGACCCAAGCTAGGAACCTAACCCTTCTAGAGGACCTCTTCCCTTTCCAATGGGTGAGGTCATAAGTCCGGACCTCTTAAGGTACCTGACAAATCAGGTACCCCAACGTTTCTCAACCTGTGCTGACTCACTGAAAGTGAAAGGCGTCGTCATCGAGACGGAGAAACGGGACGAGGACATTGGGAAGTGAAACAGATGAACCTAAAGAAAAGCGAAAAGGTCTTAGACCAAAGTCAGGACTTGCACCGAAAAATGGGAGTTTTGTGTCTTATCTTTGAAGATTGAAGATATAGATCGAGTCTAAAGACCCTAGGTGATGAACTTTCGATTACTATATGGTCTATCAGGGTCGATAAGTCTTCCTTTAACGAGGAGAGAAAGGGAGAGAGACAGAGAGAGAGAGGGTATAAAGTTTGATATAGTAATAGATTGTTCTTCTTGTGATCCATTTGTAATGAGAAGGGACTGAGATTCTTTTGTTTTATCCACTTCTGACAAATACCTTCGTCGTTATAATGTCTATCTTGGACGAATCTTAAAGTTTAGAAGTAAAGGATTAAACGTTGGTTTAACTCCTATTTCTTTAAAAGATAATGTCTGACCGTCCGATGTCAGGTAGCTCAGAATTTCTCAACCTGTGCTGACCCTCTGATTCGTACGTAAACACTCTTCTTAGGGGAACAAGACACCTACACCCCTTGACACCGACAATGAGTGACGACACCCCGTACAGGGACATGACCCCTCTTATAATGGTAATACGTTAACGATGAAAAATGGTTTCTTGTACTTTTCCCTAATTTCTAATTATTACAACTTGTAAATATCAACTCCTCACGAATATTTACTTACTTTATCTAAATTTTGTTTAGTTTTGTATAATAAAACATATACTCCTCGTCGAAGAATTTAGTATGAAAACGACTAGAGGGTTTCCCTGTACACATGACAGTTGAAATAATGTCATTTGTCATGGTAATAAATGACAAACATCTTGAAGATATGACATGGAAAGGTCATTATTCATAGTCACCTGTTCGATGGGGGGAAAGACCCTAAGTCAGTGACGGAACATTTCTCTTCCGAATCTATGCTTCTATTGACTCCGGGGTCGGCTGAGACTGGAAAATTCTAATTATGTGGTCGATGAGTGAGACCAAATCTTTGAGAACACGTGCGAGACGTTGGACTCGTCGGTCGTCAGTCTCGTCTAAGAGTGTCAGTCTAGATGGGTAAGTACGTGGAATGTTAGCCGCGAGAAATTTAATGACTGTGTGAACTATTCGACACAGTCATTCAAAAGACTTGCACACACTTTTGCTTCACACCGAGTGTCTGTAGAGAAAGAGGACAGTGGAGACCGTGGAAGAACCAGACTATTTGGTTGTAGAACCAGACTATTTTACACTTAAAGAGACACTTTGGAAGGATCGAAAGAGTCTTAATCAACAGGGAAATACAGGGAAGTATTATAAAACAACCACAAAGATTATAACCTAGAAAGTTACTAAGTAACATAACTAAAAAAAAAAAATCATATAGACAGAAGGACGATCTGAAATTCGTAGAATTTTTCTCTCACAAACTAAAAAAGAATTATGAACATAAGTTGTGTAACGGAACCAAATATCGGTTATGTGTTTATGACCAACCTATTACTTACTCATAAGAAAAATATAAGTTAAATTGAATACGGAAAATCCTTCTTCGTNCTTAATCAACAGGGAAATACAGGGAAGTATTATAAAACAACCACAAAGATTATAACCTAGAAAGTTACTAAGTAACATAACTAAAAAAAAAAAAAATCATATAGACAGAAGGACGATCTGAAATTCGTAGAATTTTTCTCTCACAAACTAAAAAAAGAATTATGAACATAAGTTGTGTAACGGAACCAAATATCGGTTATGTGTTTATGACCAACCTATTACTTACTCATAAGAAAAATATAAGTTAAATTGAATACGGAAAATCCTTCTTCGTATCTAGTCTTTATCAGTCTCTGTGAAATCCTTCAGATCTTCAACCAAGAGGACGAATCTATGATTTTAAACGAATATAAAAAAACGCTCATTGTAGTTCCTTTCCAATAATCTGTATTATATCTTCAAAAGTAAGAAATGAGAATGGTATTCTGAGTGACTTAACACGGCTCCAAATGAAAAGGGTTAATAAAATAAAAAATGTCAAAAGTTTAATAGATATATATTAATGAAAGTTAATTGAAGGGAGTCGGTTAGTTGTCTGGTATTTGAGTCGAATTCGTAAACACTTGTCTCGAAACACTACTCTTAGATAGGAATGTAATTAACAATCAAGTAATTTTCAATCCCGAGTCCTTTACTATCATCGATATAAACTTAAGGAGTAAATACCAACGTAATCATATAAACTCTATTCTGAAAAGTTAGTCCCTCGGTTCTTATAATTTACAAAATTTAATAGAAATAGTCTTAAGAATTCTACCGAGATTGTCATTTGTGTAAGTCCTTCTATGATTTTAAACAAATTATTGAGCTTCATTGGGACCCAGGATTTCCTTTCTTAGCGCAAGAAAAGACAGTGAACTGGGGTCACACCCATTGATGTGAGGATAAACACACATATAGATGAACATCAGGAGATTGCTTTTGATATTAGAGTCCGTTCATACCAATAAAACTTATATATGGATATAGATCATCTTCAACTAACTTTCTTTTATTTTAGGGTATCTTATTATTTGTACACCAGAGATTCCAGACTTCGTCTTTAAACTGTAAAACTCCCTGTCATTGTTCTTTTCTTTCTTCACTTCTTCTCTTGACTATTACAAACTTGACATGACTAGTCATTTGTCACGACGTATTTGTCTCACACAGTCCCGAATTTCGATGACTCACGGAGTTTTTCTCTCCAAATCAAAGACTTACTTCCTAACCCTTTCACTTCTCTTATTCTGAAACTCCACAGCGTCCTTTCCTTTCCAATATTGCCTCTAGACTTGAGATTCTTTTGGTCGATCTATTCTAAAACTAAAGGAACCCTGACTATTACTTAAACTATCTTGAATCTTCCGACCAGTCGTTTTGGTCGACTTTAATTACTTCCTTTAGACTTCGAGTTTTACATTACTGAACTGAAAACATCATATCTGTAATCCAATGTCACAACAATCTCTCTTCTTTTTGTCTTTAAGTCGCGATTTTTTTCTATTCGATAGTTCGGTACTTTTATGTACCTTCTTGGAATTTACTCGTAATGATTCACTTTCTTCCCAAAGGGACCACCGAGTCTCCCATTTCTTAGGTGATCGGTTACTTCCTCTGTGTCCTCTGTACCCAAGTCAGGGACCCAGACCTTCTAGGGGACCTCCTCCCGTACCGTTGGATGAGTTTATACGAACGGACCTTTTAGGGTACCTATCTCCTCGGACCACCTGATGTCAGGTACCCCAACGTTTCTCAACCTGTACTGACTCACTGATCGTGTGTGTGTGTTCACTTTCTCCAGTTAGATTCTTCCATGTATGTTATACTAGGGTAGTAATCCGTTTTGATGTTTGTGTTATTTTCTAGTCAACAACGGTTCCCACCATCTCCCTTCTCTCTACTTTATCTTGTGTCTTCCGAAAATCCCGTCACTTTTACGACACGCATGGTGATACTGTTACCTATGTACAGTAATACGTGAACGACTTTAGGTATCTGATAGGTTATAGTTTTCACTCGAGTCCATGTGTCACTTAAGTCCCACTAAAAGTATCCAGTCACATCCAGACAAGAGTCATTTTTTTTTCTTTTTTTTTCGTGGTAAGACCACTCACTTTAACTATCATTCCCTCCGATACATACACATCTCTGTCCACTTATATACCCTTTAGAGATGGAGGATGAGTAAAAATAACATTTGGATTTTGACGAGAAATTTTAAAAGAAAATTTATTAAAATTTATTTCATTTTTTTCTTTTCTTTTCGTCTTCTGTTTCGTTGGTTTGATTTGAGGGATCTACAAAGTGTAACTTTCTAATCCCTCTTCTCCTTTCTAATCGTTACAAATTGCATTTTTATTGTTTGGTTCGTTTTCCGTTTTATCAATAGACTCCTCCGGTATGTTTATCGACTCTTTTCTTCTCTTCACTTTCCGTTTCCTCTTTTCCTTTCTGTGTGGGTAGACTTACGTCTCAAAGTTTCTTTTCGTTCCTCTCTATTCTTTTGGAAGGAGTCTCTAGTTACGTTTCTTTATCTCCTTTTGTTATCTTACCCTTTCTGATCTCTAGAGAAGTTCTTTTAATCTCTATGGTTCCCTTGTAAAGTACGTTTCTACCCGAGTTGTTTCCTGTCTTTGTCGTACCTGGTTTATATCGTTTTCTATAATTCTTCTCCATCGTTATGTGTCTTTCACTTCACCGAGTCAACACAGACTGAGAAACGGTGTGGCGCCTGACAGCGGATAGTACGAAGAGGTAGGTACCCTAAAAGTTCGGTTCTCATGACCTCACCCAACGGTAAAGGAGGAGGTCTCCTAGAAGGACTGGGTCCCTAGCTTGGGTCCAGAGGGCGTAACATCCGTCTACGAAATGGTAGACTCGGTGGTCCCTTCATGTTTTTTCGAGAAATACTGGGTCTATTGGTGCTACTACACTAGTGAGTGGATCTCGGTCTGTAGGATAAAACGTTTCAGTTCACCCGGAATCCTTCGTAGTGATGTTTTTTCTGACCATCTCCACTACTTTAAGGTTGACTCGATAAAGTTTAGGATTTTCTACTACGACACTTTCACGAAGTGAGTTATACGGTCGTTCAAACCTTTTGAGTCGTCACCGGTGTCCTGACCTTTTCTAGTCGAAAGTAATGTCAGGGTTTCTTCCCGTCACGGTTTGTTACATGCTTGATGGTGTGTTAACGTGAGTAAAGTGTACGATCGTTTCATTATGAGTTTTAAGAGGTCCGATCCAAAGTCATCATACACTTGGTTCTTAAAGGTCTACATGTTTGACCTAAATCTTTTCAGTCTCGTTGGTCTTTAGTTTAACGGTTGTCGGCGACCTAGTATTTTTTTCGTTCACTTAAGGTTTTTGTTTTTTAGACGAAGTAACTGATACGTTTTCGGAAACTGACACACCTAGTGTTGTTTAACACCTTTTAAGGAGTTCTCTACCCTTATAGTCTGGTTGAATGGTCGGAGGACTCTTTGGAGATACGTTCAGTTCTTCGTTGTCAATCTTGGTATATACCTTTTTACCTGACCAAGTTTTAACCTTTTCCTCATATAGTATATAGTTCTGACATATAACAGTGGGTCGAATAAATTGAAGATACGTCTCATGAAGTACCCTTTACGAGCCGACCTACTTCGTGTTCTACCTTAGTTCTAACGACCGTCTTTATAGTCATTTGAGTCTATACGTCTATTGTGGTGGGAATACCGTCTTTCGTTTCTCCTTGATTTCTCGGAAAACTACCTCCAGTTTCTCCTCTCACTTTTTCGACCGAATTTTGAGTTTTAAGTTTTTTGCTTCTAGTACCGTAGACAGGGTAGTGAAGTACCGTTTATCTACCCCCTTGTTACCTTTGTCACTGTCTGTAATAAAAGAACCCGAGGTTTTATTGACGTTTACCACTAATGTCGTTACTTTAATTGTCTACGAATAAGGAACCTTCCTTTTGATCTGTCGCATAATTTTTCGTCTCTGTAGTGAAACGGTCGTTTTCAGGTAGATCAGTCTCGATGCCAAAAAGGTTATCAGTGCATACCTACACTCTCATCCTGGTATTTCTTCCGACTCCAGACTTCTTGACTACAAAAACTTGACACCACACCTCTTCTGAAAATTCTCAGGGAACCTGACGTTCCTCTATGTTGGTCAGTCAAGATTTCCTTTAGTTGGGACTTATAAGTAACCTTCCTGACAACGACTTTGACTTCGACGTTTCCAGAATCTTTTCTGGGACTACGACCCTTTCTAACTTCCGTCTTCCTCTTCTCCCGTTGTCTCCTACTTTACCAACCTACCGTAGTGGTTGAGTTACCTGTACTCAAACGTGTTTGCGGTCTACTACCACTTCCTGTGTCTTCGGACTACACGACGTCAGGTACCACAACGTTTCTCAGTCTGACTTACTGACTTGTCGTTACTTAAGACTTTAAATCTAACTAAGGATCTTTTACCGTCGTAGAGTTATTTGTAAAGACTCATTTAATTCCTTCACTGTTTACTTAATAACGTTTCCTTTATGAAGTCCATACTTACTATACTTAAGAGATCACGTATTTTTCCACTTTTGATGGAAATATTATATTTTTAATAATGTAGAATTAAATACCCTCATAGATCCTTACAAATCTCTCCTTTATATTTAATATTTCCCTTCTCACGAATCCTGGTTAGGAACTTTTTAGATGACCTTAATTTTAAACTTCCTCGACCGACGAGATCATTTTTATCTTCTTTGTCCTCTACACTTTCATCCCCCTTTTGACCAACTTCCAAAGTCAGACCTCGGTGACACGACGTCACGGTCACGACAACCCTCCCGTACGAAATGTTTTCGTTCCTTCACTATGTACTAGAGACATCGACATAAAAAGAGACTTTTATACCCTCGCCTTCAGACTAACCACTCCTCATTTCCTTTCGTAGTAAGACAAACAAACTCTAGATGAAGACTCTGTGTTGACGATACACTATAACTTGGTATTATAGACGTTGGATCAAAGAAGTATATATTTTACTTTTATTATTTTCTACGGAGTAACTGGAGTGTCCCAATGGTGTTCCTGGTTCACTGGTGTCAGCAGTCTGGAAGGATCGTACACTTTACATTGATACCTTTAAACATAAACCCCGTTACTATAAAGTTTACTTAAGAAAAAAAAAAAAAAAAATCAAAAAATAAAAAATTTAAAATTTTAGAAATTAAGAATGTACGCAAGGGTTTGTACTTGGGGGGAGGGTGGAGGGAGGGGTGTTGTAGAGAGACCCAAACCTATAAGTAAACATTGAAAAAAGGGGTCATTAGATCCGAATGGACATTAGTTCCGACTCAGACAGTTTTCCGACTCCCTTGAGTCCCGTCCGACGGGGGTTTATACGGTTTCACCACATAACTAATAAAACTTAATTTCAATGAACTCCTTATCGACCATATTCTTGTGAGACTGGGAGGACACAAACGAACTTTTGTCCTTTATTTCGAGGGTACACTTCTATAGGAGGGATCTACACCGCATCCCTCTCGTAGGAATAAGGGCCACTATCCCTTCGGTTCCGTTTCTTTCGACATATTTGTTTGGAAAATAAAGAAGTAATTAAATGATGGGGTTTGTCTTCGGACAAACAAAACAGTTTAGAAGTGTTTATTAACTGAGAAAAATAATTTTTTTTATAATTTTTTGGACAAATTTAATGAACAATCAGGGTATGGATACCCCGGAGGTATCCATGTTTTAATTTAAACACACGAACATAAAAAGAGGACAATTTGATAGAATACAATTAAACTAATAATCTGAACACTTTTCTTGGATTTTCCCATCTCCTTTGAAAAAAAAGAGAGGAGATGTTTCGACAATTGGTAAAGGAGGAATAGAAGAAAATGTTATAATTGGATACTATCTGTCCCTCTATGCATATGATGTTCGTAATCCGTTTCTGGTGTGTTAAAACCTGTGAGTGAGAATTTTTATTAGACAATAGTCTAATAGTCAAATTCTTCGTATAGAGTCGACCGAGTCGGGACCCGCCGTAATTTAGTAGATTGAACTATCGGTTTTAAATGATTTAGGTGAGTTTAGGGTCAAGGAGGTCAGAAGTGTACGGACTTCGTACGTGTATACCTATCTTTCAGTTCCTAAGTAATCTGGTGAACCTCTTAACTCGTTTTTGTGACTGTTATTTCCCTTACTGTCAAAGAAATATCAATCCACGTCGAGACTTTCTAAACATCGTTTCAGTCCGCTCCTTTGTTCTTTGATAACGAGACTTTTACCGAAAGTATTTTTAAAAAAAAAAGGTAGAGGAAATATATTCAAGTCACTCCACTACCCCGAGACACTTGTTGGAAAAATTCACGAGAAAAAAAAAAAAGAGACGGACGAAACACTCATTAACATATTCATCCACTGTTTCAAGAGTGATTAAAAAGAATAGGTGTTTTATCCAGTTACCATAGATGAAATTTTTAGACGGACATCACTAATTTACTACACATATATCAGTGGTGCAGAGAGTATAAGTAAAGTCAAAACCAGTGGGACAAATAGAAACGGGGAAGGAACTCAGAGTGTTCTAAAGTTTATTGATTGATGATTACATGATTGACTTTATTTACACACAAGGCATATATTTTTCGGTATCGTAGAATTGTTCCGGTAACCTACCGGTCCCAATCTTACTTGTGTCAAGATTATCATTCTGTTTTATTTTCTTGTCCCACTTCTTACATTTTAAAATCGAAGAAAATCGGCACAGTAAAGACTTTTATATAACCTCATATTAAGGGACATTAGTATTCCTTTGTACAAGGGACAAGGTCTCTAAAGTGGTCATTTTCTTTCTTTCATCTTTATACTTTTATGTGTCTAAATATTAACACTTTGATGTTTTGATTTACGTACCATGTATTATTCTTACTTTACTGGTATCCAAAACAAATACCCATTTTACCTTAGTCTTATAAGCTGGGATAGAGAAAGTTCCTTACGTGAATCTTTTGGATCTGTTCGTGTACCTCCTAGTAAAACACCTGAGTCTTTTCCGTTATCTTTGTCCTTACAGTTTCTTATGACTTGGTCCCCATCACTCAACTGGAAAAAAAAAAGGAGCAGACCATAGGGGGTCGGATGAGACAGAGTTCAGACGATCTTTGACTCTTCTCTCGTATCCGTACTTGTCTCTCTTAGAGGTCTTGTAGAATCAAGTCCGGTTTCACATGTTTTGACATTCATTGTCACCATCGTAGACTCTGGGTGTACGTGGATTTTGACTCTACCACCGTCCCTTTGAAAATAAAGGATAGTCTCATCGACCCTAGTGTTTTCTCATCCCCTTTATGTATAGGCAAACAAAGAAACAGAGAGACACAGAAAGATAGAAAAAACGAAGACATGGAGTCTGTCCGCCATGTCACCATCCTCCCGTACTAGCTCACTTTATTTATTACGAGGTTGAAAGACGAGAGTCATGGTTATTTTTCCTGGTTCTTAGTCTCTCCTGGTCCCTCCATTACTTCAATGATACACCTCTACAAATACTTACGGATCCAAATGGGAGCTTCTACACGATCCATCATTCTTATCCTTTTACCTCAGGTCTTACCACCACCGATTTTCTGTTCCTTCCCTTTTCGGGGGCTTTTATCTTGTTTCCTTCCAGGCTCCGGGCCTCCCTCCTGGAGTCCACCTTGTTTGTCGTGAGGACCGACGGGTCAAATGTATCCCGTCCGGGTCCCCCTCCTCTTTTGTATATTTTTCTCCTCGGTTTCCCGACCCCGAGAGAGAAGAGAAGCGTAGAAACCCAGCCGTACAGGAGTACGGACCTCCTACATAAAAGAACAATAAAAGATTTATTTTGACTCGACATTGTGACTATCAGGTTGTCGATATTGTGCCAGACGGGTTCTGGACTCTCGATATTGTGCCAGACTCTCGACACTGTACGGGCTCCCGAAATTGCAGGTAGCTAGTTTAAAAACAACTCTACTCTGTCTTGCCCCCTCTAATGTGAGGGGAACTACCTACATGCATACTATTAGGATGTGTGGTACGATTTCTGGAACTCTTGGCTTAGTTTTCCATCTGACGGTGAGTCCAGGGTCTGATCGATACCCACTACGTGTGGGTCCTTAATAGGTTTATCTTGACGTTTTCGAAACTTTTACTTTTACTGTAACTTTGGTGAAGGATGTCTTCTGACAACCAGTCTTGAACACTGGATTTGGATTGATTTAGATAACAGACTATTTTGGTTTTATAGTTGTACGTATTATCCTAAATTTGTTCTCGGAGTATTCTGTTGTAAGTTTACAGTTTTACGTTATGTTTTCAAATTGTACTTCTTTATCCCTTTTTTTAGAGTCAAATTCACTTCCCTTGTTTTCCGTGGGTACGTCTCTATTGTGTTTACAACATAAATAGATTATGTAAAAAATTTTAATCGATTATCAGGTTCTTTATTCCCGTTCGTGAGAACTTTGTTTACCTTTCTATTTCTTATATTCGTTACTTTATCTTCTGAATTTCTTCTTTGTTTCTTTTAAGATCTTAATTTTTGATGTTAAGTATTTTATTTTATGAATTTTACGAGTGATTGTCTTACCTTTACTGTCTCCTTACTTTACTATTTCTTTAATCAGGAACTTGAACTTTTATATATTTAAGTTTTATATATTAGATTTTTGTCTCTCTGTTATCTAACTTATTTTTATTATTCGAGTCCCTGGTTCCTCCGTTATGGTTTTACAGATTGTAACCACAGTAGTCTAACGGTTTATTATAAATATATATATATATAAAAATTAGTACCGATTTTGAAGGGTTTAAACCATTTTCTGTATTTGAACCGAAGTTCTTCGAGTCACCTGAAAATTTTGCTATTTGGATTTATTTAGGTACGAGTCTATGTAGTATTAGTTCGATAACTTTTAATTCTTTTTTTTAGTCCTTCCATAGGTCTCCTTTTACCGTACAATGAGCATTCCCTCACTCTTAAACTTACCGATTTCAAAGTTTAGTCTTTTAAACCTCCGGTTTTCGTTCAACATGATATAAAAATTTCACGACTTGAAATCTTATACTTAAACGTGTACACGATTTTAAGTATTTTAATAAAGTTTTCTCTTTCAAAATGAGATATAATTAACATTTTCATTTTAAACTTTATTCATGAATTTATTTTTTCACTTTATGACTTCTTCATAATTAAATTTTTTTACTTTAATACTCTCATTTCATCGAATAGAAACGATAGAAGAGGAGGTTTTCGACGGTGTAAGGTAAAGTAACTAAAAATGAAGTTTCAGAAGACCCTCTCTCTGGGGTAGAAAGTTTAGGAATGAGAGGACGAAAGTGACTCCAGTCCGAGTGTATTTTATCAGTAACTTCTTTGTCTCTAGCACTTTTTTGGATTCCTTCACATGTACCTGGTGTCATAGGTATTTCACACAATTAAATTTATTAAATCAAAAATTAAAAAATAATTGTAAGATCAGAAGTAAAATTCTCAGTTTACCAAGATACCTTGATTAATTAATAAGACTGATGAGAGTTAAATGTCAAGGGATATCCGTAGGTAGAAGGTGTAAAAATCGACTGAGAAAACTGTGAATTATATTATTCTAAAATAACGAGGAAAATTTCAAAAGAACCAGTATTCTTAATAGAGGATCGAAGAAGTTTACATTACACTACCAAATTAGAAAAAAGAATGTGTATGTGTGTTTAAGTCTGTGAAGGACAAAGGGTATAAGAGAGTTTTATCTGGTTTACAATTTTGAGTAAGTGACAAGCGTAATAAAATGTAACATACAGTTTGTCGATGATTTACTCGGTACGTATAATGATACCAATAAAAAAAAAGAGGAAAAAAAGGAATAGATATATAAAAGTTAACAGTATCGAACAACAACAAGTCAGTGAGTCAGCACAGGTTGAGAAATGTTGGGGTACCTGACGTCGTACGGTCCGAAGGGACAGGAAGTGGTAGTGGGTCAAACGAGTTTAAGTACAGGCAACTTAACTCTACGGTAGGTTGGTCGAGTAGGAGACAACGGGGGAAGAGGAGGACGGGAGTTAGAATCCTGTACCGAATCAATTAAATAAAAAGATACATAAACAATACTTAGTATGGTGTTGGAAGTTTCACTGTGTGGAGGAGAGACAAACAAATTTGGGTAACCCGACAGATGGTGAAATTTTTTTCATTTAGAAAAATTCTTCATAAGGGACGGAGAAGATCCGACGAAGTCACAATGGACCATCTAGAGATCTGGACGACTTATAATCAGTGATACCGAAAGGAAAGTGGTAGGAGGTTTCCTAAGGGAAACGGAAACAGAAGACAATCGATGAGGTAAAGAATTTAGTTTATAAAATTTTACAAGAGTGAAGTATTATCGGAAACACAGTATAACTAAAAAAAATACTATGAGGATTCGGTTTTCTTTATGGACTGTAATGACAATTCTTAAAATCAGGGTTGCTCAAATACGACCCTCAAATGCCCCATGATTATTACAATGACATAGAAGGAAGTACTGGTTTATGAGTTACTTCACTTCACTTCAGCGAGTCGGTACAGACTGAGAAACGCTGGGGTACCTGAAATCGGATGGTCCGAGGAAGCAGGTACCCTAAAAGGTCCGTTCTCATGACCTCACCCAACGGTAAACGAAGAGGTCCCCTAGAAGGGTTGGGTCCCTAGCTTGGGTCCGTAGTGTCCGTCTACGAAATGGTAGACTCGGTGGTGTAACGTCCGTTTAAGAAATGGTCGACTCGGAGTTCCCTTCGGGTCTATGAGATACCATAGGACAACAAAACGTCATAGAAGGTTCCATTCAGTCATGTCAAACTTTTTACACCATGGTCTAAGATTCAGAAAGAGAAAGTGTCAAGTGAAGAATAGAAACCACCATAGATCTTCGAAGGTCGTTTTCTTTTATAGTCCCAAGAAAAAGAAAACCACTGTAACCGTCAATTTTAAGGGTAGAAGAAGGGGCTATAAACTAACTATAAAACAGAGTTATATCTAAACTCATCTAGTATAATATCCACGTAAAACCTCGAGTCACATTCGAATCCCTCCTGTCACTACAAAAGACATGATAAAGGTTTATGAACCGTCTATTATCACTCTCTTAGTTATTGCTATAGGGGTATATCCCGATTCTGTCCAAGTGGTTACTGTAGGGTTGTACTTATTCCCTAAATAAAAAAATTACTGAACTTTTATACTGGTTAACAAACCTTTTCGTATAGTTTAATAGACTTTGATGTCACGTTTTATCTAATTTTACGAATATACAATCGTTCATCTTTACTTTTTAACCTCTTTTTAAATATCAAAACTTGATTTAATACGGTAAATTAATATTGTCACAGTGAGTAGAAAATTTAATTATTCTATAACGAAGACAAAAAATTACTACAGTTATGACATCAGTCGAACCCGAGTCAATCATTCGATCGAATAGTATTGAACTTTCAGTAGGATATAAAAATCATATAATTTACGTACTTGGTTATTAAGACTCCGACCTTATTACGTAGTTAGGTATTACTCTTGACGAAAATTAAATCGGTAACTATTCATTTTCTATTAAGTTATAAGTAGAAGATCCTTTCAATAAAATTATTACTAGGTCAACAGGAAAGAGTTATTATTTCAGTTGGTGAGTTCGTTTGAACGGTACAAGATTAGAGTCACTTTTACTCGCACAGATTCAGGAAAATCTATTCGTGATTACTCCGACCGGAGACCCTGAACTCAGGAAGTACTTAGGGTACCTGAGTACGATATAAGGTGAGGTTCTGTTTAAAGTACGTCGACGTTCATCCTCTTAATTTACCCTCCAGATATTTACGTTTGAATGGTAATAATGTTATTCATTAAGTTTAGTCGTCGTCATCGTCGAAAATATCGTTCCCGTTCTTATAATATACGAGTAAGGTAATTGAAAATAAGACATAGAACTTAAGTATGTAAGAGTTCAACCCTCATAGGATTTAAATACCTAGAATTGGAGGGAATTGGAGACTGAATACGTATTTCAAGGAGTCAAAAATTTTGTCGATAATAGAAGTCAGAGGTAATATGTATCCTTGTCAGAAGTGGGGAGAAAAAAATTATAGGAGAAAAGAAGTGAGAAGTATAGTATGACCAAAAATCAGAAAGAGTCTCATATAATTCATTTCGACATATGTTGGGAAATCTTTACCAGATTGATCGACTTGTTTGTTCCCATAATTGTACGAGTGGGATATACTTAATCAGATGGTTGTGTAGGTTTTCAACGGAGTTGAAAATTACGTTGGACCAAGTGTGACCCGAATAATAACTAACTTTGCGTATGTTCAAAGAGCACCGAGAAAAACACAGTATTCGATGAGTCAAAAGGGAGGAGGGTCAGTAAAACCCTTAGGTCCAGGGTCTGAGACAAATGTGTACCTGTAAACATAACTGTAATCATGTGGTCCGTTTACAAGGATTTTCAAGTGAAAGTAGGAAAGCGAAGGACTTCTTCGAGGTAGTAGAAAGAGGTACCAAAGGGTAGGTTCAAAAGTACTGGTACAAACAGAATTACTTCGGTCAGAACTTAAACCGGGATTATTTAGTAGTCTTTCTTCAAGGTCGTCTCAGATAGGAGGTGTAATCTGAAACCAAAGTCCTTCGCTGTTTACCCAAGAAGCCGTTCAGAAAAGGAAGTGGTATGAAGACCAAAAGAGTACGATGGTCTTCGTAATTGAAGACTGTAAAGATAAGGATTGCCAACGACTGACTAGTGAAAAAATAAAGATTAAATAAGAAACTTTTTTCAAAGATGTTAAAGATAAAAAAACATCCGATGAATTTAAAGTCGCATCTTTCGTATCTACAAAATGTCGATATCAACTCTCCAAGATAAAGTCTGACATTATTTTACCTCTTCAAAATTCAATATCTCGACTTCACAATATCATTTTCTAACAATGACTAAAATAGTGTACGTATTACTGTATTAGTTAGATACGCACAAACTCCCTCTCCATTTATGGACTTGAAAGATCACAGTGAGTTTTATTTTTACTCTGCCTACCGTAAATATAAACCTTTACGAAACAGATTAAGTGTTTATTACTGACTTAATGATAAAAAAAGAGACGAAAGTTCTACAAATGTTATATAATTATAAACCCCTCTGTGAATTTGGAAGATCTTTGTAGTCTAATTTTGAATATTATTATTCGTGGAAATGTCTATTCTAAAATAAATTAGGAGTGTTGTTGACATACTAAGTTTGGATATACCATAAAATTAGTAAAATGTTTGTTTCTCAAACACCGATTTTCTTCTTTCCATGTATCAGACATTCACCTATCTTAACACAGTCGGAGTTCACACGGTTCAGGAGTAAACCACAAGAAAGACGAAATGAAGATTGTTCTAGAGACGGGTAAGGAGAAAAGGTTTAAGTCTTTTCTCAGATTAATCTTTCAACAACCCAAAAAAAAAAAAGGAAGTCATTCATATGATATAACGTAGATTTAAAGAATGGTTAAAGGGCATAAATAATAGTTTAAGAATCTTGGATTCCATTCAAGTGTTGATATTCGTCTTTATATCCCACATTTTATATACAGAATATCCACCATGGTCAGTCACTAAACGATTATTCACAAATTGTCATCCAAGAACTCCCTTACCCTTGCGATGAAACATCGTACACAGATAAGGGACCACGAGGTTTCCATTTCTTAGCCGGAAGTCACACACTATGGGTCAAGTCAGGGACCCAACCCTTCTAGGGGACTTCTTCCCTTACCGACAGGGGAGGTTATAAGAACGGATCTCTTAAGGTACCTGTCTCCTCGGACTGTCCGATGTCAGGTACCCTAGTGTTTCTCAGTCTGTGCTGACTCACTGATTGTGAAAGTGACGACGACGGCGACGGCGGTCAGCGAAATCAGCACAGGTTGGGACACGGAGGGGTATCTGCCGTCGGGTGGTCCGAGGACACAGGGACCCTGTCTTATGACCTCAGCCAGCGGTAAAGGAAGTGATCAAAAGTGATTAATACCACATTTATGAGGATGGTGCCGTCTAAGGTTCGATGTTATTTCTACAGAAACTGACATTTCGTCAACACCTTAAGCGTTTTCTACAACTCTACGACAATCTCCGACCATCCTCGACGGTGGTCGGGAGTAACTAATGAAAGGGGTGGTCTTGTAAAACAAATTTAATCAGTGTGAGAACCGATAGAAGATAGTAAAAAATTAAAAAGGGAACACTTGAAATAACTCCTTATTAAATATATGTTATTTGACGTAGGTACATTGCACATGTTAAGTAACTAAAAACTGTCAACATATCTAGGGACTTTGGTAGTCGATGTGATTTCTACGTAGTGAAGGCAATCCGAAGTCACGTCCTATGGGGAGTGAGGTAAGGACCGTTGATGCTATACGAAAATTAGGGTTGTCTAATCAAATGTAACATATATTTACCTTAATATGTCATTCGTCAGAAGACACAGATCGAAGAAAGAGAGTCCTATAAAACTCTAAGTAGATATAACATCATATATAATTGTCAAGTATACCGATTGACCTTCAAAGTAACATACCTATGTGATGTCAAACAGAAAGGCAAGTGAACTAATGTATCAACTTAACAACGAGTGACAATCGATAGTCTTTATTCTGAAATTCTTGTCACCGTATATTTATAAACAACTCTCCGTACTAAAATAAAGATAATCCATTTATAACTATCGAATACCACTTGTTACAACCAAAGTACTA
The DNA here is from genome assembly GCA_006410555.1 of Capra ibex. NCBI lineage: Eukaryota > Metazoa > Chordata > Mammalia > Artiodactyla > Bovidae > Capra > Capra ibex. The sequence goes on along the minus strand of SJYO01034137.1, from coordinate 29,692,216 downwards.
GAGGTTTCTTCTAAATCGAAGTCTTGGTCCCTGGTCCGAACTAGAGAGTTCTTTCGAACATATCGTCTTAAAATAAATTCATACTCTTCCCTGTCTTTCGAAGGTTGTATCTAGGGTCTTCCGCCTACCTCTCACGGGTGTGGGTGATCAGAAGTCAAGTCAAGTCAAGTCAAGTCAGTGAGTCAGCACAGACTGAGAAACGTTGGGGTACTTGACGTCGTACACTCCGGAAGGACAGGTAGTGGTTGAGAGCCTCAAGTGAGTCTAAGTGCAGGTTGTTCAGTCACTACCTTAGGTCGGTAGAGTCGGAGACAGTAGGGGAAGAGGAGGACGGGGGTTAGGGAGGGTCGTAGTCTCAGAAAAGGTTACTCAGTTGAGAAGAGTACTCCACCGGTTTCATGACCTCGAAGTTGAAATCGTAGTAAGGAAGGTTTCTTCAGAGTCCCAACTAGAGGAAATCTTACCTGACCAACCTAGAGGAACGTCAGGTTCCCTGAGAGTTCTCAGAAGAGGTTGTGGTGTCAAGTTTTCGTAGGTAAGAAACCGCGAGTCGGAAGAAGTGTCAGGTTGAGAGTGTAGGTGTGTACTGGTGTCCTTTTTGGTATCGGAACTGATCTACCTAGAATCAGTCGTTTCATTACAGAGACAAAACTTATATGGTAGATCCAACCAGTATTGAAAAGAAGGTTCCTCATTCGCAGAAAATTCAACTACCGACGTTAGTGGTAGACGTCACTAAAACCTCGGGGGGTTTTATTTCAGACTGTGACAAAGATGACAAAGGGGTAGATAAAGGGTACTTCACTACCCTGGCCTACGGTACTAGAAACAAAAGACTTACAACTCGAAATTCGGTTGAGAAAGTGAAAGTAGTTCTCCGAAAAATCGAGGAGAAGTGAAAGACGGTATTCCCACCACAGTAGACGTATAGACTCCAATAACTATAAAGAGGGCCGTTAGAACTAAGGTCGAACACAAAGAAGGTCAGGTCACAAAGGGTACTACATGAGACGTATATTCAATTTATTCGTCCCATTGTTATATGTCGGAACTGCATGAGGAAAAGGATAAACTTTGGTCAGACAACAAGGTACAGGTCAAGATTGACAACGAAGGACTGGACGTATGTCTAAAGAGTTCTCCGTCCAGTCCACCNGTGTCAAATAACACTAGGTGTGTCAGTTTCCGAAACCGTATCAGTTATTTCCTCTTTATCTACAAAAAGACCTTGAGAGAACGAAAAAGGTACTGGGTCACCTACAACCGTTAAACTAGAGACCAAGGAGACAGAAAAGATTTTGGTCGAACTTGTAGTCCCTCAAGTGCCAAGTGTATAACGACTTCGGACCGAACCTCTTAAAACTCGTAATGAAATGATCGTACACTCTACTCACGTTGACACGCCATCAAACTCGTAAAAGACCGTAACGGAAAGAAACCTTAACCTTACTTTTGACTGGAATTCCTCTTTGTCCTCTTTCTATGTAACAATATAACTGATTTTGTTTCGTTATATCCTTTTTTTTTTCTCAAAAAGAGGAAAAAGAAGAACTCTTGGAGTCTGGGGAAAGAGGAAGAGATCCCGGGACCTGGGGAAAGAGGGAGACCTCCTGGGACCTGTAGAATAATTGGAAGGGTCCTTGACAGAGAGAGTTGTAGATCCTCATATTACCGATATTTCATATACAATTTGAAAAATGTTTTGACGGTTTTGAAAGTATGGTAAATCTAAAGGTGGTAAGCAGAGAGAAAAGTTAAAATGGACCCATCTATTATCATAGAGTAACACTAAGATTAAACATAAACAATAATAACAAGTCATCGATTCAGCTGAGACAAGTTGAGAAACACTGGGGTACCTGATATGTCGTACGGTCTGAGGAGACAGGAAGTGATAGAGGGTGTCAAACGTGTCTAAGTACAGGTAACTCAGTCACTACGGTAGGTTGGTAGAGTAAGATACAGTGGAGGAAGACGACGGGAGTTAGAAAGGTCGTAGTCCTAGAAAAGGTCACTCACCCGAGAAACGTAGTCCACCGGTTTGATAACTTTGAAGTCGTAGTCAGGAAGATTACTTATAAGTCCTAACTAAAGGAAATCCTAGAGGAACGACAGGTTCCTTGAGAGTTCTCAGAAGAGGTTGTGGTATTAAACTTTCGTAGTTAAGAAACCACGAGTCGGAAGAAACACCAGTTCGAGAGTGTAGACATGTGTCGATGATCTTTTTAGAATGGAAACCGATATCCGTGAAAACATCCGTTTTACTACAGAGACGAAAAATTATGCGACAGATCCAAACAGTGTCGAAAGGAAAGTTCCTCGTTCTCAAAAAATTAAAGTGCCGACATCATTGGTAGGTGTCACTAAAACCTCACGTTCTTTTATTTTAAACAGTGATGAAATGAAAAAGGGGAAGGTAAACGGTACTGGACTACCGAGGTCTACGGTACTAGAATCAAAATAGAAAAAAAAAAAAAAACATAAATCGACTATTAATTCCTATGACTAGTAAACAGAGAAAAATAACCGGAAAGTATGTATAATAAAAGACTTCACAGAAAAGTTTAACAAAAAGTAAAATTTTTAACTCAACAGTCTTAAGAAAAGTATAAAACCTGATTGGTCAGGTAAAATTTCCTCTAGTCAGGACCCACAAGAAACCTTCCTTACTACGATTTCGACTTTGAGGTCATGAAACCGGTGGAGTACTCTTCTCAACTGAGTAACCTTTTCTGAGACTACGACCCGGTCTAACCCCCGTCCTCCTCTTCCCCTGCTGTCTCCTACTCTACCGACCTTCCGTAGTGACTGAGATACCTGTACTCAAAATCACTTGAGGCCCTCAACCACTATCTGTCCCTCCGGACCACACGACGTCAAGTACCTCAGTGTTTCTCAATCTGTTGTGACTCACTGACTTGACTTGACTGTATTAATATATGGAAAACAATTTAAAACTTTTCGTGTTCTCAAGATACTACCTTTATATCATCAATATTAATAGTACTGAAAATCTTATCTATTTGGTTCAGAATCCATCCGTCATCTCGTGAATAATACGTATATCCGAAACCTTAATCTGATGGATTTTCCAGTTTCAAGTTCTCTTTATCTAAATTCCCTGATCTAGACTATCTATCTCACGGACTACTTGATACCTTACTCCAAGCACTGTAACATGTCCTCTGTCCCTAGTTCTGGTAGGGGTACCTTTTCTTTACGTTTTTTCGTTTTACCGACAGACCCCTCCGGAATGTTTATCGACACTTTTCTTCTCTCCACTTTTCGTTTCCTCTTTTCCTTTCTATATTTGTAGACTTACGTCTCAAGGTTTCTTATCGTTCCTCTCTATTCTTTCGGAAGAAGTCGCTAGTCACGTTTCTTTATCTCCCTTTGTTGTCTTACCCTTTCTAATCTCTAGAGAAGTTCTTTTAATCTCTATGGTTCCCTGGTAAAGTACGTTTCTACCTGAGTTATTTCCTGTCTTTACCATACCTGGATTGTCTTCGTCTTCTATAATTCTTTTCCACCGTTCCTATATGTCTTCTTGATATGTTTTTTCTAGAAGTACTGGTTCTATTAGTGCTACCACACTAGTGAGTGGATCTCGGTCTATAGGACCTTACACTTCAGTTCACCAGGAATCTTTCGTAGTGATATTTGTTTTGATCACCTCCACTACCTTAAGGTAACCCGATAAAGTTTAGAATTTTCTACTACGACACTTTCCCGACGTCAGTTATACGGTCGTTTAAACCTTTTGAGACGTCACCGGTGTCCTGACCTTTCTAGTCAAAAGTAAGATTAGGGTTTCTTTCCTTTACGGTTTCTTACGAGTTTGATGGTGTGTGAATGTAAGTAGAGTGTCCGATCATTTCATTAGGAGTTTTAAGAGGTTCGGTCCGAAGTCGTCATGCATTTGACACTTGAACGTCTACAAGTTCGACCAAAATCTTTTCCGTCCCCCTTTTTTTTTTTTTTTTTTTTCTTTTCCGTCTTCTTGGTCTCTAGTTTAACGGTTGTAGGCGACCTAGTACCTTTTTCGTTCTCTCAAGGTCTTTTTGTAGATAAAGAGGAAATAACTGATACGGTTTTGGAAACTGACACACCCAGTGTTATTTGACACCTTTTAAGACTTCCTCTACCCTTATGGTCTGGTGGATTGGACGGAGAACTCTTTAGACATACGTCCAGTCCTTCGTTGTCAATCTTGACCTGTACCTTGTTGTCTGACCAAGGTTTATCCTTTTCCTCATGCAGTTCCGACATATAACAGTGGTACGAATAAATTGAATATACGTCTCATGTAGTACTCTTTGCGATCCGACCTCCTTCGTGTTCGACCTTAGTTCTAACGGCCCTCTTTGTAGTTATTCGAGTCTATACGTCTACTGGTGAGAATACCGTCTATCACTTCTTCTTGATTTTTCGGAGAACTACTTTCACTTTCTCCTCTCACTTTTTCAACCGAATTTCGAGTTGTAAGTCTTTTGCTTCTAGTACCGTAGACCAGGGTAGTGAAGTACCCTTTATCTACCTCTTTGTCACCTTTGTCACAGTCTGAAATAAAAAACCCCGAGGTTTTAGTGACGTCTACCACTAACGTCGGTACTTTAATTTTCTGCGAATGAGGAACCTTCTTTTCAATACCGATTGGATCTATCGTATAACTTTTCGTCTCTGTAATGAAACGGATGTTTGCAGGCAGATCAGTTCCGATACCAAAAAGGTCACCAGTACATACCTACACTCTCAACCTGACACTTCTTTCGACTCACAGCTTCTTAACTACGAAAACTTGACACCATAACCTCTTCTGAGAACTCTCAGGGAACCTGACGTTCCTCTAGGTTGGTCAGGTAAGACTTCCTTCAGGCGGGACCCTAAAGAAACCTTCCTTACTACGATTTCGACTTCGAGGTCATGAAACCGGTGGAGTACGTTTCTCAACTGAGTAACCTTTTCTGAAACTACGACCCTCCCTAACCCCCGTCCTCCTCTTCCCCTGGTGTTTCTTACTCTGCCGACCTACCGTAGTGACTGAGCTACCTGAACTCAGACTCACTGAGGTCCTCAACCACTACCTGTCACTCGGACCGCACGACGTTAAGTAACCCAGAGTTTCTCAGCCTGTACTGACTCACTGACTTGACTTGACTTTCAAGTTCAACAGGGAGTCCTAAATGATTGAGTCCTTAGAATTCATTTCATTAACTCTGAGATTTTGAGTTGAAACAGTGACCATGTTATACTTTTTTGTTATCATAAATTTAACCTATTAACACTCTTAATTTATTCTATTCCGAATGAGTTAATGTTTAAAGGTGTTCCATATTAATTTTCTTCTTCCATTCATGGTCTTTTTGACAGGTATGTCTAATCGGATCCCTTAATTTCTGTTCTTACTACTATAAGTCAACACTTTCAGTACTTCTACTTAATACCCTTGGAGTTCGAAGATCACCAACAAAAATTACTGGTTCCTTCCTTTGAGAGAACTTTTGTTTCAGTTTTCTTTTCGTTCGTCATAGTTCCTCATCTCTTTCCCTCTAAAGACGTCTGACATAAACGTGTTGACCGAAGTTGGTAGGGACTTAGATCTAATTGTGTGTGACAATCCTTTTCAGATGATGTATACGGTCAGAACTAAGTCCTAATAAACCTCTCGTCTTCCCGGTACTCTCCCGAGAGGACACTAATACACTACGTCTTCTCAGAGTATGGTTTCTTTCCATAGTCACACTAGAATTAGTTTTAATTAGAGGAACTAAGAGAGGTAATTAGACTACATTTATCTGAGAATAATCCAAAACTGGTCTAGACTGAACAGAAAGCGAACTGACAATCGTGGGGCGGTATGCGTATTTAGATGAGACAAATCAATTTGTGCTACATACGGAACGTGTGGTCGTGTGTATTCGTAGAAAGGACGGTCCGTATTCCGAAGACACCCGTCATGACACAACATTTAGTTATAACAACAGTAGTGGAGAGTCTTTCCTTTAGGAAGGGTTACAGGTATAAGTAATATAGATATCTCTCAAAATAACAAATAACTGTCTGACTGAATAAACTAGTAGTGAACTTTCTTAAAACTGATCATCTCTACCCCCAGATCCGACGTCGGTCTTTTTTTCTCGTTTTGGTAGTTCTCTATTTACACATTCTTTAGTTTTCTGACAACGTATCACCTTCTTATCCATTCACCGTTCTCATCTTTCTGATTGACTCCTTTTCTACTTCTCTCGGGGTCTACCTTTCCACTCCTCGGACCTTAAGGGAGCGTCTTATTTCCTCTCAGTGAGTCTCTCTCACCTAAACTCGTTGCTTAACGGTAGACGTCTCCACAGTCTGTCTCATTTTACCGAATTACCTCTCTTAGTTTCTCCTTCCTTGGTGTGTCTTCCGAGACTGTTATCAAATTTGTCATTTATTCTCTTCGAACTGGTTCTCAGTACTATCATTCTTAGTTATCTTCTCCACAGAACCCCCTACCTTGATTTCTAGAACAGTGTATTAAACAATACCTCCCATGTCCTTCTCAGTCTCCACTGAGGACCCAAACCTGGTTCCATCTGAATGTCCTCTAGGACGACTGTAAGTGTCCCGTTCCTGAACGTTTCTATCCTTCTTTACCCATCAAACCTTCCTCTCTTCCTAATTCTTACTACCATCGAATTTACACCTGAAAATCCCCAACTCAATATCCTTCCAATGAGTCCATCGTCCGTTATCTTTCACTTATAGACTTAGTTCTTTCTCTCCATTCCTGATCTATATCTTTTAGATCTTGGTATCCGTTCCTCCAATCCAAAATTTTTGTTCACTTCCTTTACGTCAAGATCTTATCTTCAGTCGTTTGATGACGGACACACGGTTTAAACCGGACGGTTGGACAAATAATGGTGATGTTTTGAAAAAGAAAACTTTATCAACATCTAAGTACAGTTCAACATCTTTAATTATTACTCCGGGGTATATTGGAAATGAGTCAAAGGGTGTGATCATGTTATTTTAGAACATCTTGAGATTAGTCTCTTATACTATCGACCTACCGTAGTGACTACGTTACCTGTACTTGAACCCGTTTGAAGTCCTCTACCACTCCCTCCCTCCGGACCTCACGACGTCAGGTACCCCGACGTCTCAGTCTGTACTGCCCCACTGACTTGTTGTTGTTGTTATAATATTGATTCTATAACTGTTTTAGTATCGGATGGTTAGTATAAGTCTAAAGGACAAAAGGAACGTAAGTAAATACATACACAAACAAATGAAAATACATATATTAAGATACGTTAAAATAGTGTAAATCCAAGTACATAAGTGATCAAGTCAGTTCTATGTCTTATCGAGGTAGTGATGTTTTCAGAGAAAACAACGGTAAAATATTGGTATAAATGGTGGGAAGAAAGGGTAGAATCGAGGACCGTTGTAATTAGATAAGAGATTAAGATGTTAAAACATTAAAGTCCTTACAATATATTTACTTCAATATGTCATACGTCAATATGTCAATATTGACATTTTGTCAATATGTTAGGTTAGAAAAACCTAACTGAAAAAAAAAGTGAGTCGTAATCAGGGAACTCTAAACAGGTTCAACATATACAATTTTCAAGTACAGTAGAATGACCAATCATATTTAGATGGTGTTAAACAAATTGATAAATGGACGACTTCTTGTAAACACAACAAAAGTCGAAAACTAGTTATATTTATCTCAACAATACTTGTAAACACATGTCTAAAACTCCACTTACCCAAAGGGACTACCGAGTCAACACTTTTTAGGTGGACATTATGTCCTCAGTGTCCTATGTATCCAACCTAGGGACCCAACCTTTCTAGGGGACCTCCTCCTTACCGTTGGGTGAGGTCATGAGAACAAACTTTTTAGGATACCTGTCTCCTCGGACCGTCCGACGTCAGGTTCCTCAGTTTCTCAGTCTGTATTGACTCATTGACTCGTGTGTTTAAAAGTAAAGAGACTGTATCTACGGGGTCTCGTGTCAATGATCCACTGTACCATGAACGTACAAATTGAAATCCTCTCTGATATTTTAACATAAATCTCATCGACACGGTAAAAATAGTCATTACATATTTACAAGGATATGGTGAATAAGAATAAGTATTTCAAGATAACCTTTGTCGACGTGAATCAACAAATGTATATACAGATCTCAACGAAAGTGTGATGTTTCTGTTTCACTTATCAACACTATCCATGGTACACCAAGTGTTTGTGAATATATGAATGACAAACTACGAGATATCCTTTATTTCGTAAAGAGATCTATAATCACAGACAGAACGACTCGTTTATGACCCCGAATCTTGGGACCACTCCACACCAATCGGATCTTGTCGTCTCATTTCGTAACTCCTTACTTCAAACTCGAAGTTCGTTTCTCTAAGTACCGATGACTTTCGTTTTCTCTGAGAACACGTACAGGACTCAACTTATTAAACGAAATTCCTTAAAGATTTTTCATACAAATATCTTAACCTCTTTAGGTTCTGATTCATCCTTTCGACCTACCTTCTAAAAGACTTCCTTATTGGATGTTACCCTTCTTCAGTAACTATTTCACGACACTTGTTCCTCCCCTATCCTCTATCATTTTTAATTCGACTCTGTTTCCCCTTAATAGTGTAAATGAAGTAAATAAATCAAGATTATAGTAGTTCATATTCTTCGTATAAATAAATGAAAAAAATCGAACAAAAAAACCAAACAAAATAAAAATAAATAGAAAAACTGTCATATATATAAAAAATTAACCTCCGATTAATGAAATGTTATAACATAACCAAAACGGTACGTAGTTGTACTTAGGCGGTGTCTATATGTACACAAGGGGTAGGACTTGGGGGGAGGGTGGACGGAGGGACATAGTAGGGAGACCCAGTAGGGTCACGTGGTCGGGGTTCGTAGGACATAGGACGTAGTTTGGACCTGACCGCTAAACAAAGAAAATACTATAATATGTACAAAGTTACGGTAAGAGGGTTTAGTAGGGTGGGTTCAGGTTTTCTGACAAGATATGTAGACACAGAGAAAACGACAGAGTGTATGTCCCAATAGTAATGGTAGAAAGATTTAAGGTATATATACACAATCATATGATAACTACAAATAGAAAGACCGAATGAAGTGAGACATATTATCCGAGGTCAAAGTAGGTGGAGTAATCTTGACTAAGTTTTAAAATTTTTATAATAACTTCGTGGCAACTAAATATTATAAATAAGAGTATCTAATATGATGTAAACTTCAATAGTATTTTATTTCTGACATAAATGGTCATGATATGTGATAAAGAAACAACGAATTGATAAAATATGTATCATCAAACATAGAGAATTAAAGTATCCGGATAGAACAGGGAGTGGGTAAAGAGAGGGGTGACCATAGGTGTTCAAACAAAACATATAGGAACTCAGATAAAGACATATATACACATAGTGTAAAAGAAATAGGTAAGTAGATAACAACCTGTTAACGAAGGTATAGAACCGAAACATTTATTCCGACGATACTTGACTTGTGACCTCAGAACGTAGAAAAGTTTCATCATAAAGTAAGAGAAACCTATATATGGTTCCTCGTAACGACCTTAACGACCTAGTATATATCATCAAGATAAAAATCAAAATGTTCCTGAGAGGTATGACAAAAGGTATCACCGACATGGTAAAATGACCTCTTCCTTTACCGTTGGGTGAGGTCATAAGAACGGATCTCTTAAGGGTACCTGACCCCTCGGACCCCCCGATGTCGGGTATCCCAACGTGTGTCAGCCTGTGTTGACTTCGCTGAATCGCACATCGCATGGTAAAATATAGGAGTGTTGTTTTTATCGTTCTAAAATTCCCCCCTTTACCAACCTTCAAAATTTTTTATCAATCTTTTACGTGGGTTCACTTTACCTGTGTAAACTTTTTACATACAGACTCCTACCTTCTTTACGTCCACGTATCTTCATATCATCTCTAATATCGATCTTTCCTTATTACCGGTGGTAGTGCACTATAAGTTCAAGTCCTTCAACTAAATTTCCCATCCGACCTTTTTTTCTCAACTTTGTCTACGACTTTAAAACTCTTTCAACTATCATAACCGTTAGAATAGACAACGGTGGTTCATAAAGTAAAGGTACTTCAATGTCAACTTAAAGAAAGATAACCTAGTAATAGATTGAATTGTAAAACGAATTTTATCCACAGTAATAGAATTAAAATGTCTATACATTTCACCGGTCCACCAAGAATCTTAAACGGACTTCAGTTTTCTGTCCCTTCATCGTTTTATATAGATATTTAAGTTCGTTCTTATCGACGAACGATAATAATCTTACGGGATTCTGAGGTCCGTTTCTACTACTGATCCTACCTCTCACACAATATTCCTATTGTGTCTAAAGTGTGTCAAATACTATTTTAAAGACGTAAACTCACCCGACTATTTCTCTCGTTTCTTGTACTTGTGACTACGAAGATCGAGGTAGAGGAGGGAGGTACAAAGTCCCCATACCGACATCCTTATATCTTCCGTAATAGTGGACCCTTTCCGATTCTCAATCCTCTAGTCCACTCCCCCATACCTACCTTCATTTTCTTGCACGTTTACGTCTCTTAGATAAAGGTTTATATGCCTCGGACGACTGACATCCTTTACTCATTATCCTCTTTTGTCCCGGAACTCTTGTATCTAGGACAGGTCTACCTTTGGGACGTGGGGCGTTTAGTGAAAGAAGGAGAAGATGAGAACATATGACCGGACTCTACATAATTGTAGTCTTAATACGAAGGTTGACGAGATGAGAACTAGTCAAGACTTCAGTCTCCTGGAGACTTTCGAGTATACTGCAATAATAAGACGATTTAGTTAGTCGAACGAATTTTATTACGACTACAGTCCATAGGACCCATGTATGCGTACAACTTCTCATAGGTAAACAAAAGACATATGACTTCGTATTTTTTTTTTGTTATTGTAATACAAGAAACGTGGGTAGTGGTAGAAGAGATCTTGGAAGAAAGTTCAGTGACAATGAAACCCTTTTCCAGACACAAAACAAAACGATAAAACACTAAAAGGGTGTGGGTATTAGACTAAAGAAATGTTCGGAGAGTGTTAAAGAAAGTTCGGGAGTCAGATACCAAATACATTGGACACATCAATGTAGTCTTTCTACCGGGTCCTTTGTATTTCTTCGTCTCTTGTTTCATCTTATGATTAGATATCTGTTAATTTCGCCCCATGAATTCTCGATCGTACCGTTGACTTTCGAGAGGTTTCCCGAAAACCCAAGTATTCCTACTGGAGTCTATTTAAACCGTCTACCGGTTTATGATTCTTGACTCGTTCGTAAAATCAACGAAAGAGAGAGAGAATAAGTAAGTTATCTAAAGTTTTTTGTATACTTACTAATTAAGTCAGAGTTCTCCGACCAACACTAGATTAAGTGACTTTGACAGACGTCTTGTTTTTTCTTTGTTTAAGATTGTTCCAATTTTATTTTACCGTGTAAACAAACTAAAGAGGAAAACAAAAGGTTGAACCATTATAGACATGATAAATTTACTTAAGAATCTATAGAACCTTTATTTTTTCTACGACTACCGTTTTTCACCGTTTTTTTTTGGTTGTTACACCGTTTTTCACCGTTCTGGTGATGTTACCGCCACCAAGAGTCTTACGCGTATTGTAAATAAAAATGAAATTCATTTTTGTACCTGAAACGAAAAAACCTGTACTAATTTTGGGGGTTGGGACTTCCTCCCGTACCGTTGGGTACAGTCATAAGAACGGACCTCTTAGGGTACCTGTCTCCTTGGACCGCCCGATGTCAGGTATCCTGGCGTGTATCAGTCTGTGCTGACTTCGGTGACTCGTCCTCGCCGACTCCCAAATGTTCTGGGAGTTTCGTAACAAGGGGGAAGATGAGAAACAACGAACTAAAAGATATTAACTAGTTACCCACATTATTAGGGTTAAGATTATGACTTATTTCTGTTCTTCCATTTCTCTGTGTGCACACGGGACTTTTTATCCAAATACATTTTGAAAAAGAAAAAAGGAGAGGGAAGAAAAGAAAGGAAGAAACGTATAAAGAAAGGAAGGAAGGAGAAAGGGAGGGTAGGTAAGAAGAAAATAAGAAAGGAAGGAAAAAAAAAACATCAGTGTCTCTTCTACCCGTAAGATTCTTAAAAGATTTTACTTACACACGAAGGCGAAGGGTCACGACTCGGAAGGACATTTGAGTACTTATACTCTGACAATTCTTTGGGTACATAAGGATTGACTCTCCTTTGTTTCTTTTTTGACTCCCTGGACCAAGATTCGAAGTGCATTAGATAATACTTTTTTTAATTCTCCTACTTTGAGAAGTTAAATTCTTGGTTATTCGTTTACTGTCACCGACTGTCCCAATAATTTTTTCGTTAAACCCCTACTTTTACCCTTATATGAATCTAATATATTATCAAAGTTATAATAACGTATCAGAGAAAAAGTAAAGAGTCTTAAATAGTGGGTGTAAAAAGATCGAATATTTATTAAATTAAAACTAATCAATTATACACGATCCATTTAACTTAGTCGATACGTTTAAGTAATTTGTAAACTCTATATAATAACTATAAAGGACGAAGTAGTCAAACTCCTTATTTTATCTTTTTGTAAGAAAATATAAGTTTAATCTTATTGAGACTCGGGTCAAGGAAAAAAGACCCGAGGAATGATTTGGGTATCTGAGTTCTATAAATATATCTGAACTTTTAGTTGGGAAGTGTACCGGTCGACGTGGACGAACATGTCTCTTCTCCTCGTCCTACTCGAGGTTACTTTGATATAATTTCTGTTTTCTTCCTCACTTTGAGAGTCACAAGGAGAACTTAAAGGGTATCCGTACCCATAAAACACGATTTATGGTGCAAGAGTAATAGTGATATTTGTAAGGATATATGTCTCCGTACATCGTAAACCGTAGTTTCTATCGTAAATTTAGATAGGTAATAAGGGGGTTGTAAATCACATAGATGCACTTCTTGTTTGTTTGTTTTTTGGTTATATTTAATCATAGCATTGGTCGTGTTGTAAAATTTCGTTAAAACGTGATTAATTTTGTTTATTTTATTCTCATTGTGTGTATGTGTGTGTTTAATCATAGGATGTAAACTCCAAAGACGTACGTGTATCTTTTTCTTATCTTCTTAAGTCATAATAAAAATCTATTCTTTTGTATCCTACAATGTCCCAAAAGATCCCCGTCCCCTTTCCGAGTTTTCGTCCGAGGAGTGTACTTCAGGACGTTTACTTAGACGTAGGGGTTCGTCGAGAATGTGTTCTGGACTTAATAAAGTTATCCCTTTCGAGAAATCCTGTATTCGTCATCATCGAGACATTTAGAACTTAATGAGTAACGGAAGATGTTCCGTGTGTCTTTAGAACACACTGTTATAGTCCAAGACCCTTAACATAGGGGTGAGAAACCAACGTTCCGAAGATTTGATAAACTAATCCTTCATCGTCAAAGAGAAGACTATACTGCATACCATCTCCATATTCGGAACTTTGACATCGGTACACTGAACCGTGATACTGAAACCGGTTCTCAAATCTTTAACCGAAATGGTCTTCTGACCGTTCGATCATCGATGTACAGTGGTACAATTGTGGTCAGCACGGGACCCTTACACCTTCTTTCAGACCCCTTGAACTATAGTTCATATAAACAACTGGTCCTTTGAACCCAATATGTTTCGAAGGTAACTTGAAACTTCCTTAAGTTAAGTATAAGACTTTCTGGTAGGACGTCCGTTAGAATCTGTTCAATAAAGAATTATGATTCATGTGGAAGGTTTCTGTCGAAGATTATTATACTGCATAAAATAATACCATCATATTCAATTGTTGAACATGGTGACACGAGTAAAAGTCAGTTTCTGTCACGTCAGTAACTATAGTAACATCCTCTAAGACTTTCATTCAGTCATGACTGATCTACTGATTAAGATCCCACGTCTATTATAAATGGGTTTTGTCTGTCCCATAACGGTAAACATTCTTATGGGATCTCCTTATGTAACAGTTCAGGTCTCTTTCTTCTGACGCGGGAACCGAGTCCGTTTCTAATTCGCTTCCAGTTGATCAAAGGTTCTGGAAAAGATACTGACTCCTTTGAACTTCCCTCCCCATCGACATGACATTGAACAAATCGGAAAGCTCCTGACAAACAACAACGACAACAACAAATCAGTGATTCAGTACAGACTCAGAAAACACTAGGGTACCCGACATCAGACGGTCCAAGGAGACAAGAACCCTAAAGGGTCCGTTCTTATGACCTCACCCAACGGTAAAGGAAGAGGTCCCTTAGAAGGGATGGGTCCCTAGTTTGGGTGTAGAGGACGAACGGTCCGTCAAAGAAATGGTAACTCGGTGGTCCCTTTAGGAAACCACTAAGTAAGGACCAACGACAAAAGTAACCAGACACGACCACCATACAGAGAAGTCTCTGGTCGTTTTCCTGACCTTAGTCCCATTAGTGTAATCGTCCGTGACTTGACTAACGGTAGAGAGGAGAATAGTGAAGACCATGACCTACCGTCCAGATCGAAGTACGGTACGGTCGACTCCTTCGAGTAGTACACCACCTTTGTGTACTACACCACCTTTGTGTTAGAATACAAAAAACCACAAGGTAATGGTTTGAGTCATCATTGTCTCACCAAGTAGGTCATGAACTTAACATGTACCTCCGTAGACGACAACTTGTGTGACACAGAGACGTAGTTGGAGACTGGGTAAACTACTGAGACCTCACAGTTCCTTCACAATCGATCATAGGGGGCCAGTGCCTAGGATAAACCCTCGGGAGAAATAGGAAGAGACAGAATATCTAACCAGGAATATCAAAGGGTTGTAGAGGAAATAGAACATGGTCGATCAGTCAGGAAGTCACTTTTGACCACCCAATAGAGGTAAGAGACACACACAAACATACACACACAAAAGTAGAGGTAACAGAGACACACATATATGTACACACTTACATACGTCAAATAGTCCCCCGTACTAAGTTATAGGAGGAATCACCTGGAGTGAGGAAAGACCACTGAGAAAGATTCCTGGAATAATTGTTGGATTCTTAAGTCATATCGAAAATAATAATACACTTTAAGAGGGTAAAGAGTCCTGAAGTAATTGATTAGGATTATAGGTCATTACGAAGGGTTTCATCTGTGGGAATTATGAATCAGACAGACAGTCCACCCTGAAAGTAGGGATTACGAGAACAAATGTGATCTCTAGGTAACAACCAAAAACCAGTCTACGAGTACTATTAACAGTACCTTTGTTTCCGTTTATTGGTTCCCCGTGAGAGTTTTTCGGATGACGTTACCGTGGGGTGAGGTCATGAGAATGGACCTTTTAGGGTACCTGCCTCCTCGGACCCATCCGACGTCAGGTACCCCAGTGGTTCTCAGTCTGTACTGACTCACTGAAGTGAAAGCGAAAAGTGAAAGTACGTAACCTCTTCCTTTACCGTTGGGTGAGGTCACAAGAACGGACCTCTTAGGATCCCTGCCACCTCGGACCACCCGATGACAGATACCCCAACGTGTCTCAACCTGTGCTGACTTCACTGAATCGAATCGTCACAGTGACCCATTTTAGGTTATTCAGTTCTCTTCATCGTCTATTCACTCGGGGATAACGAGGAATGCAGGAGTCCGACTCGTGTCTCTAGTTTGTCCGACTCATAGTCTGAGACCCGTCCTCTGGGATTGAGAACTAGATACCTTGAAAGTTCAACGTACCTTTTTTTTTTTTTTTTTCGTGTTCGTGTACGATCACACTACTCCCTGGTCCTATATTATTAGTGTATCGGACCATTTTAGTACAGTAACTGGTATAGGACGGTCGAGTCGAAAGTACAAACACCACTCTTGGTCGGGGACGAGACTGTACTAGTTCCCTGGTCGAGTTCGGAACGTCAACGTCAATATACTGTATATATATCTCTCTCTGTTTGATCATGGTCTTAGTTAGTGTAGTCATAGGTACCAACTCCTTTGTGGTCAGAATAAAAAGTCAAAACAGCCTCCACCTGATTCCAGGTCTAGTAGTGACTAAAGGTATTCATCACCCTCCATAGGACAAAATACGTTGATCTTCCCCGGTCGAACGTTCCATAGGTAAGACTTAGTTAATTGGAAATAGAGAGTTTTCTGAATTTCGTCCTTAACGTTTAACAGAGGTCTCAAATTGCCTCAATGACTTCATTTACTTCATTTCATGTAATTCTCTGTCATTCAATGTACCACTTGGTCTGACCTCGGTAAGTATACTCCTTCAGTAACGGTCGTTTTCGGTGACAACGGGACACCCTTACACCTGGACAACAACGGTTTAGAAGGAAAATAGTTCTTTTATTCTTTGTACCTTGAAGGACCTCCACGTCACCTATTCTTAGGTGGACGGTTACGTCCCCTGTGTCTAAACTCGGAATCAGGTCTTTCTAAGATATACGGTACCTTGTTAATTCGGGTACACGAGGTTAATGATTTCGGACGAACAGGATCTCGTATGTATGGAGTTGATGACTCGGATATACGGCGTTGATGACTCAGTCGCACGGAGACGTTGTTCTCTTCGATGGTGTCACTCTTCGAGCACGTGACTTTACTTCTCTCACAGAGGTCGAGTGCCGTTGGACGTATGTCGTTACTTCTGGGTCACGTTTGTTTTAAAAAAATTTTTGTATTCTTTTTACACTTCATACCTTAAACTGTACTTGACATTAATAAAAATGTTGTCTTGAGGAGACGTCTGGTTAAAGTCAAGAATCTAGTGATCAATCGTTGGAGGTTATCGGACATCGAATAATATTTCAAGTCTTCGTGGATTTGTTCCCTCTTTTCTCCTTCTTCTTACTTTCGTTTACGAATAAAGTTCAGGAGACAAGGAATTCCTTAACGAGTCCTTTCGTGAGACACTAAGATAAACTTATTGGGGGAAAATTCGGATTAGTCACAGATGATTGGGATATTTAGACAGACAACGAAACTTTTTACCGAAATGAAGAAGAACCTTCTGACTCATGTAAAATGACGACGGTTTTAAGGGATACTATAAAGTTTCCATAATAAACAACGGAAAGAACAACGAAAACGTTCAAACAAATACGATGGTATTTGTACTTGCACCCTGTTTTCTTGAACAAATCTACGTCAAGTCGGGGGAGTTCGATTTAGATTTGATAGTAATGTCCTATGGTATTTGTCACGGTAAAGTAGGAGTTCTACCCTATTCTCCCACACCACGAGCCACACGAACTCACTGTCAAGTTAGAAAAGAGTAGTCAATAATGAAGGGACACCCAACAGAGTCACCATTTCGTCTTACCGAAACCTCTTCTTTATCAAGAGGTTTAAACCTAAAAAACCTCATAAAAAACCTCAATAAACATGTTAGTAGTTATTATAAAAATTAAAATTAACTGTTGATACGATTTAATTTCTCTTGTGTTCTATTTTTGTTTGTGTTCCCTTGTTTTTTCATGGTCCAGGAAATTTCTTTCGTCTATCATATTTTTACTCATTTTAGTCTACCTCCATCCTTAAGTTCCTAGTAATGGAACTTCGTCCTCCGTAATACTTAAGTCCCTAGTAATGGAACTTCACCTCTTTCCCTCCTCCTTCCTCAACTCTTTTTCTTTTACATTCTAACAAATGTAATTCCGTGACTGTTTGACAGGTCAGTTTTAACACGGGGTGGGTAAATGTCCCAACATTTTTGTAGGTAAAGTCTTCCCCCTCTTCCTAGACCCACTGATCCGAGTATAACCTTACACACCAGAAGAGGACCCGAGACTTACTTAATTAGAATCGGTCCTTTTCACTTTAATAAATTAACAAGGTCAGTAGTCGTTCTTAAAAACTCCGGAAATCAAAGGGTTGTGTCAAGATCCATGAGTCGCAATTTTGGCTTTGTTGTATTCGTCCGTTTTTATTTATTTATTTATCGTTCCAATCAGAGAGAGGTTCCCCAAACGTTCGAAGAACATTACTTCTACAGAGAACTAATATTCTAAGTTCTCCGATTACATTTAGTATACACGTTCTCTCCTTTCTTAGTCGATACCGAAAATATGAATCGTAATGAAAATCAGTCTACATCTTCTTTCTCCATTTCTCACCCGTCGTCGTTATCACCACCATAAACCCTTCTCCTTGTAAATTTAAACCTTTTAAAGTTTCTACTATCTCTTCCTTTAGACATCTGAACACAACAACAAAAACCAGACTATTTCAACTTCAGAAATTCAGTCATGAAAGGAAGATTTTATTACCCTCACTCTACCGATTGTTTGTACGTTTCTACGAGTTGTAGTGAGTAATAGTCTCTTTACGTTTAGTTTTTGGTGTTACTCCATGGTAGAGTGCGGTCAGTCTTACCGACGATGATTTTTCAGATGTTTGTTATTTACGGTTTCTCCCACGTCTCTTTTCCCTTGGGAGAATGTGGCAACCACCCTTACTTTTGATCATGTCGGTGATACCTCTTGTCACACCTCTAAGGAATTTTTTGACCTTTATCTTGACGGTATACTGGGTCGTTGGGGTGACGACCCGTACGTGTGGTTCTTTTGGTCTTAACTTTCTCTGTACATATGGGGTTACAAGTCGCGTCGTGACAAATGTTATCGGTCCTGTACCTTCGTTGGATCTACAGGTAGTCGTCTACTTACCTATTCTTTCGCCACCATGTATATGTGTTACCCTATAATGAGTCGATAATTTCTCTTACGTAAACTTAGTCAAGATTACTCCACCTACTTTGACCTCAGATAATATGTCTCACTTAATTCAGTCTTTCTTTTTGTGGTTATATCATACGACGACGACGACGACGATTCAGCGAAGTCAGTACAGACTGAGACACACTGGGGTATCTGTCGTCGGGTGGTCCGAGGGGTCAGGGACCCTAAGAGGTCCGTTCTTGTGACCTCACCCTACGGTAAAGGAAGAGGTTACGTATTTTCACTTTTCACTTTCACTTCAGTGACTCAGCACAGGTTGAGAGTCTCTGGGTTACCTGACGTCGGATGGGTCCAAGGAGGCAGGTACCCTAAAAGGTCCGTTCTCATGACCTCACCCCACGGAAACGAAAGAGACGGTTATGTCATATGATTACGTATATATACCTTAAATCTTTCTCCCATTACTACTAGGATATACGCTCTCTCGTTTTCTCTGTCTCTACATTTCTTGTCTGAAGACCTGAGACACCCTCTTCCGCTCCCACCCTACTAAACTCGCTTATCGTAACTTTGTACATATGATGGTATACACTTTAACTAGTAGTCAGGTCCAAACTACGGGCTCTGTCCCACTGGTCCCGGTCACGTGACCCTGTTACGACTCCCTACCTTACCCTCCCTCCACCATCCCCCCAAGTCCTACCCCCTGTGTACATGTAGGTACCGACTAAGTACAGTTACATACCGTTTTTGGTGATGTCATAATATTTCATTAATCGGAGGTTCATTTTATGTATTCAATTAAATGTTTTTTTATTTTATTACCTCACTTACTTGTCGATTAGTATTTTCGTATCTCGTTCGGTCTCTCTCCTCCATCTGGTTAACGTAGATTTATTCGTAGAGTGAATGTTTCTGTCCTTCGTGTACTACCAGGTCCTACTGGTTCCCACAGTCACTCTCTTCCCCCTCCACCACACTAGACCCACTACCACTGGAGTACTAACATACTGGTCTCTCTCGTACATTCCACTGAACTCGAGACAGGAATCCCCGTGTATCCCTTTCTCTTTGTTTGACGAACCGATCATTAATGTCTTGTACTGTACCCTCGTTTACTTCTCCTTTTCATTACTTAATAGTGTGAAGGAGTGACATTTATCTATAATCCTTCCTTTATATACCTTGTCTCTTTACTCTTTATGTCACTTGTACCGTGTCTCCGCCTTTTTACCGTGTCATCTCTATTCCTGGTTTTCTCTAAAAAGAGTAATCTTACCTTTTGGGAACCGTATTTTACCGATCTTATCTCATCTTAGTTTCCCTACGATATTATAGATGTCGTACTTACTTCTCCTTGTCCCTATGACTTCATCTGTTTGGTTCCGTACCCTCTAACGTTGTCACCTTCTCCTCCCGATCCGACTTAGATTATCGGTTCTTTCACTTTCCCCTGTCTGATGTCTTCTGGACTGAGATCAGACCGAGAAGGGGAAAGGGTATGGAGAATTAATTAAGGAAATACTAAGTATAACGATAGAAGATTGTGGGACGTGAGGAAAAAGAGAACTTTCCAAACGTCTCAGGAAACCCTTTACCCATACAAATCCCACCTAACCTCGAAGGGTCCACAGTGATCACCATTTCTTAGACGAACGATTGTTTCCTCTGTGTTCTCTGTGACCGAGCTAGGGACCCAGTCCTTCTAGGGGACCTCATCGTTTACCGTGGTGTGAGGTCAAAAGAACGGACCTTTTAGGGTACCTGTCTCCTCGGACCGTCCGATATCAGGTACTCCGACGTTCCTCAGCCTGCACTGACTCACTGATTCGTGTCGTGCCGTCCCAACCTCAACTGGAAATGTTACAAACGTATCCAATGAACACATTAGATCATACGGAATAAATAGACGTAATAACACGTCTTTCTTTTTTTACGTGGAGACCTATCATAGGAATACAGTCCTTTGGACTAGTCTAAGATTCACTCCCTTCGATATTTGGAGTCCGAACAGTTTCCGAGTCTTCTAGTTACCTATTTTATACGGGATCTGTGTCTCTTCTCGAAAGTCTGTAAATAAAGGTGATGACCCTATCCTCATCACGTCCGTAGCTCCCCAGGAATTGAACGTCTCCTTACACTTACTATAACATTATACCTTTCCGACTTGGACGTAGTTGAAAACAGTTTCGAAAGAGGAAACTCGGTGTGTGGTACTCTAGTTATTTAAATCCATTTAAAATTTTTTTAGTTGAAGAAAAAAAAGGTACGTAACGTAGGTCAACCAAGGGGGATCTTACTGACTTCCGTGGTCATATCAAGAACCGATGTCGTAAGGAAAGTTTAGGGGTGATCTCTAAACGACCGTTTATTTTAAGACCTCGATATATCGATATTAACGGACCTTACGATGACCTAAATCACTTTGACATATGTGAAAATGAAACATACGACGAAACCAATAAAAAATTTACTACAGAAATAAAGAGTTGAGGGTTTATCTTTTTCCAACATATATGATAAATCTCACCATTATCTCCTTGAGTACTCTTCAATTATATATTAAGTCCATAATATTACAACAATGGATTTAAAGAGACTCAGTCTCTTCTCTGTCCAAAATGTTAACTACAGAGACATCTATAATTGAAATAATTTTGATGAAGATAAATGGTCCATCTACTCTCCTCATCGACCTTATCTCATCCCCTGAAAAATTACATAAGTATATTTATACTTAATTAATTGTAAATGTTACCATAAACCCCGTCAGTTTAGACAAATGGTCGTTCAGTTTTAGGACTTTAGTAACCGACAGGGTATCGTCTAAGTCTTGTCCTTTTTGTACAGTTCTCATCAGTCACTGTTCTGGTTTCATTGTATCGACTTTGGTTCATTGGGGGAACCTGATTCCGACCTACGAGTTCCTAAGGTTATATTTACTTTAAGTTAGAACCTAAGTTAATGTATACTTCTTCTCTTAAACCATGACTCTGGTTACACTTGATTTTTTTTTAAGTCCATGTAAACTTTGACATATAAAATTATTAGTAACGTCTTGGTAGTCAAATCAAAGGACCTTGACGGGATCCTGTACTGAATGTCCTCGTAGTAAAAACCACTCCTGACACCCAGAGGGTCAGGAGAGGAGGGAGAGGGGTGAATAAACTTCTAAACCCGTATCATGTGTTCAACAACGACAACAAGTCAACGAGTCAACACAGGTTGAGACACTGGGGTACCTGACATCGTTCGGTCCGAAGGGACAGGAAGTGGTAGAGTACCTCGAACGAGTTTGAGTCCGGACAACTGACCCACTACGGTAGGTTGATAGTATAGGAGAAAGTAGGGGGAAAGAAGGATGAAAGTTAGAAAGGGTCGTAGTTCCAGAAAAGATTACTCAGTCCAGAAGTGTAGTCCACCAGTTTCATCCTCGAAATCAAAGTCATAGTCAGGAGGATTACTTATAAGTCCTGACTAAAGGAAATCCTAACTGACCAAACTAGAGGAACATTCCCTCTCAGGTTCCCTAAGAGTTCTCAGAAGAGGTTGTGGTGTCAAGTTTTCGTAGTTAAGAAACCTCGAGTCGGAAAGAATACCTAGTTGAGAGTGTAGGTATGTACTGATGACCTTTTTGGTATCGAAACTGATATCCGTAGAAACAGTCGTTTCATTACAGAGACGAAAAATTATACAACAGATCCAAACTGTATCGAAAAGAAGGTCCTTCGTTCGTAGAAAATTAAAGTACAGTCGTCAGTGGTAGACGTCACTAAAACCTCGGGTTCTTTTATTTCAGCGATGACAAAGGTAACAAAGGGATAGATAAACGGTACTTCACTACCCTGGTCTACGGTGCTAGAATCTAAAAATTTATGACTCAAAATATGGTCGAAAAACTGAGGAGAAAGTGGAAGCAGTTCTCAGAGAAATCAGGGAGTAACGAAAGACGGTATTCCCACCACAGTAGACGTATAGATTCCAATAACTATAAATAGGACCGTTAGAACACAAAGTAGGTCGGGTCGTAAAGTGTACTACATGAGACGTATCTTTAATTTATTCGTCCTACTGTTATATATCGGAACTGTCTAAGGAAAGGGTTAAAACTAGGTCAGGCAATAAGGTACAGACCAAGATTGACAACGGAGAACTGGGCGTATACCCAAAGAGTCCTCAGTCCATTCCACCAGACCATAAGGGTAGAGGAAGTCTTAAAAGGTGTCAAACGGCACCAGATGTGTCAGTTTCCGAAACCGTATCAGCTACTTCGTCTTGATCTATAAAAATACCTTAAGAGAAAGAAAAAGATACTAGGTTGTCTACAACCGTTAAACTAGAGACCAAGAAGACGGGAAAGATTTAGGTCCAACTTGTAGGTCTTCAAGGACCAAGTGTATGATAACTTCGGAGCGAACCTCTTAAAACTCGTAAAGAAACGATCACACACTTTACTCACGTTAAAACGCCATCAAACTTGTAAGAAACCGTAACGGGAAGAAACCCCAACCTTACTTTTGCCTGGAAAAGGTCAAGACACCGGTGAGGACTCGAAAGGTTTAAACGACCGTATAACTCACGTCGTGAAAATTTCTTTGTAGAAAATCCTAAACTTTATCGAGTTGACCTTAAGGTAGTGGAGGTGATCGAAACAAGTATCATTACCAAGGATTTCTGGGGAACTGAAGTCTGAGGTTCTACAGACCGAACTCCACTCACTAGTGTGTTCGACCTTAGTTCTAACGACTCTCTTTATAGTTATTGGAGTCTATACGTCTACTGTGGTGGGAATACCGTCTTTCACTTCTCCTTGATTTTTCGGAGAAGTAATTTCACTTTCTCCTCTCACTTTTTCAACCGAATTTCGAGTTGTAAGTCTTTTGCTTCTAGTACCGAAGACCAGGGTAGTGAAGTACCCTTTATTTATCCCTTTGTCACCTTTGTCACAGTCTGAAATAAAAAAACCCGAGGTTTCAGTGACGTCAACCACTGACGTCGGTACTTTAATTTTCTGTGAATGAGGAACCTTCTTTTCAATACTCGTTGGATCTATCGTATAAGTTTTCGTCTCTGTAATGAAACGGCCGATTCCAGGCAGATCAGTTCCGATACCAAAAAGGACACCAGTACATACCTACACTCTCAACTTGACACTTCTTCCGACTCGCGGTTTCTTACCTACGAAAACTTGACACTAAAACCTCTTCTGAGAACTCTCAGGGAACCTGACGTTCCTCTAGGTTGGTCAGGTAAGACTCCCTCTAGTCGGGACCCTAAAGAAACCTTCCTTACTACGATTTCGACTTTGAGGTTATGAAACCGGTGGAGTACGTTTCTCAACTGAGTAACCTTTTCTGAGAGTACGACCCTCCCTAACCCCCGTCCGCCTCTTCCCCTGTTGGCTCCTACTCTACCGACCTACCGTAGTGACTGACCTACCTGCACTCAGACTCACTTGAGACCCTCAACCACTACCTGTCCCTCCGGACCGCACGACGCTAAGTACCCTAGCGTTTCTCATCCTGTGCTGACTCACCGACTTGACTGGACTTCTAGAAAAACATATCAAGGAGACACATAACAACGGTGGAGAATTATAGACAGTGAAGACAATCCAGACATGGTAATGACAGGAAGTAACACGGGTAGAGACGTACTTTATAAGGGAACCATTCAGACTAAAAGAACTTCTATAGAGATAAGAAAGGGTAAGATAACAAAGTTTCGGGAAGAGGTCTCCTTTGAGAATTTTGAATACGTAAACCCAGAGAAGTAATGTGACTTAATACTTTATAGTATGTAAAAGTATTTCAATAAAAGAAATTTCATAGTAAATCCCTTCCAACCGTAGGGTAGAGGGAGAAGTGTGGATCGGAGATACACGGTAGAGTGTATGGAAAATTTTTCAGTGTGTTTTTCAAACGACTCGTATAGATATTACAGTTTTATAATTCCTTCTTATAAAAGGGATTAATTCTTCTCTTTTAACAAAATTTTGTGTAATTATGTTTGTGATTATACGGAGGATGGTGACTTTTATAATTGGGTACAACTTTCCCCTTATTCGTTCCCACGAAGGCCTAACCTCTAACCATTTGGGGGTTTCATCCGACTAGTGTCTGTCCGAAGTAGCTCTCCGGCCCTGTCGATGAACTGAGTCACGGGAACGGAAAGAACTAGGTCTTGAGACTATAGAGAATCGGTCACCGACCGTGACCGGACTTCTAAAGAATTAATTCACAAAGTACGTTGAAGATTTCGTGAATCCCAAAGTCAAAAAAGTAGAAGTCAAAAGGACATGATATCTGACCGAAAAAGTATATAAAGAGGTAAATTGAACAATATCATATCGTGGATTAAGAAAGTCCCCTCACACACACACACACATACACACACACACGTACGTACACACCCAGATTTGAAGGGTACGGTAGTACGTCACGAACCACGGTACCAGGTGAATAATTGAGTGGGGTTAATAGATTGTCATCGTTTACCCGTTACCATCAAAACATTACCGGTACTACGACTTCGATCCGTCGTCACGAGACCTAGACTTAGAACTGAGGAGACGAACGATCTACACATTGAAGGTCTCCAATAAATAGAAGTTAAAAGAGTAATGGACACTACTCATTTGGAAAATTGAAATTTGTTACGGATTGTGATAATCCCACTTCACTCGTTCCATAATAAACGTACCCCATGTGTTAAATTCCCACGTGGTTTTTAGAATCATTAGTTCTATTTATTGTCAAATTACAAAATTTCTAGAGTTTTCCAGTCACTACTAACCAATTACTCCACTAGACTCAGGTGTCACCTTAAGAGTCCTAAGTGTCAAAAAAGTCTCAGATTTTCTATCATCGAGACTGAGTCCGTAAATATCAGTGAAATGTTTCGTCTACGTAAGTAGTCAACATTGTGATCAGCGATGATTTCATTTTCTAGTGGGGGTGTCAAAAATTCAGTCACCAAGGTACATTTAAATCGGTACACACCCTAGTGTCCCCTACGAGTTTGTATACATAAAGGAACCTTGGGGAATAATAATCATGTGTGTCTATTTAGGATCTGACGAGGACACGTTAGTACGAACGAAAAAGAGACATTTACTTTGGTATATCTTAAAGTGGGATCTTTAAAAAGATTAATAAAGAAGGGTTCTGTTACAATTTAGTGTCTGTTACCGACGACCTCCGTGACACTAGAGATTCACGTATAACTTTTAAGACCTAGTAGTTAACCGTTATCACGTAGTCGTCCAAGAGAGTAACGAAACACTGAAATCTTACATATCGACAAACTTTATTTTCTTACAGGGGTTGGGGGACGGAGAAGGGTTTCCGTCCGACGGAAAAAGGGAGAGGGAGGAAGTTCCTTTTAATTTACTTCTGTCGATTGCTCGTCAAAATAAAAGAAAGTCGTTTCCAGTCGTTAGGGTGTCGTCGTTTAATTAGGGTTAATCATTACTATAAAACAGAACTATTTACTACTGTGTAAACTAAATGACACAAAGGTCCTACGTCCGTCGTTTACAATTACTAAACGAAACGACCCTTAAATATAAGAACGAGTAAAGGGTAAACGACTAGTCAACGTCGAGTACTTCTGAACCGACGAAGTTGATTACTTGACTCCCGGAGCGTCCTTATTACCACACAAGACGTCGAGATTAAAAAAAAAAAAATACGGTAGACATCTTTACGTCCAAGGAAAGTCTTTGATAGAGACCGTCGGTCCTTTCTCACCAATACTAGTATAGTTACAGTGAACATTAAACATAAAGTGAACAAATTACCGTAGGAGTTATTTTCTTCGAAAGACATCTCTTGTTTTGATTAATATCGTTTAAGTCGTAAACACACACACACACACACACACACATTCTTCCTCTCTTAATTACTTATCTTTGTATGGATCAGAAAGGAGTAAAGACTATCGCTACTATATCAAATGTATTACTAAATAGATGGGTGGACCATACCAAAATTTAATCTGGTTTTTCCCACAAAAGACCTCCAGAAGTACTGACTTGTACGGTAGGAAAACGAACGTCATTTACGTCTGCCTTCAGTCTACAAAAGGGAGGGGAGGTGGGGGGAAAGGACGACCCTCGCAAGTCAGGAGTCCCCTAACGGTTTCCGTGAAGCGGAAGAGTGTTTCCGATGGACCGACAGGGGTACTGCGACACGTTTAGTCCGACACTCGTAAGACCCTGGTCGTGGACGGAAGGTTCGTAGTGGTTTTTAAGTTCGGTTGTCCTTCGGGACCCCTTCCAACTGAAAAGGCGGAGACTTTCCGACTGTACGGAAAGTGTTAGTCTATATTAGAAACGATGTCTTTTGACGACGTTGACCGACGTTGGGGTCCGTCCGACCGGAGGATCAACAAGTGTCCTGTGACACTTTTACTTTATACACCCTAGTAATGGGTGGGAGTAAATTCTCGACGTTTACAATCTTCGGGACAATCGTAAAGGAAGTCCCCTCACTTACAAAAGGAGAGTAAGAATTAGTAACAAGAATCGTAGTTGATTATATTTTAGTTATTTGAAGTGAGAGGAACGAATTCCCCTGTGAACAATAATACCATTTAATGATCCAGGTGAAATACATAGAAGGTAAGGAGAAAAGAAGGGACTCCGAAGATAAGATGGTGAGAGAAGGACTGGATTATCCAAAAAGTGAGACCTTACCTTAGTTGTAAGAAATGACAGAGACTTTACGTTTACCAACCACTGTAAACTGATATCAAAGTTTCACACTACTAAACCTGACCGAGACCCTTTTATTAAGTATTACACACACGCACACACACACACAAAACGGTCTGTTGAACGGATAAAGTAATAACACGGGACGAAAAGTCCCTCTATACTATATATGTACATATATATATATAAAAAAAGAATAAGAAGGGTGTCACAGATCCTCTCTTAATCAGGGGAGGTAAACAGGTCCAGAAGACCCTTCATTTGTGGCTCTACGTTAATTTACACGTTTCTAAAATGTTCTCCTTTACGAATACACCTTTCTTTATTCCTCTGTCGTTCTCCCCCTATCCGGGTGGTGTCCGAGAAGATTGTGGCCACAAGAGTTCGAAGAGAGTGTCACTCGCACCATATCCTAAGTTAATAGGATGTCGAAGTGATGACGTGGATTCCTGTCGTCCCATAGGGTCACGATGAAAAGTCCCCTTTATGGTGAATAAGATCTCCTGTTCTCGTCTCTACGTCTAACCCTAAGTTTCCTCAGTATTAGGAAAATTAGGAGTTGGGAGTCAAACCCTATCTTGAAAAAAATGTAAAATGATTTCGTCAAAGTATGTGTAATAACGAAAACTAAGACTGTTATTTTATACTTCAGTCATAATAAGAACAGTCAGTTTTTACGTATTCGATTCAATTGGGTACTTTTTTGTAGTTTTTGGGATAACTCCTTAAAATCTTTTATAAAAGTTTTTACAATTCCAGTACTTTCTGTTTCTGACCCCTTCTAAAGTTTTCGACATTCTAAACTGTCGATTTTTGTTTGACTCTAATACCTGACCTAGGATAGAGGGAACGGGGGGTGGTGTGTGTGTGGGGTGTTTTTAAAAGGAGATTTTCCGTAAAATCCTATGAACCTTTTTAGACTTAAAAAGAATCCAATCTATTAATTAACGTAATAAAACATTAACAAAACACATACACTATCTTACAAGAACAAACTTCCTTTATGTGTACTTTCATAAACCCCCATTTCTCTGTAGAACCGGTATTGAACGAGAGTGTGTCAAGTCTCTTTACAATGTATACGTGTGTCTTACTATTTCGTTTAACGGCGCCGGTCGTGTTCGTTCTCAGCGTGGACGTGTCCCTCTCTTGCCTCGCAGGGGCGATTCTTTTTATTCTCTCTCTGTTTTCTACCCCAACTCTCCTAGTCTGGTTTTACCGACTACGGAAGGAAATAACACGACGTCATATATATCCTATTTCATACACTGAAGACTGTAAGTGTTTTAACAAGAATTAGAGGTCTATGGTAGTGTTCTGGGAATGGTAACACATGTCTAGTGTTTATCTATTAGATAGAAGATAGTTATTCGATTAGATAGAAGATACTTTACAACGTTCTTGATCTGCAGGGCCTCGGAATTCCCATTATTTAAGAAGTCCCCCCGCCCTGTCCCTCGAATCCTTGTACGGATTCCGAGACGTATTGCGGCTCGTCGAGGGTTCTGAATTGGGAAGTGCCCGTCAGGGGACGTCGTTTACACTAAGTCTTTTTCAATCATAAACTTCTTTAGACTTACCACATGTCAAACACACAGATACTAGTAAAAGACATGATAAAAACATTGAAAAAAGAATCAGACTTTAATAAAACTTTATTAAAAGTTTCGATATGGGGTTTTTATACTTTATTTGTTCCGTCAAGGGTACGACGTAAAATATCCGCTCGTTTAAACCGAGTCTCTTCAGTGAATCAGTACAGGTTGAGAAACACTGGGGTACTTGATATCGGATGATCCGTGGAGGTAGGTACCCTAAAAGGTCCGTTGTCATGACCTCACCCAACGGTAAAGGAAGAGGTCTCCTAGAAGGAATGGGTCCTTAGCTTGGGTCCAGAGGGCGTAACGTCCGTCTTCAAACCGAGTTCCCCTCATTTATTTACAGAACTGAAAAAACGCGTTATCTAGTCACAGTCTGACTTTTGAAGTCTGAGTAGAGGATAGGGTCACTAAAAAAGTGTTCGGTTCGTGTAGTAGGGATACATGTCTCTCGACGTTTTACTGAACTGAGGGTTCAGGTATCGGACAGAGGGATCACAAAGACAACGCCATGGAATCCAACATACCGTGCGACACACAGACGAGTCAGCGAGTCAGCATAGACTGAGAAACACTGAGGTACATGGACTTATGATTATGGAGGTTGTAACAAAGTAGGGAACTTTAGTTAAGGGGAGAAGTATGAAGACAAGATTGTAAAGAATAAAGGAGTACGACCTTAGGGACAGAAACAAAATACAGACCATGGGAAAGAAACAAAAGGTTTCAGGAACAAATGAGGTTTTTAGGGGGACCCCGAATTAAGGGTAACGGATTTTGTGTCAGAGACCTTTGTCAAACTGGAAGTTCTGGAGTGACCTGGGACGGACCTGGTAGACGAGGACGTAAACTATCAATGACTTTATTAGTCAAAGGGTCCAGGGTCTATAGAGAACGAACCGACAGAGAAGTCTTTGGTTCAGAGTAATACTAACGAAGGGGACCCAAGGTACTATTGGTCTTTCGTATCAGGAAAAGTTACACTGAGGGAATAACCTTTCGACTTAAACGTAGACTAAGTAAGAAGGAAACTTCGGGTCGAAGTCAGAGTATATAGGTAGGAGATTTTCAAAGGAACCGGTGGAGGCACGAATAATATGGAGGGTAAGTTTATCGAACCATATTCGAGTGGATAAGACGTAAAATCTCCAATGACACCCAACCATCGTAAGAAAGAGGACGTATTTCGAACAGGAGATAGGAAGATCCCTGTTATACTACTCTCCTTTATATCCGAATCCTCTGTCATGACGAGGATTGACATAACAAAACGTGTTCAGTGAATTGTGGAGACCTGGAGTCTAAAGATTAGATCTCTTCTCTCTCTCTCTCAACCTAATTTCTTATAGATTCCAAAGAGAATAGTGTTTTTAAGTACTTTAAAACCAGATAGGTCACAGATTTTCATGAGTTATTATACTAAGAATGGAGTGTTCCCCAAATAATAACAGTCTTCCAGTCCGTTACCTCACAGAGAGACCCTCGGGTGATTGTAAACATAGTCGGATAATCTTTAGATCTTAGAACCCGGGGTAGGGTCTGGATGGTTTATTTTTTTTTAAAAAAAAATTAAAAATTTTAACTTCATATCAACCACATGTTATAAGACATTCAACGTCCATATGATGTATCACTAAGTGTTACAAATTTCCAATATAGGTAAATCTCAATATTGTTTTGTAACTGATATAAAGGACACAACATGTTATGTAGGAACATCGAATATATAAAACATATATTATCAAGTATGGAGAATTAGGGGATGGGAGAGAACGAGGAAGGGGGAAGGGTGAAGAGTAACCAATGACGATCGAGAAAGATATAGACACGTAGACAAAGAAAATACAATATAAGTAATCGAAAAGTAAATTTTTTTTAAGGTGTATATGTACTATAGTATGTAATAAACAGAAAGAGACAGACTATCGGATTATGGGAGGTTCAAGTAGGTGTAACAACCGTTACCGTTACAAACATTAAAAAAACCAACTCATCATAAAGATTGAACAGATTGAGTTATTTTGGTTCGGTACGGGCACCCCGTTGGGTTCTGTCCGTCCAGTACCACCTCTCCAGACTGTCTTACACCGGGTGACCTCTTCCCTTACTGTTTGGTGAAGTCATAAGAACGGAACTCTTGGGGTACTTGTCATACTTTTCCGTTTTACTATCCTATAACTTTCTCCTTGAGGGGTCCAGTCACCAAGGGGTTATATGATGACCTCTAGTCACCTCTTTATTGAGGTCTTTCTTACTTCCCTATCTCGGTTTCGTTTTTGTTATGGGTCAACACCTACACTGACCTCTACCTTCGTTCCAGACTACGACATTTCTCGTTATAACGTATTTTTGGACCTTACAGTCCAGGTACTTAGTTCCGTTTAACCTTCACCAGTTGTTCTCTACCGTTCTCACTTGCAACTGTAAGATCCTTAGTCACTTGATTTTACCTGACCTTACACACTTAAATTGAGTCTACTGGTAAAATAGATGATAACTCCCGTCCTTAGGTAGTCTTCTTTACCTCATCGGTAGTACCAGTTGTTTTCTCGGGTTTTACGTCATGAACCTACGTTAGAGTTTTTACTGTCTTACTAGAGACAAGCAGAGGTTCCGTTTGGTAAGCTATAGTGTCAATAGGTTCAGATACGGGGTTGCTCATTACGACTTCTTCGACTTCAACTTGTCAAAATACTTCTGCATGTTCTGGAAAATCTTGATTGTGGGTTTTTTCTACAGGAAAGTAATATACCCTGACCTTACGTTTTCATCCTTCAGTTCTTTGTGGACGTCATTGTCCGTTTAAACCGGAACCTTACGTCTTACTTCGTCCCGTTTCTGATTATCTCAAAACGGTTCTTTTACGTGACCAGTATCGTTTGTGGGAAAAGGTTGTTGTGTTCTGTTCTGAGATGTGTACCTGTAGTGGTCTACCAGTCGTGGCTTACTCTAACTAATATAAGAAACGTCGGTTTCTACCTCTTCGAGATTTGTCCGTTGTTTTTGTTCTGATCCTCGACTGACACCGAGTCTAGTACTTGAGGAATAATGGTTTAAGTCTGAGTTTAAATTCCTTCATCCCTTTTGGTGATCTGGTAAGTCCATACTGGATTTAGTTTAGGGAATACTAATATGTCACCTTCACTCTTTATCTAAATTCCCTGATCTAGACTATCTATCTCACGGGCTACTTGATACCTTACTCCAAACACTGTAACATGTCCTCTGTCCCTAGTTCTGGTAGGGGCACCTTTTCTTTACGTTTTTTCGTTTTACCGACAGACCCCTCCGGAATGTTTATCGACACTTCTCTTCTCTCCGCTTTTCGTTTCCTCTTGTCCTTTCTATGTTCGTAGACTTACGTCTCAATGTCTCTTATCGTTCTTCTCTATTCTTTCGGAAGAAGTCGCTAGTTACGTTTCTTTATCTCCTTTTGTTGTCTTACCCTTACTGATCTCTAGAGAAGTTCTTTTAATCTCTATGGTTCCCTTGTAAAGTACGTTTATATCTGAGTTATTTCCTGTCTTTACCAGACCTGGATTATCTTCGTCTTCTATAATTCTTCCCCACCGTTCTTGTGTGTCTTCTTGACATGCTTTTTCTAGAAGTACTGGGTCTATTAGTACTACCACACTAATGAGTAGATCTCGGTCTGTAGGACCTTACACTTCAGTTCTCCCGGAATCTTTCGTAGTGATGTTTGTTTCGATCACCTCCACTACCTTAAGGTCAACTCGACAAAGTTTAGGACTTTCTTCTACGACACTTTCACGACGTTCGTTATACCGTTGTTTAAACCTTTTGAGTCGTCACCGGTGTCCTGACCTTTTCCAGTCAAAAGTAAGGTTAAGGTTTCCTTCCGTTACTGTTTCTTACGGGTTTGATGGTGTGTTAAGGTGAGTAGAGTGTTCGATCATTTCATTACGAGTTTTAAGAGGTTCGGTCCGAAGTCGTTATGTACTTGGCACTTGAAGGACTACAAGTCGGACCAAAATCTTTTCAGTCTCCTTGGTCTCTAGTTTAACGGTTGTAGGTGACCTAGTACCTTTTTCGTTCTCTTAAGGTCTTTTTGTAGATAAAGACGAAATAACTGATACGGCTTCGGAAACTGACACACCTAGTGTTATTTGACACCTGTCAAGACTTTCTGTACCCGTATGGTCTGGTGGACTGGACGGAGAACTGTTTAGACATACGTCCAGTCCTTCGTTGTCAATTTTGACCTGTACCTTTTTATCTGACCAAGGTTTATCCTTTTCCTCATTCAGTTCCGACATATAACAGTGGACTAGTAAATTGAATATACGTCTCATGTAGTACTTTTTGCGACCTGACCTTCTTCGTGTTCGACCTTAGTTCTAACGACCCTCTTTATAGTTATTGGAGTCTATACGTCTACTGTGGTGGGAATACCGTCTTTCACTTCTCCTTGATTTTTCGGAGAAGTACTTTCACTTTCTCCTCTCACTTTTTCAACCGAAGTTCGAGTTTTAAGTCTTTTTCTTCTAGTACCGTAGACCAGGGTAGTGAAGTACCCTTTATTTACCCCTTTGTCACCTTTGTTACAGTCTGAAAGAAAAAACCCCGAGGTTTTAGTCACGTCTACCACTGACGTCGGTACTTTAATTTTCTGCGAATGAGGAACCTTCTTTTCAATACTGGTTGGATCTATCATATAAGTTTTCGTCTCTGTAATGAAACGACTGATTCCAGACAGATCAGTTCCGATACCAAAAAGGTCACCAGTACCTACCTACACTCTCAACCTGACACTTCTTCCGACTCATGACTTCTTAACTACGAAAATTTGACACCACAACCTCTTCTGAGAACTCTCAGGGAACCTGACGTTCCTCAAGGTTGGTCAGGTAAGACTTCCTCTAGTCGGGACCCTAAAGAAACCTTCCTTACTACGATTTCGACTTTGGGGTCATGAAACCGGTGGAGTACGCTTCATAACTGAGTAACCTTTTCTGAGACTCCGACCCTCCCTAACCCCCGTCCTCCTCTTCCCCTGCTGGCTCCTACTCTACCGACCTACCGAAGTCACTGAGCTACCTGCACTCAGACTCACTTGAGGTCCTCAACCACTACCTGTCCCTCCGGACCGCACGACGCTAAGTACTCCAGCGTTTCTCAGTCTGTGCTGACTCGCTGACTTGACTTGACTCATAAGGTGACACACACATGTACACATAAAACAGAAGAAATAGTTACTAGACAACGAAGGTAGGGAACCCTTAACATATATTACGACGATCCTTATAACCCCATGCAAGTAGAAAAGTTTAATTACAAAAGTAGATAAAAACTTTAATATGGACCCTTACTTTAACGACCCAGTATACCATCAAGATAAAAATCAAAAGACTCCTTGGAGGTGTCAAAAAAAGGTGTCACCGACGTAGTTGAATGTAAGGATGGTTGTCACAAGTTCCCAAGATAAAAGAGGTGTAAGAGTGGTTATAAACAACAAAAATAAGAAAAACTACTATTGGTCAAACCGTCTACACTCCGACATAGAGGAAGACCAAAATTAAACGAAAAGAGACTGCTAATCCCTGCAACTCGTAGAAAAACACTTGGATAACTGGTAGAAGTACAGGAGAAACCTTCCTATAAGTCGAGAGGACGAGTAGAAAATTAACATACTCGACAAATATATCAAACCAATAATTGGGGAATACTCAGTATAGTAAACATTTATAAAAGAGACTTAGTTGTAGAAAACTATTTACCGATTCACAATGTACACACGTAATGTAAAACTCTTCATCACGAGTAGAATTGTTCCCTCCTAGGTACAGAATACACCGGACTTTAAATATGTAGAAACCTTTGATAGAAATTCTTATTATTGTTTAATATCTCCATCTACCCCCTCGGACCACCCGACGACAGATACCCCAGCGTGTCTCAGCCCGTGCTGACTTCGCTGAATCGTCGTCGTCGTCGTCGTATCTCCATCCATATCTGTATGTGGTTCGGTTGTAAGAGAAGTGGTAGAAATCATGAGTTCTAGATAGGACTGGAAGGGTAGGAGACAAGGAAAAAGGTATTTATGTCTTAGGACGATCTTACTCTTCATGTAACATAGTTTCCGTAAGTACGTACCACTACCGATATTAAGGGGAGAATGTATTATAATTATTGATTATAAATTTCTCATGAATGATTTATAGTTCTCAATAAAACCCTTGACCCATACTTATACAATAAAGTAAAAATATTTTGAAAATTCTCTAGTCCGACAAAGAAATCTAATTGGGGTCAGAATGAATCTCTATTCTATTTTATTAAGAGTATCATTGATAGTCTCGTTTCTACCTCTAGACTAAGATTCCGGGTGCAATAGTTTCTATTCTGGTATGACGGAGAACTACCATTTTAATTATAAAGTTCTCAGGAGATCAATGGTTGATTTTTCTTTATTGAGATCCCTTGAGTCCATGACACTTCAACATTATTACAGACGTATACCCCCTCCCCTATACCCGTCACAGACGGGAAGCCGGAGAGGATAGAGTATTCCGTCCGAGACTGTCACCGAGAAAATAGTTCGTAAAAATGAGTATTCAACTACGAACAACGAGGGAAAAACCCGATTGACGATACGAAGTTCACCCACCGTTTGAAAGTTTCTTGGTTATTGTTCACTTCATACAGTGACTCTTTTACAAAAATGATCTAAAAAAACATTCTTTTAGGGACTATAAGATTTCAAAAAGTTAAGAAATGTTATTTTTTATTACCTTAAGTATTTTAATTAAAGGGAAAGAAGTAGTGACAAACTTTTCTCTTTTATCTGTGTATTTGAAAAGTTTTTATAGGAGTCGGTTGCTTGTTGTTTTACTTATTTCACGTATATATCCCTCAATTTTAATTGAAAAAATTAAAAACCACTTTTTCTTTCACGATACAGTACATATACAGTAAAAGACAAATGAAAGAAGACCGGTGTAAAAATCCTGACGTCGGACCTTTTGTTTGTCTACATTTTAGACATCTATGTTCAGATGACGTAACAACAGTCATATAACAACAACAAGTCAGCGATTCACGACAGGTTAAGAAACGCTGGGGTACTTGACGTCGTACGGTCCGAAAGGACAGGAAGTGATAGAGGGTCTCAGAAGAGTTTGAGTTCAGGTAACTCAGTCACCACGGTAGGTTGATAGAGTAGTAGACAGCGGACGAAGACACGTACAGATTTGACTAAAACAACCTGACATGACCGATCCTCTATGTGGGGTCTCGTTACCGGGATACCGAACCAAGAATGATGACCGGAAGCCCTGGAGTTACCCTCCGAAGAATCAAGGAACTAGGACCAATTGTTGTCAATACGACAAGAAGTTCAGTCGGTAGATTTCTTTCTTATTTCCTTAGAAGAAATTTGATATAAAACTCTAACGAACATACCAAGTATTAATTTGAATACTTCTCATCTTTTCGTTTATAGGTACTTTTTATTCTCACAGGGTGGTAAAGCTGAATTTTCGTGATTTCTTCTTATTTTAGATAGATCTAAAGCACACGTCCAACGCCCCACCCTCCACCGTCCATACCTCTTCCGTTCGATATTCCTCTTTCCCATATAAACGTCCCTTTAACTTTGAGATTTGGTACAAGTGTTTTTTAACGTCGCTCTATTCGTTTCCAACAGACTTTTATGACAAAGATTTATATCGGAATTAGTATAACTGTACCTTGTCTTTACTGTATTTTTCACTACTTTAGTTTTATTCCGTTAAATACGGTACTTCTTTGAATTCGATATTACTAAAGACTTTGTCTACAATATTTCTTTTTTTAACGTATTGAAAAATTGACGTGACAATATAAATTCTTTTTACTTTAATACATTTTTCGGATACCGTTAAACGTTTTATAGTTGTCGTTTCTCCAATCGTTTCATTAGGATGATATAGAACCACGATCTGAAAACCCCTTCACTATTGAAGGGACTCTCTATTATCTCACTTATGGTTCCGGTGGTGAAGAATAACTATCTTCTTATAATACTTGAAATACCTTGTCCTTTAGTCCTTCGGTTAGTTGTCTGACCACAATAATAGAATCAATGAATCTGTTCTCCAGTTAGATCTTTAGTTCATTACTAAA
This sequence comes from Capra ibex, assembly GCA_006410555.1. Lineage (NCBI taxonomy): Eukaryota > Metazoa > Chordata > Mammalia > Artiodactyla > Bovidae > Capra > Capra ibex. The sequence goes on along the minus strand of SJYO01034137.1, from coordinate 29,654,999 downwards.
CCCTACATTCAGTTCTTCGTCGTCGTGACCAATGAGAATTTCAATCCTCCTTCTTCGTTTAATCGTGTAATAGAGACGATTTACTATCTGAATTCTGTGACCTTAGGTACGACTGGAAGTTCTTGATTTCGTAGATTATGTATGAACTTCATTTTTTCGTCGATCTTCTTTTAAGGATCCTCTAACCCTTTGTCATGTTCGTGTCTAAAACAGAAGATACAAATAGACAAACAATGACTGTCATAGTTTTTACTCGTTTATTATAATCGTCAAAAACAATGTCGTCTTTGTTTTACATTGAAACAAGTCCCCATTGACTATTACTTCAATGAATTTATGCATTTTTACAGTGATATATAAATAATTTTGACATTTAGTCATAATGAATTTGTTATACAGAATCCGTTATAAAGAAACCGTGGGAATGGATGTTCATTGTTTTTTCATTTACAAATTCGTTTATTTTAATAATAATACGTTTTCATAGATTATCAAACACATCTGACATCGTTATCGGATTGAACAGGGTTATTCAGACTTATACACTCGAAATAAATTTTTCGTAGAAACTAAGGAAAAAGAGAAAATAAAGGTAGGTTTTATCCCAACATTAAACCAGTCATGGAGAATTAATTAAGGTCTAAAAATACATGAATAAGAAATTATTTTAAAAGGGAAATAACGACATCAAGTCCAAGAGTACTAGTGAACGGACCTGAAAATGTACTATCACGTTTTTTCTGAAATGAATGTAGGTAAGTGGTCATCAGATTATGTAGTCACCTTATTACAACTAATATCCCGTACCCAGGTCACTTATATTACTGACATTAGTAGACATAAAATCCGTGGAACTTTTTATTAAATTTTCTATTTTGGTAAAACCTTTCGTCAAACCATCAAGGAATTTTACAAACTTTATTTACTGGTATATGAGTCATTAAGGTGAGAATCCATATATGGGTTCCCTTTACTTTTTTATAACATAAGTGTGTTTTTAAACATATGGTGAAAATTGTCATCGTAATAAATATTAGTGATTTTCATCTTTTTAGGTTTGTAATTGACTACTTACACCGTATAGGCATACGTCCTTATAATGGGTAGGTATACTTCCTTACTTAAGATTATGAATCATGTTGTACCTACTTGGATTTTCGTACATCCACTTTCTTCGGTCAGTTTTTTATGGCATATAATATAATAAAACACATATATTTTACAGGTTTTATCCGTTTTAGTCTCTCTATCTTTCAGTTATTCACTAATAAACTCCGATCTCACCCTTCACTGACAATTACATATAACTTAAAATAAAACTCCCACTACTTTTACAAGATTTTAATATTATATATATAATACAATAACTAACGTGTTGAGACTTATATGGTTTTTAATATGATTTATAAAAATCATGTTTATATGATCTAAATGATTTATAAATTTATATGATTTTTAATGATTTGAAACATAAAATACCCACTTAAAGTACCACGAACTTGGCATAGAGTTATTTCGACGAATTTTATTGTTATTAGCCATCTCAAGATGAATTGTAGATCTTGAATCATTCGACCTTCGACACGAAGAAAATCGTCGTTCATTTTGTACCTAGTTGACGTTTCAGTATTAAAAAATTGAGATATTATCTGGACTACAGTGGTTCGTGGGTTCATCGAACTTTAGGTTTCTTTCCGAAAGAAGTTTCCACCTACTCTACGTCCGTGACTGAGAGGACACGGTCTTCTTCCCTCTTTCTTCACGAACCACGGTGTGTTCGTCCAGTTTCCTTTAATCAATATAAAACCTTTTCCGATTTCCGATCCATTGTCCACGTCTATGTTTCAAATTTTTACGTCTTCAGATTCTCTTGTATAATCTCTTTTATAAACTATGGAACCCTATTTTTTTTATAAACAATCTTCACTATTGTTTCCGTTTTAAGTATTTTCTTTTTGAACGACTTAACATGATGTGGTTTTATCTCCTGAAAGTGAGAGACATTCTGTGACCATTTTACTACTTGTCTGTTCTGTGCCGGACCCTCTTTCATAAATGTTTAGTACAAAGTGTTACCTAAACATAGGTTACATTTATTTTAGAATTTAGAGTTACCATTAGTATTAGTATTTCGTCTTAAATTTTATTACCTAATATATAAACTTGATTGTATAGTACCTTTCTATATACCTACTGTTTATTCGTGTATTTATACAAGTAACAATTGTTTGGTGAGAAGATAAACTTACCAATTTCCTTTTGTTTTTTTCTTTTCTTTCTTTCTTTTGATGTTTCACGAACAATCATATTACTTGAAGTATGGAAAAAACCATCCTGACGTTTTTACGCTGAAACCTTTTCTCAAACCTTCAAGGAATTTTTCAATTTACGTGTGAAGAATATGTCATGAAGGTCCGGATCAAAGGACTTCACTTTTGTATAGGTACGTCTTCAGACATGTACTTAAAAATAACTGTGAAGTAAATGTTAGTGAGTTTTGACCTTTTTTAAGTTAATAGAAAGTGGACCACTAACTTACGTATTTGTTTGACACCATGTGGGTATGTTACCTTATTAAGAGTTGTTATTTTTCTTACTAAACGACTTGGTTCACTATTGTACTTATTTAGGGATTTTCGTAGGTAAAACCCGAAAAGTCCACCACTTCAACAAGTCAGCACAGACTGAGAAACACTGGGGTATCTGACCGGATGGTCCGAGGAGACAGGTACCCTAAAAGGTCCGTTATCATGACCTCACCTAACGGTAAAGGAAGAGGTCCCCTAGAAGGGTTGGGTCCCGAACTTGGTCCCAGAGGGCGTAACATCTGTCTGTGAAATGGTAGACTCGGTGGTCCCTTTACATGAGTACTATTTCTTAGATGGACGGTTATCGGACCACCCGACATCAGGTACCCCAGTACTTCTCAAATTGTTCTGACTCGCAGACTCGTGTATCGTGAATCGTATACTAAGGTAAATACATTGTAAGACCTTTTCTGTTTATATATCCCTGGGTTTTCTCCGGTCAGTAATGATACCTGATACCCAGTTCCCTCCCCAATCGACAATTACCCGTACCTCCTTTAAACCCCTACTACGTTTATCTGACATAAAACGAAAACCATCGTCTATTCACATACGTTAACAGTCTTCAGTGTCTTGATATAAGATGTTCCATGTAAAATTACGTATGTTTAAAGTTGAGTTAAAAATTTTCAGTAATAGTTTATCAGAATGAAACCACCACCTCCAAATTAGTGATTCAGTACAGACTGAGAACACTTGGATACTAATATCGGACACTCCGAGGAGACAAGTACCCTAAGAAATCCGTTATTATGACCTCATCCAACGGTAAAGGAAGAGGTTCATAATGAAATTCTCAAGTCTTTTTTTTATTCCTTGATGTTTATTTTAAATAATCGATGAATAGGAACAAGTTTTACCACTTTAGAAAAGTCTTTACGTAGTTTCAGGAAAGGACAACTCCAGAACGGATGAAGAGGGAGGATGTAAGGTGGATATGGTTCCCAGTAAAAAGGTCTGTATAAGACGAGAGTTTCAAGTCATAGAACTACTTCTTAAGTCGAATAGTTAGTTTGTTACATAGAGGGTCGTAAACTTGTTAGACAAAACAAAAATAAAAAAAGGACCTCTCATATTTATTTATACTTACACTCTGTTCCAATCATAAAATTGTCATAAAATTAATCTGTCAAAAGAAAGACCTTTAAAAATTTCCACGGATCTTCTCACGGGACACAATGGTCGGTTTTATTGAGGGAACCATTACGTTTTTATTTAATTCAAACAGTCTCTTTCCTTTTGTTTGACCCTCTGTACCGTTCACTAACTATCTTACCTTTGATCTAAAAGTGAGTTATTTACATATAAGAGATGGGTCGTGAAGTAGACATTCGGGAACCGAATCGTACAAATTATAGGTGTCAAAGTCACTATGTTCCTACAAGGGAATGGTAACGGCGGTGTGAGTAATTAATTAAAACAACACAAATGGTAGAGTATTCACACAATCATAATTAATCAGTAAATATCCTCTCCATTGAATAAACTGGTAAGGTGTATACGGAGACTTATATCGGTAAACTAAGAAAAAGAAACAGTGTTTACGAAAATTAAAACTTCTCTTGAAAATATTATGTCATAATTTTTGTATCCCTAAACAAAAATTTAGACCTCAGTGTCACTGTGGTAATATAACGCCTTCGATCAAGTTTATTTATGACACCACGAAACAGGTCTAGGGGAGAAGACGTTATGGAGAAGAGGGACAAACCGAGTAAATGACCCACAGTGTCTTCCAACGATTGAAAGTTATGTCGGGTCTGGTTTTTTTCTTGATACGTTGTTCGGGCTCGACACCATGTATATAAAGATAGTTAACCCGTACATCGGACTGTCTAGAATACTATACTTACCGTTGACACTACCCCTTTTCACGATACATCTCAAATGTTTTTTAAGATTATCCTATTAGTCTTACAACTAAGAACCACAAGACCTCGTTGTTATATAGTAGACGTCTTTTTTCCGTCGAGAAGACAATACGATCATCTACGGAGAGTTCTACCTGTAGACTGGTGCTTTGTCGTTGAAGGGTACTCAGTAAAGACACTCTGAGAGGTTTGGTATTCTAATCCACTTGTGTCCTCATCAGACAGAACTTAACCTTCGTCATACACACCCTAAACCTATACTTGTCGGAACTTTCTCTTTACAATTTTCTAGTCCTAGTTCTTCCAAATTCCTTATCGGTACACACGAGACGATTCAGTGAAGGCAGTACAGACTGAGAAACGCTGGGATACCTGATATATCGGGAGGTTCGAGGAGACAGGTACCCTAAGAGGTCCGTTCTTACGACCTCACCCAATGGTACGGGAGGAGGTCCCTTAGAAGGACTAGGTTCCTAACTTGGTTACAGAAATACAGCGGACATAATCGTCCGTCTAAGAAATGGTGACTCGGTGGGTCCTTCGGGGAGAAAACGTTGTGGAGTGGTTCAAGGAGACAGGTACTCTAAAGGTCCTTTAATGGAATTCTTCGTTCACCACAAGACTTCACCACAAGATTGAGGTGTAAGGGAGAAGTCACGTAAGTGAGCGAAGGGTCGATCGTACTGATGATAGACAAAGTGAGTGGTTCTTGACGAGAGTCGTAGGTCCTTGACGAATAGGATCCCAATTGATGATAGGGATAACACCCACCGACTGTCGGTCACCAGCCAAGTACACAACTATGTTTCCGGACTCAGAGTGAGGGGCGGAGCCAAATACTCTTGAGGTTTCCCGATAACATCGAAAAGTCTCATTGGAGGGACGGTGGTTGGATATCCGTTATGACAACAGAGTCCACGTTGGTGTCGCGTCCAGTCGAAGAGGAGTAAAGGTCAAGACCGGACCCATGTCTCTCCACATATAAGACACTCTTAAGAAGGGGTCTGGAAGTGAGTCATGAGATAAAGTTTCAGACGGGGTCCTTGTGTAAGATTTTAATGTCCGAATTAATGTCTAATGTATAAATTAGTAATTAGAGGTATTTTTGAACCGAAACTCCACGGTGGATTAGTTTAGTTATACAGTCACTTCTTCAAGTAGACTTCGTTATTTCTACGTCTACTATTGACTCTCCAACAGTTTTACCCGTTCCCGTTAAAACTAGAACGGATTATCATGGTAGACTATGGTTGTTAGACTTTAGACAGTCCCTAGCTACTGAGTCTTATTTGTTGGACTGTCGAAATGGAACCTAAATAAATCCACAATAAAAAGGAACGTAAGACTACGTTAAAACTTTCATATTTATCATACGTCACAACCGACGAAATAAATTTCAAGTTACTCACTTACAGGAGGTAGACATCTTTAAACAGACGGTAGTAAGGTTTTAGTCTACTTCATTAACCATCTAACTTATTATCTTTTTTTTTTTTTTTTGTTGAAACCATCCGGAGTCCTTTGCATTTTACAGTAGGTCAGTTAGACATAGTCTAACTGATGGTCAACTTCGGTTTATTTCGAACTTTATGAACGGAACTACGGTTCAAAGTCACAATTAACTTATACTCGTTTCGGGACCTTTCTTTAAACCTCTGTTACTTCTTCATCTTGAGAGATGAATCGTTCTCTCTTAGTTTCAAGTTTACCTTAGACACTTTCTGGAAGACACCTAGATTTTTCTTTCAACAATCCTGATACAGAATCTCATGTTTCACTCAAATAAGTCGTGGATTACATACTCTTCTAAAGTGTATTTAATATTCTATTTACTTCCCGTGAACCACGTATAAAACAGTGTTCTAATGTTAATACCGTGTTTACTAAGAATTTCTTGAATAACTTAATACAGTCTATACCAAAAACTGTTGTGAATTTGGACACGAACTTATGAGTCTCCACGGACTGAGAAACGTTAGGGACTTGACATCGGAAGGTCCAAGGAGACAGGTACCCCAAAAAGTCCGTTCTTACTACCTCACCCAACGGTAAAAGAGGAGGTCCCGTAAAAGGGCTGGGTCCCTAACTTGGGCACAGAGAAGGCAGAGGACGTAACGTCCGTCTAAGAAATGGGTGGCTCAGTAACCCCTTCGGGGAAACATTTGGACTTCCCCCGTGTTTAAATAACTTGACTTTGACGTTCAATCAGAGAACCTTCTCTACAGACAAACCTACTTTAAACAACTGTAGTCACACATTTTACTTTTAAGTCTTTGTAAAATGACAAAAGTATTGTAACCTGTTCAGTTCCCCAGTCTTTGAAAGGATTCAGTGGTACAGTCCCGACCTTTCAGATTGTAACTACATATCCTGAGAGTCCTCCATTTGACTTTGTTTCTTGTATTACCTTTAACATTCGTTAACGGATGAGTACTAAAAAAAGAAGATACATTTTAACATAACGACGTTTTGGTATGCTGATACTACAGAATAAAAGTAGATATCGTTCTAGTTCTACATGACCAAAAAGAGTTGTGACACAATTCTTTTCATACACCCCTCTTATGAAAAGAAAGCAAAGGGTGTCTCATGAACACTTTACCCGCTGTTTTTATGAAAACATGTTTAATACAGTCAGGACATAGTTAATTCTACAAACCGACGTTCTTTATGTAATAGTTTAAATTTAACCGAACTTGAAGGGACCATCAGGTCACCAATTCTTAGGTGGACGGTCACGTCCCTTGTGTCTAAACTAGGGACCAAGTCTTTCTAGGGTATATGGAGTCCCGTTGACTCGGACGCACGGTGGTGATGACTTCGGGTGTCCGGATCTCGGACACGAGGCGTTGTTCTCTTCGTTGGCGTTACTCTTTGGGGACGTGGTGTCGATCTCTCATCGGAGACGTTGATCTCTTTCAGGTTCTCATCGTTTACTTCTGGGTCGAATCGTTTTTTTTTTTTTTTTTTTCCTACTTTAACCGAATTGTTTCTTTTTTATATAGGTCCTTCTCTTAAGACCTTATCTCGTTAGGGTTTCAATCAAGTTGTGAGACGGTCTCGATTCGCAGTCAAAAAGTGATACTAAAGGAATCGAAAGGTAGTAAAAAGAGATAAGAGATAGAAAGAATCTCAGATACGTTAAAATTAACGTTACATAGTATGTGTAAAGGACCTTTCATATGTTTAATACTTACATGTATAATTACTTAAAATGGATGACTCGTATGAACCCATCTAAATAAGTTCTGCATGGATAGGTTGATTTCTTCTTCTCGAAAAACTCGTGGGGTTCTCGGGGAGTTTGAGAGATGGTCAAAATTAATTATGGGTTCACATTGGCGACCTAACTATAGGTTCTGATTTTTAATATAAATCTATAAAATTGAATTATCGTTATATTAGGGTATATATAAGAAGACAAAGAGTACAAAGAAAGAAGATTTTCACATATATCAAAAGATAATGTCGTTATGGAGTGTTAAAATGCATAAGGAAAATTACATCCACTTAGAACCTGACAAAACTTACCACCGTCAAACTGTTAAAACCATTTTTACAAAACCACTTTATCCTTAATTTACAACCATCCCCTTATGGATCTGTATTTTAAAACCCCAGTATCCCATATAGAAGTCGAAATCGTTTGTGACTTTTTGTTAAAGGGTTAAACAAATATGGTTGACCGTGAGGGTGGTCCTCATAATACTCTCAATATCCAAGACATGAAGACGTTGAGAAACATAGACCACACAGAAAAAAAGGAAGCACGTAAGACCATTGTATATTACCATTCGTAATGTTAAAAGGAAAGAGATGACTGATTCCTTTGTGTTGTGAGAAGGAATACAAGTGACCATTAAACCTATCTAAGAATTCATGAAGAACTAAAAAAACCGGTTAAAAATTTTATCTAACGGATATAAAGGAAATAACGAAACATCCCAACAGAAAAAAAAAGAGGGAACGTATAAGACCCATATTAAGAAGAAACCTATGACGTTTATAGAAGGAAGAATGTAAGATATGGAATATAAAAGTAAGTAAATTATCACAGAAAACTCCTTCTTTTCAAGAATTAAAACTATATCGGGTCAGAAAAATTTCAAAAACTAATCTGCTGTAAAATAGAAATAGATGTAGTTCTAGTATTTCTATAAGATAAAACAGGTGATTTACAAAGAACCAAACTGGGAAGTGTAAGTGTATACGTAAGGTACATATTAATTTAAAACATGTATGACACTTGTCTTTATCTAAACGAAACAAATATATTCAAGTTAAGTCATCGAGTCAGCACAGGCTGAGAAACGTTTGGGTACCTGACGTCGTGTTTTCCGTAGGGACAGGTAATGGTTGAGTACCTCAAATAAGTTTGAGTACAGGTAACTCAACCACTACGGTAGGATAGTAGAGTAGAAGACAGTAGGGAAAGAGGAGGACGGAAGTTAGAAAGGGCCGTAGTTCCAGAAAAGTTTACTCAGTCCAGAAGTGCAGTCCACCGGTTTCATAACCTCAAAGTCGAAGTTGTAGTCAGGAAGATTACTTGTAAGTCCTGACTAAAGGAAATCCTACCTGACTAACCTAGAGGAACGACAGTTTCCCTGAGAGTTCTCAGAAGAGCTTGTGGTGTCAAGTTTTCGTAGTTAAGAATTCACAAGTCGAAAGAAATATGAGGTTGAGAGTGTAGGTATGTACTGATGACCTTTTTGGTATCGAAACTGATCTACCTGTGAACAACCGTTTCATTACAGAGACGAAAAGTTATACGACAGATCCAACCAGTATCGAAAAGAAGGTTCCTCGTTCATAGAAAATTAAAGTACCGACATTATGGTAGACGTCACTAAAACCTCGGGGGGTTTTATTTCAGACGGTGACAAAGGTAACAAAGGGGTGGATAAACGGTACTTCACTACCCTGGTCTACGGTACTAAAATCAAAAGACTTACAACATAAAATTCGGTTGTAAAAGTGAGAGGAGAAAGTGAAAGTGGTTATCCGAGAAATCAAGGAGAATTGAAAGACGGTATTCCCACCACAGTAGACGTATAGACTCCAATGACTATAAAGAGGGCCTTAAGAACTGAGGACGAACACGAAGTAGGTCGGGTTGTAAAGAGTACTACATGAGACGTATATTCGATTCATTTCCCTTTCACTTTCACTTCAATGAGTCAGCACAGGCTGAGGGTCGCTGGGGTACCTGATGTGGGGTGGTCCGAAGAGGCAGGTACCTTAAAAGGTCCGTTCTCATGATTCGTCCCACTGTTGTATGTCGGAACTACATGAGGAAAAGGATAAACCTTGGTCAGACAACAAGGTACAGGTCAAGATTGACAACGAAGGACTGGACGTATGTCCAAAGAGTTCTCCGTCCAGTCCACCAGACCATAAGGAAAGAGTAAGTCTTAAAAGGTATGAAACAACACTAGTGTGTCAGTTTCCGAAACCGTGTCATTTATTTCGTCTTCATCTACTAAAAGACCTTAAGAGAGAAAAGACTACGAGGTCACCTACAAATATACGTATATGTTATTAGGGTCTTGTTGAATAACTTATTGTTCAAGAAAGACATGAGTCATTACAGTAAAAACTGTACTGAGGGTCAATATCATAAACACATAGTCCTGACATAAGACAACGTAACCAAATAACCAGACGTACATTAAGTGTTATGACAAAATTAACTTCATAGATATATAATTATTATTCAGACTTATCAATAACAATACCTATAAGGTCTAAAACCAAGAATACTTATTTGGACAATACGTATGGGTTTATATATAGAAAAATACATTATTCAAAAGTAAAGAGAACCCATTTATGAGACTCACTCTCTGACCCAGTATGTCATTTTAAATACAAATAGGAATATACTTTCACTGTGTGAGAAAAGAATACATCCATATAGTAAAACATGGTAATACGGAATGGTCATCACTCGACTATTAAGTACAATGAGGTGTAAGAGTGGTTGGGAACCGAATTAGTTAGAAACATTAAACTCGATAAGATCGTCAATACGTCACTATAGAGTACACCAACATTCAATGCAAAAGACTATTATGTACTTCAACTCGTACATACTTATACGCATAATCGGTAAACACATTGAAACACTACAAAAACAAGTTTTCAAAAGAGGTTAAAACCCCTCTGATAAAAAAAAGTTGTATATTAAAATAATACAACACACAAAACTTTTATAAAGGGTTGCGACACCTAATAGAAAAATACAAGATTTAGTACAAAATACTTGTGGTGTCAAAATTAAATTATTTCCGTCTATAAAAAATAAAATACCAAGTTCAAAAGACACAGACTTTTAGAACCAGAAAGGAAATATAAAGGAAGATTTTATTAATGATACACTGTAAATTTGTATATACTTATTCCGTAAAGTTCATTTAAAATCCTATATTCTACTTATCCATAAGTAAATAAAATGTATATCTATAGATCAGAGGGTTGTCAGAAACAGTTTTTATTATATGAAATGGGTGACTTGTCGGAACTTTTGAAACAACTTGAAGTAGAATCAAATATATACACCCAGATAAAAATAAAAAATAAAAATAAAAAAAACGATAATAATAAGAGTAAAATAATTTTTGTTTGATTTCGTTTCTCACTGATTCTTTAGGATTGTCACAATATGTTGATCATACTACAAACTGATGTTTCAAACTAAAGAGTTGGTGTCATACTGGAAGATATCGTTTTTATTTTTGAGAAATAGGAATCTGAGAACCCTTTAAAAGGTATTCTATTTTAAATAGGTCTTATTTAGTAAACAGAATATTAGATGGAATTATCTATGCCGTATTATTTTTGAATCATCCATACTCATAAGAATTGTCAAAAATAAAGGAATTAATAGTGGGTAAGTCGACGGAAGTTAGGGTACTTGAACATGGTTGAAAAGGTGATATAAACTAGGATTTGATGTTATGGGTATATGTAAAAACAATCTGGACAGTATAAATCCGTTCACTCAGTAAAAGATCCAGTAATTGAGACTACTAAACAAAAAGATTATCATTTATCATAACATATTAGACGTTCTGTGATGAATGAAAGTCTTAGAATCTCAAATACAAAGGTAAGGACATAGGATTATAAGTCAAGTCAACGAGTCAACACAGACCGATAAACACTAGGGTACTTGGTGTCGTGCGGTCCGGAGGGACAGGTAGTGGTTGAGGACCTCAAATGCGTTTGAGTACAGGTAACTCAGGTACTACGATAGGTTGATAGAGTAGGAGACAGTAAGTGAAGAGGAGGATGGTAGTTAGAAAGGGTCGTAGTCCCAGAAAAGTTTACTCAGTCGAGAAACGTAGTCCACCTGTTTCATAACCTCGAAGTCGAAGTTTTAGTCAGGAAGGTTACTTGTGGGTCCTAACTAGAAGAAATCCTACCCGACCAACCTAGAGGAACGTCAGGTTCCCTGAGAGTTCTCAGAAGAGGTTGTGGTGTCAAGTTTTCGTAGTCAAGAAGTCACGAGTCGGAAGAAACATCAGGTTGAGAGTGTAGGTGTATACTGATGACCTTCTTGGTATCGGAACTGATCTACCTGGAAACAACCGTTTCATTACAGAGACGAAAAATTATACGACAGATCCAACCAGTATTGAAAGGAAGGTTCCTCATTCGTAGAAAATTAAAGTACTGACGTTAGTGGTAGACGTCACTAAAACCTCGGGGGGTTTTATTTTAGTCGGTGACAAAGGTAACAAAGGGGTAGATAAACGGTACTTCACTACCTTGGTCAACGGTACTAGAATCAAAAGAAAGAAAAAAAAAAAAAAAAAGTCAATTCGTATGATACACGGCCCGTGACTAGGTTCGTGAAATAAATAAATAAATAAATAAAATCAAAAAATAAAAAATTTAAAATTTTAGAAATTAAGAATGTACGCAAGGATTTGTACTTGGGGGGGAGGGTGGAGGGAGGGGTATTGTAGAGAGACCCAGTAGGGGTACGTGGTCGGGGTTCGTACGACATAGGACGTAGTCTGTATCTGACCGCTAAGTTAAGAATGTACTGTCATATGTACAATCTTACGGTAAGAGGGTTTAGTAGGGTGGGAGAGGGAGAGGGAGACTCACGCTTTCAGGCAATATGTGTAGACACAGAAAAAAGGACAGAACGTATGTCCCAGCAGTAACGGTAGAAGGATTTAAGGTATATTTACACAATCATATGACATAACCACAAAAAGAAAAACCGAATGAAGTGAGACATATTAGCCGAGGTTAAAGTAGGTAGAGTAGTCTTGACTAAGATAAAAATCTAGTGACAAAGAACTAATGACGTCAGGGTATCATTTGGAACTTTGGTCCATCACATTCAGGAGGTTGAAACTTGACAAAGTCTTAATAATACCGATAAAATTTATGAAACGTAAAGGTATATTAAAGTTTTAGTTAAAAAAGTTAATTTTTTACAAACAACACTAAAACTAACCCCAACGAAAATTAGTTCTCTAATGAAACCCTATTCTTAACAGTAGAATTTTTATAACTCAGAAAACTAAGTACTTGTACCATAGTGGGAAGGGAATAAATCCAGAAATTAAAGAACGTCGTCATAAAATAGGAAAAGTTACATACAAAGTACGTGATTTATATAGAGATTCATCAAGTCGCAATAAGAAAGAAACTATCATAACATTGTCATTAAAATTTAGTTAAATATTAAAAAAGTAAATATATTTACATGTCAACAAAAAAAGTACCTAATTGATATCACAGATGTTCAAATGGTTCGAGAGGTCGTAATGACCTCTCGGATACGGTGTTGGTCATTACGACTTCTTCGACTTCAACTTGCCAAGATACTTCTGGATGTTTTGACAAATCTTGATTGTGGGGGTTTTTCTACAGGAAAAGTAATATCCCCTGACCTTACGTTTTCATCCTTCAGTTCTTTGTGGACCTCATTGTCCGTTTAAATCGGAACCTCATACCTTACTTCGTCCCGTTTCCGATTATCTCAAATCGGTTCTGTTACACTCCAGTATAGTTTGTGGGAAAAGGTTATTGTGTTCTCTTTTGAGATATGTACCCGTAGTGCTCTACCAGTTGTGACTTAGTTTAACTAATATAAGAAACGTCGGTTTCTACCTCTTCGAGATATGTCAGTCGTTTTTGTTCTGGTCCTCAACTGACACCGAGTCTAGTACTTGAGGAATAACGGTTTAAGTCTAAATTTAACCTCTTTCATCCCTTTTGGTGATCTGGTAAGTCCATACTGGGTTTAGTTTAGGGAATGTTAATATGTCACCTTCACTCTTTATCTAAATTCCCTGATCTAGACTATCTATCTCACGGACTACTTGATACCTACCTCCAAACACTGTAACATGTCCTCTGTCCCTAGTTCTGGTAGGGTGCCTTTTCTTTACGTCCTTTCGTTTTACCGATAGACCCCTCCGGAATGTTTATCGACACTTTTCTTCTCTTCACTTTTCGTTTCCTCTTTTCCTTTCTATATTCGTAGACTTACGTCTCATGGTTTCTTCTCGTTCCTCTCTATTCTTTCGGAAGGAACCGCTAGTTACGTTTCTTTATCTCCTTTTGTTGTCTTATCCTTTATAATCTCTAGCGTGAAGGGACCACCGAGTCTGTCATTTCGCAGACAGATGTTACACCCTCTGGACTCAAGCTCGGGACCCAACCCTTCTAAGGGACCTCTTCCTTTACCGTTAGGTGAGGTCATGACAACGGACCTTTTAGGGTACCTGTCTCCTCGGATCATCCGATGTCAGATACCCCAGTGTTTCTCAGTCTGTGCTGACTCGCTGAATTGAATTGAGTTCTTTTAATCTCTATTATAGTCTTGTAAAGTACGTTTCTACCCGAGCTATTTCCTGTCTTTACCGTACCTGGATTGTCTTCGTCTTCTATAAATCTTCTCCACCGTTCTTATGTGTCTTCTTGACATGTTTTTTCAAGAAGTACTGGTTCTATTAGTGTTATCACACGGGTAAGTGGATCTCGGTCTGTAGGACCTTACACTTCAGTTCACCCGGAATCTTTCGTAGCCATACTTGTTTCGATCACCTCCACTACCTTAAGGTTAACTCGACAAAGTTTAGGACTTTTTACTACGACACTTTCAAGACATGAGTTATACGGTCATTTAAACCTTTTGAGTCGTCACCGGTGTCCTGACCTTTTCCAGTCAAAAGTAAGGTTAAGGTTTCTTTCCGTTACGGTTTCTTACGAGTTTGATGGTGTGTTAACGTGAGTAGAGTGTTCGATCATTTCATTACGAGTCTTAAGAGGTTCGGTCCGAAGTCGTCAAGCACTGGGTACTTGAAGGTCTTCAAGTTCGACCAAAATTTCTCCGTCTCCTAGGTCTCTAGTTTAATAGTTGTGGGTGACCTAGCACCTTTTTCGTTCTCTCAAGGTCTTTTTTGTAGATAAAGACGAAATAACTGATACGGTTTCGGAAACTGACACACCTAGTGTTATTTGACCTTTTAAGACTTTCTCCACCCGTATGGTCTGGTGGACTGGACAGAGAACTCTTTGGACATAAGTCCAACGACGACGACGACGAGTCAGCGAAGTCAACACAGGCTGAGACACGCTGGGGTCTCTACCGTCGGGTGTTCCGGGACCCTAAGTCTCCCGTTCTTGTGACCTCACCCAACGGTAAAGGAAGAGGCCACGTAGTTTCACTTTTCACTTTCACTTCTGTGAGTCAGTATAGGCTGAGTCGCTGGGGTACCTGACGTCGGGTGGTCCGAGGAGGCAGGTGCCCTAAAAGGTCCGTTCTCATGACCTTACCCAACTGTAAAGGAAGAGACATAAGTCCAATCCTTCGTTGTCAATCTTTACCTGTACCTTATTGTCTGACCAAGGTTTATCCTTTTCCTCATGCAGTTCCGACATATAACAGTGGGAGGAATATATGTCTCATGTAGTACTCTTTGGGACCCGACCTTCTTCACGTTCGACCTTAGTTCTGACGGTCCTCTTTAAAGTTATTGCAGTCTGTACGTCTACCGTGTTGGGAATACCGTCTTTCACTTCTCCTTGATCTTTCGGAGAGCTACTTTCACTTTCTCCTCTCACTTTTTCAACCGGATTTCGAGTTGTAAGTCTTTTGATTCTCGTAGTACCATACACCAGGGTAGTGAAGTACCCTTCATCTACCCCTTTGTCACCTTTGTCACAGCCTGAAATAAAAAACCCCGAGGTTTTAGTGACGTCAACCACTAACGTCGGTACTTTAATTTTGTGTGAATGAAGAACTTTCCTTACAATACTAATTGGATCTATCGTATAATTTTTCGTGTCTGATGCAACGGTTGGTTCAGGCTGATTAGTTCCGATACCAAAAAGGTGACCAGTACATACCTACACTCTCAACCCGACACTTCTTCCGACTCGTGGCTTCTTAACTACGAAAACTTGCCACCACAACCTCTTCTGAGAACTCTCAGGGAACTTGACGTTCCTCCAGGTTGGTCAGGTAGGATTTCTAGTCAGGACCCACAAGTAACCTTCCTGACTACGACTTCGACTTTGAGGTTATGAAACTGATGGAGTACGCTTCTCAACTGAGTAACATTTTCTGGGACGAAGACCCTCCCTCACCCGTGTCCACCTCTTCCCCTACTGTCTCCTACTCTTACGACCTACTATGGTGGCTGAACTACGTGTACTCAAACTCATTTGAGACCCTCAATCACTACCTGTCCCTCCGAACCGCACGAAACTAATAACCTCAGCGTCTGTCAGCCTGTACTCTCTGACTTGACTTGACTTGTCTTGAAGTCAGTCAGTCAGTCAAGTCAGCGAGTCAGCACAGACTGAGAAACGCTGGGGTACTTAACGTCGTGCGGGCCGGAGGACAGGTAGTGGTAGAGGGCCTCAAGTGAGTCTGAGTGCGGGTAACTCAGGCACTTCGGTAGGTCGGTAGAGTAGGAGTCAGTAGGGGAAGAGGAGGACGGGGGTAAGGGAGGGTCGTAGTCTCAGAAAAGGTTACTCAGTTGAGAAGCGTACTCCACCGGTTTCATGACCTCGAAGTCGAAATCATGGTAAGGAAGGTTTCTTTAGGGTCCCAACAAGAGGAAGTCTTACCTGACCAACCTAGAGGAACGTCAGCTCCCTGAGAGTTCTCGTAGGAGGTTGTGGTGTCAAGTTTTCGTAGGTAAGAAGTCGCGAGTCGGAAGAAGTGTCGGGTTGAGAGTGTAGGTATGTACTGGTGTCCTTTTTGGTATCGGAACTGATCTGCCTGGAATCAACCGTCCCATTATAGAGACGAAAACTTATATGTAAGATCTAACCAGTATTGTAAAGAAGGTTCCTCATTCGCAGAAAATTAAAGTACCGACGTCAGTGGTAGACGTCACTAAAACCTCGGGGGTTTTTATTTCAGACTGTACCAAAGATGACAAAGGGGTAGATAAAGGGTACTTCACTACCCTGGTCTACGGTCCTAGAAGCAAAAGACTTACAACTCGAAATTCGGTTGAGAAAGCGAGAGGAGAAAGTGAAAGTAGTTCTCCGAAAAATCAAGGAGTAGTGAAAGACGGTATTTCCACCACAGTAGACGTATAGACTCCAATAACTATAAAGAGGGCTGTTAGAACTAAGGTCGAACACAAAGAAGGTCAGGTCGTAAAGAGTACTACATGAGACGTATCTTCAATTTATTCGTCCCACTGTTATATGTCGGAACTACATGAGGAAAAGGATAAAATTGGTGAGACAACAAGGTACAGGTCAACATTGACAACGAAAGACTGGACCTATGTCTAAAGAGTTCTCCGTCCAGTCCACCAGACCATAAGGGTAGAGAAAGTCTTAACAGGTGTCATATAACACTAGGTGTGTCAGTTGCCGAAACCGTATCAGTTATTTCGTCTTTATCTACAAAAAGACCTTGAGAGAACGAAAAAGGTACTAGGTCGCCTACAACCATTAAACTAGAGACCAAGGAGACGGAAAAGATTT
>SJYO01034137.1:29572536-29636983 GCA_006410555.1 Capra ibex | reverse complement strand
CCGAAACCGTATCAGTTATTTCGTCTTTATCTACAAAAAGACCTTGAGAGAACGAAAAAGGTACTAGGTCGCCTACAACCATTAAACTAGAGACCAAGGAGACGGAAAAGATTTTGGTGGAACTTGAAGTCCTTCAAGTGTCAAGTGCATAACGACTTCGGACCGAACCTCTTAAAACTCGTAATGAAATGATCGCACACTCTACTCACATTAACACGTCATCAAACTAGTAAGAAACCGTAACGGAAAGAAACCTTAACCTTACTTTTGACTGGAAAAGGTCAGGACACCGGTGACGACTCAAAAGGTTTAAACGACCGTATAAGTCACGTCGTGAAAGTGTCGTAGTAGAAAGTCCTAAACTTTGTCGAGTTCACCTTAAGGTAGTGGAGGTGATCGAAACAAGTATCACTACGAAAGATTCCGGGTGAACTGAAGTGTAAGGTTCTACAGACCGAGATCTAATCACTAGTGTAGTAGTACTAATAGACCCAGCACTTCTAGAAAAAACATGTCAAGAAGACACATAAGAACGGTGGAGAAGATTTATAGAAGACCAAGACAATCTAGGTATGGTAAAGACAGGAAATAGCTCGGGAAGAAACGTACTTTACAAGACTACCATAGAGATTAAAAGAACTTTTCTAGAGATCAGAAAGGGTAAAACAAGAAAAGGAGATAAAGACACGTAACTAGGGACTTCTTCCGAAAGAATAGAGAAGAACGAGAAGAAACCTTGAGACGTAAGTCAACAAATATAGAAAGGAAAAGAGGAAACGAAAAGTGGAGAGAAGAAAAGTGTCGATAAACATTCCGGAGGGGTCTGTCGGTAAAACTAAAAACCGTAAAGAAAAGGTACCCCTATCAGAACTAGGGACAGAGGACATGTTACAGTGTTTGGAGGTAGGTATCAAGTAGTCCGTGAGTAGATAGTCTAGATCAGGGAATTTAGATAAAGAGTGAAGGTGACATATTAACATTCCCTAAACTAAATCCAGTATGGACTTACCAGATCGTCAAAAGGGATGAAAGAAGTTGAACTCAGACTTAAACCGTTATTCCTTAAGCACTAGACTCGGTGTCAGTCGAGGACCAGAACAAAAACGACTGACATATCACGAAGAGGTAGAAACCGTGTTTCTTATATTAGTTAGACTAAAGCCACAACTGGTAGACCACTACAGGTACACATCTCAGAAGAGAACACAACAACCTTATCCCCCAAACGATACTGGTCACGTAAAAGAACCGTTTTGGGATAATCAGAAACGGGACGAAGTAAGACGTAAGGTTCCGGTTTAAACGGACAATGAGGTCCACAAAGAACTGAAGGATGAAAACGTAAGGTCAGGGGATATTACTTTTCGTGTAGAAAAAACCCACAATCAAGATTTTCCAGAACATTCAGAAGTATTTTGACAAGTCGAAGTCAAAGAATTCGTAATGACCAACCCCGTATCTGAATCTATTGACACCATAACTTACCAAACGGAACTTCTACTTGTCTCTAGTAAGACAGTAAAAACTCTAACGTAGGATCATGGCGTAAAACCTGAGAAAACAACTGGTACTACCGATAAGGTAAAGAAGACTCCCTAAGGACGGGTGTCATCACCGCTATTACCAGTAGACTCAATTTAAGTGGGTAAGGTCAGGTAAAATCAAGCGACTAAGGATCTTACACCTGCAAGTGAGAACGGTAGAGAACAAACTTGTGAAGGTTAAGCGGAACTAAGTACCTGGACTGTAAGGTCCAAAAATACATTATAACGAGAAATGTCGTAGTCTAGAACGAAGACAGTGGTAGTGTAGATGTCGGCCCATAACAAAAACGAAACCGAGGTAGCGAAGTAAGAAAGACCTCAATAAAGAGGTGACTAGAGGTCATGGTATAATCCGTGGATGGCTGGACCCCTTAAGAAGAAAGTCACAGGATAGTAAAACGGAAAAGTATGACAAGTACCCCAAGAGTTCCGTTCTTATGACTTCACCAAACGGTAAGGGAAGAGGTCACCTGGTGTAAGACAGTCTGGAGAGGTGGTACTGGGTGGGCGGAACCCAACGGGCACCCGTACCGAACCAAAGTAACTCAATCTGTTCCGACACCAGGAGCACACTAATCTAACTGATCAAAGGGCACACATACCAAAGT
The DNA here is from genome assembly GCA_006410555.1 of Capra ibex. Taxonomy (NCBI): domain Eukaryota; kingdom Metazoa; phylum Chordata; class Mammalia; order Artiodactyla; family Bovidae; genus Capra; species Capra ibex. The sequence goes on along the minus strand of SJYO01034137.1, from coordinate 29,634,831 downwards.
CACAGACGGGAGGCTACGGGAGAACGTTGTGGATGGTAGAATGAACCCAAAGAGAATGGAACCCGCACCCCATAGAGAAGTGTGGAGAGCTCGTTTCGTGTCGGCGACGAGGAATGGAACCTGTTCCCCATAGAGGAATGGTGGAGGCAAGGACTGGAAGTTGCACCCTATCGAGGAGATCCGGGAGGACACGGACGCGGTGGTGGAGAGCCCAACGAGGAGGACCGGCGGCCGGGACATGGTTCGAGTAAATCCATAAGATCAACGAAGACACACTTATGGAGTCCTAAAAGATTTATTTCCTAATACGATAATCGTTTATTTCAGTTAAAATGAATGTATAGTTCGAAAGTGAAGAAAAAGAGTTGAGAACGTGATTTAATGATCACAAAACATCGAAAGACACAAACGTAACGGGGAAGTTGTAAGACGGGGTGTTTAAAATTGTAAAAGAAGGAGTCGGGTTAAAGATAGAAGAGTTTGTAGTTCTTACCATCCGACATGTACCCAAGGAAAGTGACTGGTACTGGATCTTTGACAGTCGTTTGGTCACGAAAATATCTCAAGTAGAACAAACAAACAAGAAAGAATCTTTAGCACAAAGATCTTTGATAATAAAGATGTTAAAAAGAATCAAAAGCTTTCAAAAAAAAAAAAAAAAACCTACCATCCCCATAAATCAACGACAATGATGTTTACCGGACTTCGTTTTAAGGGAAACACACAGGAACTTTAATTTCATAAAGGACACTTTCCGTAAATCAACCCAGATTAAAAGGAACACCGAGTCTGTTATTTCCTAGAGGGACGTCACGTCCTCTGGACCTAAGATAGGTAGGGACCCAACCCTTCTAGGGGACCTCTTTCTTTACCGTTGGATAAGGTCACAAGAACGGACCTTTTAAGGTACCTGAGTCTTCGGACCACCCGATTTTAAGTACCCCACCATTTCTCAACCTGTACTGACTCACTGAAAGTAAGTAAGTAAGTAGAACAGGCAACACTGTTAGGGAAGGAAAATTATTCTGAGAACACAAATGTAAACTACATTTCCAAATATACCAACTTACATTCAGATTAAAGATCGAAAAAAAAGGAGAAACACAAAAGAAAATGTGGGGTAAAAGACAGAAGAGAAGTTTATAAAGTTTATAGGTAGGGAGGAAGAGGAGAAAACCTAAATCGATATGTAAACTGTAAAAAAAATTGTATATCAATAATAATCCTACTTTTACACAAAGGAATTAAATATTGATAGATATAATTTAATGATAATTTCCTGATGAGTACATTTTATTTTTAGAACGTTATAATACAATTATTAAGTTAAAATGGTAGGAAACATGGTAGGAACAGGTCCATAATGAAGTAGATACAATAGTTGAGGTATGATATACTCAAAAACGATATCAGTTAACTGAATTTTCATAAATTCATAATTTACCAAACACCAAATGTTAATGTTATCTTCCTTCACGATCTAATGTCAATATCAAATCAAATTTTCTTATGTTATGAAAAGGGCAGGTTTAATACCTGGGAGTTCCTGGTAAACTCCCAACCACCTGGGATCCACTTTTTGGAGAGTTGATCTACTAAAAATTTGAGAAAATATTAATTTTACCACATTAGGTCCTCAACGAAGACGGAAGTAAACGAATAGTACCTATTTAATTGTAGAGACTAGTATAAAAAGTATATACATAAACCCCTAGTAGTATTTTAGATGTAGAGTTCCTGATACACTCCCTGTTCCATTATTACGTTCCTCATCCACGAAACATTTTTACATTTCGAGAAAATATTTAGGTCCATTATAGTTCCTTTCGTTTCTCAGTCATCTCTGTAGAAAGAGAGTAAGGGACGTATGGGTAAGGAACCTAGAGTCACAAGGAAGGTTCAACAACGTTTCTCAAAACACTTGATAACCTTGTTTCGTGACCCAGGATAACAATTTCTTACGGTACACGTTCTCCAATAACCCTCTCCCATTATACACTTTACCCACTTCCACCAGTTTCGATGTCTTAAAAAGTCAATGTTTTATTCATTAAGGACCCCTACATTACGGTTGTATCACTATTAATCGTTATACGCAACATGTAAACTTTCGACGATTTTTTCATCTAGAATCTCCATTTTTTTTTTTTCCATAAATTCTTGTATTTTTAACAGAAAGTATAAATGGGTGTTTCACTGGAATATGTCACTAAAAAATTTTTTATAACATCTGAGAATTAAGATAATTGAACCTTAAGGAAAGTTGGTTTTTTCCAAAATAAATAGTAAAGAATAGTAAAAATAGTAGATTCATATTTAAGAGATTTGAAAATAAATAGATTTTTATAGAAATAAAAAGAAAACAAAAACTTTCTACAAAAACGATCCTCAAAGTACCAAAGTCCAGAATATAAATCCGGAAATTATGTAAAACTCATTTAAAACATATACAAAACTTCTTTACAAGATTAGAGTAAGAAAGTGTGCATTGACAGGTAAAAGGGTCGTGATGTATGACTTCTCTGACAGAAAAGAGGTAATATATAAACACACAGGAGACAGTATATAATTATCTGATACTCACGTGTCCACATAAAGACCTGAGAGACAAGACTAGATAACTAGAGACACAGACAAAAATACACGACCGTGGTACGACAAGACTAATGACTTCGAAACTTCATAACAGACTTCAGGTTCTCAAGTCATGGATTTCCAAACAAGAAAAGAAGAATTCTAACGAAACTGTCAAGACTCAGAAAATACCAAGACATATTTATAATCGTACAAATAAAAAGATCAAGACACTTTTTACAGTATCCATAAAACTATCTCTAACGTAATTTAGAAATCTAACAAAACCTATCATACCTGTAAAATTATTATGATTAAGAAGGTTTTGGTATTTGTCCCCTATAGAAAGGTAAATAGACATAGTTGAAATTAAAGGAAATAAGCACAAAATGGTAAAAGTCTCATGTCCAGAAAGTGGAGGAACCAATTTGAATAAGGATCCGTAAGAAAAACCATGTTAAAATTTGTATTAACAAAGGAATTAAAAAGAAAGACTATTAAGTAATAATCATATATATTTTTTTGTCTAAAGACATATAATTAGAACACAGGACGTTGAAATGACTTAAGTAAATTATTAAGATCACGAAAAGCCACCTTCGAAATCCCAAAAGTTATATATCGTAACACAATAGGTGTTTGTCACTATTAAAGGGATGAAGTATAGGTCGCACCTACAGAAAAGAAAGAAAAAGAACAGACTAACAACACTGATCCTGACTGTTGTGATACAATTTATCTTCACCAGTCTCACCCGTACAGACAGACGTACTGACCCTTGCGTACATGTGGGCACCACCTAAGTACAGTTACATACCGTTTTGGTTTTGTCATAACATTTCATTTTATTTCATTTTTATTTTTAATTTTTTTTTTATTTCTTTTCCGAAAGTCGAAAAGTGAAAACTCAGACTACATTTGACATCTGCACGGTATTTACCGGATATAATCCAACTCGAAACAAGAGAGGTATGGGGGGAAATTACTCTCAAAACGTTAAATAACTAATCGTACACAATGACCTCCTAAACACCTCTCTAATTTTGCATTTACTAACAAAAATACGATGTATTTGTCTTAATGTAAGTCTTTTATAAGCTTGTAGATTTTCACTTGTCTTTTTTTTTTTCTGGTCTTTGATAATAGAAAGGTTCTATAAAAGGTCCCTGTCCCTTTTAGGTCACGACCGTTCTAGTCGTCAGTGAAGGACGGATCTGCAACACAGGTCAGCTAAATCGTTTCAGTAACGTATACCTACTGTGCAAGTAATAACTCGACCATCCTAGAAGTCCTTCACTCTCCTTCGTATTTTGTACCGAGGATGAACTTCTTTTAATGTCTAATCAAAGCCTCTATTCTGTAAGTATATCACTATTCATGATTACACTCAATTGTGACACTTTCAGATTATCCTTCATGCGAATTCCTCTTTTATTCATCTTGACTGTTTTTAATATATAAACCTCTTCAAAGACACTTGACTAAGTTCATCGCTAAAAGATAGTATCACCGACATTAGTCCGGAGATAAGTGTTAAGACCCCGATAAGTCTTTATATACAATTTATTAAATAATTACCAGACAGGTGTGTAAGGTCAGATTCTCTTGAATATTGTTTAATCAGTCCCGATTTCTAGGGGTGTCACTCTAACAATATTAGTGTCATCTTTGGGTCCTCAGATGAGTCAAAGTAGTAGAGAATGGTAGGAGAGAGTCATGTTTATTCTCTGTGGTATAAAGAAGGGTTCTTACGAGAACAGGGAAAATGGTTTATATAAAGTTGTGCAACTACTTCTCTTATGATAGAACTGGAACACGTCCTTTTTTTTCACTTCCTATTCCTAATCCAGTACTAACGTTGAGTATTTAAATAAGGTCGTAAGGATAGGAACCTTTTACAAATTAAAACCACCCCTTTACTAATGTCAATGGATGAGTTAAGGGATCCTAAGGGAGATTGGAATATTTAACTTTAAGACAAAATAAAGACGACTGTCATTTAAAGTTACCTGTTTTTTATTCTGATCTATAAAAATCGAAGAAATGTGGAATTCCATCGGTTTTTCTATAATTTTAATCAGTCACCCATCCGAATAATTCTTTCGAAAAAACTTTATTGACTATATACAGTCAGAAGGTTTATCACAAATGGGATACTAATAACTTAAGTCTCAATCCTCAGTCAGTTCTTAACCCCCTAGTAATTATACGATGAGAATTCCGAAGAGTATAAACACCGATGGAGGAGGAAAACTGAGGTTATTGATGATGATAAAAAGTAGGGCAAAGGTATAGACGAAAGGGATAACGTCAAAGGGACGAGTACCACATTAACAGAAAGATAACGACGTAATAGGACAAAACGGTACCAATCCGACGAAAGATTTAAGGACAAAATAGTATCGGAGGTCGACTCAGAGCAGACCATCTTAGTGGTACAACGAAAAGAAGACAAGAAAGAAAGTCGGACCTTCTAAGTCATACCAATAGGTACTAATCACGGAAACACCCTCTTGACCTTTCAACTCGAGAAGACCCTGATAGAGTCCCGGAGAGGTGTAACATAAAGATCCACTCATAAGTCTGAAGAATGTACCCCTGAATTTCCAGGTTCTCCCTTACATCTTCGGCGTCCTAATAAGAATAGCTCAGAGTGTTAAAGTCTTTAATTAAACATAAGATAAGGTAACCAATTATTCATGTATATGGGTCTCTTCTAAGTTCTCCTCTCGTTAAGTTGAAGTGTGGAATTGACCTCCTTATCGTTTCTAAAAAGTCGGTCTCCAACAAAAGAATAAAAGTATTTAGGAATTTCCCCACTTTTACTAGATGTAAGGTATCTACCTATATTTTTAATGGTTCCAGGTCGGGGCCACCTAGGTCCCACTAAGCTTCCACCCCCCTACCTCAGCCGCAGAAACCTTTTTATGTATAAATTAGTGTCTATATCTCTCTAATCTTTACCTATCATATCATCCTTCTAATCGCCTCTTTTCCTCCGACTTATTGAACCTAATGCACCTTATCGTAGGTACGAGGTCTACCCTTAAGTCGGTCTTTTTGGCCCTCGTTCTTTCTTCGCTGTACCCCCTTAGTCAGAAAGGCCTTTGACTAGGTTAAAGAAATAAAAACCCAAACGAATATATGGAAAACAATGTGTATCCCTACTTATGTCTCAGTACCCCCCAGTCGTCAGGACTGGAAATAGTTATAGTCCACGAAGTGTATTTACATATTTTTTCCAGAATCCCTATAATGTAGTAGAAGACCGGTACTTACTCTGGACGACTGTAAAAGACTAGGAAAGAAAGACTATTGGTTTTTTGAATAAAGAAGGTTCCCACAAAAAAGAATTTGGTCCGTGGTGGGAGGTTTATTTCAATGTAAGGATATCCCACTCCCACATCACTCAATGTTAGTTCTTTCCTTAAATAAATTGGGTTCCAATTGTACTAATCAGAATTTCCAATTATGAATAAAGAGGATATACGAATTTCCAATTATGAATAAAGAGGATATACAATCAATATAAGTAATATTCCCATCCCTTGTACCTCTAAATCGTCGTTTGTAGTCGGGTTGTTTACTTTTAGGAAAGTAGTTACGAGGGGAATTCTAGATAAATCAGAATTCTATACTATTTCAATGTAAGAATGTATCGTTCCTGTGTCACTAAATATTGTTTCATGTCACTAGATAATGTTTTCTCTTTTAGGTAATTGAGTTTTTCAGATCATAACGATTGTAGTTTTTGATGATATAAAGGAAACGATATAAGGTTTATGTAACTAATTATATAAGGGTTCACGGATTCCTATACCTCCGGACCGCCGTTAGTAACTGAGTTGTTCTTCTTTTTCAGGATACGATTAATTCTGAGAGTTTTATGAGGTTTTGAGAGACACGACAAATGCCAACTCTCCATCATTTGTTAGTACACGGATCACCGTCGTCATACCTATTAGGACAGTGTGTTCGATCAGACAGTCGTCTCTCCAAACTGGACTCTGTAGGAACAGGGTGGGTCTCGTCCCTTAATCGTCGTTAATAACTGTGTTGTTTACTTCTTGGGAAGTGGTTATATTAAGGATTGGTTGAGTGATATGATTATTAAAGATTGAGGGGTTTTCTTAAACGGAAATCATTCAGATTTTGTAGAGCACGGAGAGTCCAACCCTCCGACATTTGTTAGTGTACACCGGCCTGCTTGGATATGTTCACCCGATCTATTGGAAGTCTCCTCAGGCATTCGACTTTGTGAGAACAGTGCGGGTTCTCAAAAATAACAGAACCTCGACGTGTAAATGAGGAAGAGGTTCTCTTTGCCAATACCCCCTCTCGGGGGGCATTTCAGTCTTCACATCTACTCTCGTATATTGTCTACCCCCAATCTACGAGCCCTTGTCCCCCAAAGGACTCCGAACTAGTGCGGAAACGCATACGGTTCGGAGGAAGGAGTACTGGAAACGGTACCCGCCTCAAGGAGTGCGACCGGGGGCCGTTTTTTAGTTAAACCTCTTTCCATTTTATCCAGTTTACAGTTGACTTTCACTTTCTTCATATTAACATTTTTCCTCTTGTTTTATTCTTAAATTTGAGGGTCGTCTGTAATAACAACTCCGTCACACCTGGATCTTCCCCTCCTTGTCCTAATTTATGGACTATCTCTGAGTATAAGAAATCCTTAAAATTTTTATTGGTCACTATAGGTTTGATTCTTATTACTCAAGGTAATCTCTAAGACGTTCAGAGACTGGTCCTCGAGAACTCAAATAGTGTAATACGAGTCCTCTCTGGTACCTTGGGAATAGGTATTCGTACTTGGAATGACCACGACTCTGTGGGACGAGACTACTGGTTTGGGTCCTGGACCAACAAGAGGATGGTTTCAAGTCTGTAATATCGTGTTTTGGGTGGAACTTTGAAAACATTAAAAAGAGACGAGTCCCTTGAGACTAATTTATCTAAAGAGTGTGATACATCAGGGGGGAATGTCATAAAGTTTTAAAATAAACCTCTCCTCTCCGTATTAATTCAAACTTTTTTTATATATTATCAGTTGTATGGAAAGTAAACAATCAAAAAGTGGTAGGAAGAAATAAGGATGATTTACGTGTTATATGTCTTCTTTTTATTTTATAACCGGGTGGTAGTCTCTTTGTACTAAAGGACTCACTAAGACTTTTACTGGGTGTACGGAAGAGAACTCGTGGTGATACTGTTTGGTTTGGAAGTACTCTGACGTCAACCGTCTTCTTAGACTACGGTATCTTAATGTAAAGTACTTATTCATGTTCTACGGGTCCTTAGTTTATTACGGGAAATAAGATACCTACGATAACAAATTAGTTTACGTACTTTGTACTAAGTAAATTAGAAGAATTATATTTCCTAAGGTCGAGTGTAAAGAAGTAATCCAAAAATTTTTATAAGAAACATTGTTATCCAAAATGAGACGGACTCCTTAGTAGATGATTAATGATAAAAAGACGTACCATTTATTTATGGAATTTTACAATTTTTTTTTTGGATTTTAATAAAAATCCGATCAATGTAACCCGAAGAAAATATTACAAAATAATTTTATTAAAGGTAAACTTGAAGTGATAAAGAAGTTCCGTAATCGAAATTAACTAATTAAAATTACTAAAAAATGTACTACGTACAGTGACCAAATATAGTCGTAAGACAGTAGTCGATTTATTTATTGAAGAGGCACCATATAAAAGAGACATCAATTTTAGTGTAGGTATTCAGGTGGAAAAAGTCTCAAATCTTAATCTGAAAAAAAAAATCGTGAGTGTATAATCTACTCGATTACGTTTAAATACTCTGTAAATAGTTGTCTTGTCTTAAAATGTTTTTTTTCTTTTTTTAGATCATAGTCTCAGGACTAATCAAGAACTTGAATTAATACACAGGAAGTTCATTGGACATGTTTTTAAGACCTTCAATAGATGAATGGTGAGTGAAAATAACGAAAGTAATAAGTTCCCTGTTTATAAAGAACTTACGACAATCCTTCTTCAGGATCCAGGGAAGTCAAGTCAAGTCAGAAAGTCAGCATAGGCTGAGAAACACTGGGGTACTTGGCGTCTTACGGTCCAGAGGGACAGGTAGTGGTTGAGGACCTCAAGTGGGTTTGGGTACAGGTAACACAGCCACTACGGTAGGTTGTTAGAGTAGGAGACAACGGGGGAAGAGGAGGACGGGAGTTAGAAAGGGTCACAGTCCCAGAAAAGTTTACTCAGTCCAGAGGAGTAATCCACCGGCTTTATAACCTCAAAGTCGAAGTTGTAATCAGGAAGGTTACTTGTGGGTCCTGACTAGAGGAAATCCCAACAGACCAACCTAGAGGAACGTCAGGTTCCTTGAGAATTCTCAAAAGAGGTTGTGGTGTCAAGTTTTCGTAATTAAGAAGACGCGAGTCGAAAGAAAGAAAAAAAAAAAAAAAATCAAAAAATAAAGAATTTAAAATTTTATAAATTAAGAATGTACGCAAGGGTTTGTACTTGGGGGGGAGGGTGGAGGGAGGGGTGCTGTAGAGAGACCCAGTAGGGGTACGTGGTCGGGGTTCGTACGACGTGGGATGCAGTCTGTATCTGACCGCTAAGTTAAGAATGTACTATCATATGTACAATCTTACGGTAAGAGGGTTTAGTAGGGTGGGAGAGGGAGAGGGAGACTCAGGTTTTCAGGCAATATGTATCAGGTTGAGAGTGTAGGTATGTACTGATGACCTTTTTGGTATCGGAACTGATCTGCCTGGAAACAAACGTTTCATTACAGAGACGAAAAATTAGACGACAGATCCAACCAGTATTGAAAGAAAGGTTCCTCGGAACCAGGGAATCAAGGAGTGTTTGAGACTGTTGACCCTTCAATTATATAATCTTGTTACTGTATATATCCTTCCTCAATTTTTATAAAATCTGTGACTTAAAAAAGAAAATTTTGATCTCATTCTCCAGATTTCAAGTTTCTTGTAAAAACGAATTAAGTATTTTACTATACATGGGGAAAAGAAAGAGAGGCAGGCATATTTTGTTCGTATTGGAAACAAACATTTTTCGTATTTTTATATAATGATTTCATATTCCTTAGACAGATCCTTCTGTTAAATGACAACATGTTGAAACAACTAAAGTCGAACTAGAGTAAATCTTATATATCGAAGAGTAAAAATTGAAAAAATGAATATACGAATGGATCTGTTAAATAAGTCAATAGGTCATGTACTATATCCCCGAATAATAACTCTTTTAAGAAATATATGGAACGTCATACTGTCACTTGTTCTATCTTAGATATCAGAGTACCTCAATCGTATATCGTAAAGAACTTCTTTTGTTAGAGGTTTTAGTGAACTACGAGACTTCGACTGAGGAATTCTAAGATGTTGGTAGTAGGTAATTAAAATTTAGGTCCAATAGAAAGGTAATTGATGACAAACATTACAAAAACAATTTCCAGTCCAGAGAGAAATTGGAGTCGATAATAAAAGGAATATAAAATTGATCTGATACCAAAAGTAGTATAACTGAGGTGAATGGATAAGAGAACAAACCATCGAAAGCGAAGGTTCGATAGAAGTTCCAATTTGAAACCCAAGTTCGATCGGCGATTGTAGTAAGTCAATAATCGAACATACACCAAGGGAAGGAACAGGAACGTCAGATTTAATCCATAGGAAAGATATAAAAACTACAGTATCGTGAATTTTGTCAAAAATACCAAAGCAAACAAATGTTACGAACATAAGGTTCGTTTGATATTATGTGAGAGACTCCGTTTGTACAAAGACATATACTGTCTTCCCGATATAACTGTTATATATATTATCACTGTTATATCACCGTTATGTATATTACAATTTCCTCTCAGAAGAAGGTATGTAATCGAATTTTAGTACTTAGAACACTAACCGGTTAATTTGTTCATTTTCCTATTATTAAGTTTTGATCCTTACTTTGACATGGTACACACTCATCAAGTACACACCTAAGGTACGTGTACCTGAATTTATTGTTTGGGTGTGAAGAAGGGACGTTTTTTTTTTTATTTGTTGTTTTTCAGAGTTGAGGATTCTTTGTAGAAGGTTGAACAATCAAGATATATTGCCTAATTTTTTTATTACTATTTTCATTACGCTACCGACATAACCTTTACATAGAATAGTTCATTTGACCGATCAGTATCATAAAGGGAATTGGGGTATATACAACAATCACAGTAACTAAGTAGTATGGATATTCTATAAAAGTCCTTTCGTCGAACTAATTAATGTCAAATATTACTGTCTGTATCGTCGCCGACAGTGAGACGATCCGCCATAACTCAACTGTACGAATCCTCAGACGGACTTCCGGTAACTAGTGTGTTCTTGAAATTCACTATCTTCTGTCAAGATGGATTCTTAGTCAGAAAAGTTCTCGTGGATTCTGTTTTTGTTAATGGAACCGGGTCCTCACAAAAGTTTTCACATGTTCAAATAAAGAGGGTCTCCTAAAACGATCGAATAGGTATTTTGTTACTACAGACATTGGATATTTTAGTTCGTCTTTAATGAGGACGGTCACAATATTATTTGTTCAATTATAACTCATGAAAATACTCCGTTCTTGATTTTGTTTAAGAAAGACTTTTGTGACCGACGTAACAATTAAATGTAGTAACTTTTTTTTTTAAAATGTCATACCTCTAGATATCGATAGGTCAAAAATAGATGAGGTTAACTTACATGTTATTACTTCGGACTAAATTTCCCAGATCACGTTTTCCTCTTACACCCCGGATAACAAATTTTCTTAATTTTGAAATTTCCGTCTCTGTCATTTAGTAATTTGGTTTGTATCCCGTGACAAATTGACTCATCTAACGTACGGGACCGATATTAAATCTCAAAAATATAGTTTATGGAACGATATAAACATACACACGGACACACACACACACACACACACGAATCAGTACAGGTTGAGAAACACTGGGTACCTGACATCAAGCGGTCTGAGGGTCAGGCACCCTAAAAGGTCCCTTCTTATGACCTCATCCAACAGTAAGGAAGAAGTCCCTTGGAAGACCTAGGTCCTCAGTTTGGTAGTAGAGGACCCAGAGGACGTAACCGTTCTCCTAAGAAATGGTGTCCCGATGGACCCTTCGGAGTGATATATATATATCAATGTTTTTTTTGGAAAACAGAAGATTTTATCCGTGCCAATAGTTATAAACGTGTGTTTTTCTGATACGAGTCTTTTCGTAGGACACAAATCGATTTCAAAGGGTCCTTCAGTCGTCCTTGTGAGTCCGTTATTGGATCCTAGGATTGAGGTCGATCGAGTGACAAATGAAATAGTCCAAAGTAGAGGTTTAGCTTGACGTTAAAGTTGTTTACCGTTTCTGTAAATACTGGTTATATAGGACGAAGGGGAATTTTATAGTGGAGACGTCAGCTAAGATCCTTAAATTAACATACTCTGTTTGTTGACAACGAAAACACTTAATGAAAAAACGGGGTAAGTCTCGGGTTTTGTAATGGTCTAAGTCCTTTACTTTTTTGAGTATTTCGTCGTCGAGAAAAGATAGGTCACGTCGACTCTCTACGTTAATTATTTTTATCTCTCTGAGTTGTTGGATCGTCGTGGGTTTCATTATTGTGGAAAATACTTATACTCTGTATCCAGGGCCCCGTAGAACTCCGTCCTAAGATGAGATAACTAATGTAACAGTCTGTTGTGTAAAGTATAGTGACTTGTACAGGACATAGTCCTCTACCCCCTTTCCCTGTGATCTCCTTTGTATTTAAAGTCTCCTTTGTCCTCACGGATACTTGGAGTCCTACGTAAAGATTCTCGTTCTTTCCACTAGAGTAAACCCTCCGGTCAAAGTCCTCAGGAGTATTTTCGTAGTCATCGACCCCGTCTTGAATTCGTGGATTCATGTCTGTTGTACCGCACTTTAAGGTTCGATACCGTTTATAAACAAAGGATCCTTGACGGTGCTCCGAGAGTTTAAAGAGTAGCAACGAAAGTGTGTAAAGTGTTTAAAAATATATGGTCTAGAATATGAATCGGTATAACCGAGGACACTACATTCATTAAGACAAATAACATACGTTCATAATTAAGTTACGTTAAAGGGACAGTAAGGTACGGGATATAGGTGTTTAAAATAGAGGACAATTAGTGAGATCGTTTAATTCTAAAGATTAGTTCTCCAAAGTAGTCTATAAACTATTCTTTCCTTCCTAGGAGTCGTACAGTTGACGTAAGAGAAGTTACTAATAGGAAAATTTGACTACTTGTCTTTCAAAGGTCTAAGAGAAAAAGATTAAAGAGATTGAATGGAAAATGAGTGAGACAAAAGTGTCAAGGGTCGACCGGGGAGGTAAAAAATTGACTTTCCGTAAACACCCCGTGTCCGTAAAGATTGGTTCTTTTCAGAAAGGTCCGTCTTAAACACATACACACACACTAAGTGTCTAGGATAATCGACGGATTCAGGGAAAGTCATATAGTATCTGATACAACTTGCAATATACATGTATTAAAGATCCACAAATATTTATGATGTGTACTTTTACAGTAAATGTGAAGTTTTCGTTTCATCCCTACCTTTATTCAAAATTTGTATGGATACACTTCCTCTTCGATATCAAACGAAAACGCTTCCCCTACCACCGTACATCTTTACCCGTCTACTGTATTTAACCATTATAGGTCAAAGGACTCTACCCACTTTGACTTCCACCCTGAGAGAAATAGTACTTATAAATCTCTTATTTTGTGTCAAAGATTTAACAAGAAAAAAGACAACTTAATTTGATCCGTCTTACACACAGGAGGATATATTTTGGAGAGGACTGTTCATTGCGTAAGACATTTATAGAGACGACAATGAAAACGACAAATCAGCGATTCAGTATATACTGAGAAAACACTAAGTACCTAATATGGGAGGGTCCGAGGAGACAGGTACCTTAAAGGGTCCGTTCCTACGACCTCACCCAACGGTAAAGGAAGAGGTCCCTAGAAGGGGTCGGTCCTTAGTTTGGGCGTAGAACACGTGACCGCCCACCCAAGAAATGTTGATTCGGTGGTCGTTTCGGGGGTCTATACAGATAGTGTCTTATTCAAAATGAGACAAAAGGGGTAAAAAATATAAATAGATAGAATTCAACATATGAAAAAACTTTGTTTTTGCATACGATTAACGACAAACTAGACATCTTGGATTATATTACATACTATTTAGTTTAGATATTTTGTTGACGTTAAAATTATTACATAATTTGAAAATGTGGAACAATCGGGAACACTATTTAAGACCATGAGTATTGTAAACAAATAGAAGTATTATTGGGTCACTAAAGTTATAAAGAGTAACAAAGGTAAAATGATTACCCCTTCGGTTCCGAATGTTAAGGTGTTCGTGATTTAAATTCAAAATGTAAATCTCTACTAGTTATTGGTCTTTGAGGAAGGATTGATTCTCAAAGAAGTTAAGGTCGTCGTGGTAGATTTATGACTCTACATTTATTTCCTTTGAGAGAACACCTAGGGGTCTTTGTTTCGAATCCTCCTCCATGTGTACTCGTCGAGTTCAGGATATACGAACCGACCTCGTTGTCGGACAGAACTTAAATCCTCATACTGGTGATTCCATTGACCGTCTTCTGCCATAAAGTAAGGTGAATTTTTCGTTGTGTAGATCTGGTGTACAAGAATAAATAGGTCCAAAATAGATTGAACGAAGGAGGGTACAGGTTCTTCTCTTCAATACCTATACATAAGGTAGAAACACAGAACGAAGGAAATCTAACGATGATATATCTCTTGTTATCGACAGGGACAGATAAAATACAGTAGGACTTTGGAAAAACAAAATTTGTAACGAGAAACTTAATGGTCAAACCACCTTCCCCTGTTTAATTGGTCACCTATGTTCATTACGAGTTTTAAAAGGTTCGGTCCGAAGTCGTTATGCACTTAACACTTGAAGGTCTACAAGTTCAACCCAAATCTTTTCCGTCTCCTTGGTCTCTAGTTTGACGATTGTGGGTGACCTAGTAGTTTTTTCGTTCTCTCAAGGTCTTTTTGTAGATAAAAACGAAATAACTGATCCGGTTTCGGAAACTGACTCACCTAGTGTTGTTCGACGTCTTATAAGACTTTCTCTACCCTTATGGTCCGGTGGACTGGACGGAGAACTCTTTAGACATACGTCCAGTCCTTCGTTGTCAATCTTGACTTGTACCTGACCTGACCAGGGGTTATCCTTTTACTCATGTAGTTCCGAAATATAACAGTGGGAGGAATAAATTGAAGATACGTCTCATGTAGTACTCTTTGCGACCCGACCTCCTTCGTGTTCGACCTTAGTTCTAACGACCCTCTTTATAGTTAGTGGAGTCTATACGTCTACTGTGGTGGGAATACCGTCTTTCACTTCTTCTTGATTTCTCAGAGAACTACTTTCGTTTTCTCCTCTCACTTTTTCAACCGAATTTCGAGTTGTAAGTCTTTTGATTCTAGTACCGTGGGTCAGTGTAGTGAAGTACCCTTTATTTACACCTTTGTCACCTTTGTCACCGTCTGAAATAAAAACCCCCGAGGTTTTAGTGACGTCTACCATTCACGTCGGTACTTTAAATTTCCATGAATGAGGAACCTTTCTTTCAATACTGGTTGGCTCTATCGTATAATTTTTCGTCTCTGTAAGAAACGGTTGTTTCTAGACAGATCGGTTCCGATATCAAAAAGGTCCTCAGTACATACCTACACTCTCAACCTGATATTTCTTTCGACTCACGACTTCTTAACTACGAAAACTTGACACCACAACCTCTTCTGAGAACTCTCAGGGAACCTGACGTTCCTCTAGGTTCGTCAGGTAGGATTTCCTCTAGTCAGGACCCACAAGTAACCTTCCTGTCTTCAACTTCGACTTTGAGGTCATGATACCGGTGGACTACACCTCTCGACTGAGTAAACTTTTCTGTCACTACGACCCTTTCTAACTCCCGTCCTCCTCTCCCCCTACTGTCTCCTACTCTACCAACCTACCGTACTGACTGAGTTACCTGCACTCAGACCCATTTAAGGTCCTCAACCACTACCTGTCCCTCCGGAGCTCATGACTCCAGGTACACAACGTTTCTCAACCTGTGATGCCTCACTGACTTGACTTGTAACGAACTAAAACGACATGAAAAAAGACATCATCGATCATACAATAAAGACGTAAGAAAAAATATGAAAATCATGTTTCACCTTCTTTTCGACAGAGGTAATGAAGAAAGAGAAAGACGGGTGATCATGAAGGTCATGAAGGGGGTTTCCTCCTTTTTGACTTCACTAACCAGTCTCGATTCTTGACTCATATTATATTTTTCGGGGGTTGGTTACCACTCCAAAACGAAGGTCAAGAAAATGGGTTTACGTCGTAAGAGAGAAGACGGAGACCTAAGTACTCCATCCGAGTACACCCCGTTTCAGGTGTTCCGAGAAATCGAGGTTGAGTCCGACCCTCTCTTCCCTACTCACACTTCGTATGAAAGGGAAGAACAGACACATTGAACATCCTATTTTTCTAAATCGCAGTTACGGTGTCTAGAGGGTTTACCCTTCCTAATCCTGTCATATGAAACCGAACGTCCGACTACAAAGTACTTCCTTTTCTTTTATGTTTTATTTAGGTCTTTTAGGGACGTGAACAAACACATTATACGAACCGACCACTATTTATTACAACCGACAAATGAAGGGTATTGATAACAAAAAACAAAAAGAAAAAATTGCAGTAGTTGGGGTCTTTCCACCTTACTACTTACTACTCTAAAGTTATGGTTTCGAGGTGGAACGTATGAATTGTTGATATACAAAGAAGGGAGATGAAGTGTCAGGAGGTCTCTGTCAAACCTGTTTCTCCTCTCCATAACTCTTTATCCCCTTCCTTCTCTGTCTCTCTTTAGGGATTGAGTTGTTAACCTGGTACTATAAAGGACCCCGAGTCAGTGAATCTAAGGAACGAAGGAACCGACCCATCCCCTTTAGAACTATCAGTAGATGTCTATGAGTTCGAGAAGAAGGTCAGTCGTCTCGTGTGTCGGTCAGTTGTCCTAAGGTAAGGGGTACGGCGGACCACCGGTCTGCTGATTTAAGATTCGGTGTCCCTGTACGTGTGATGACTTAGAACGAGAGAACGGTAACAGACCGTGTATTTACATTACAGTCTACGTCTACGGTCCTTAGGTCTCTACTTTCACATGGTACTCCTACCATCCCGATGGGATTCGTCCGAAAAGTAATACCTTTTCTTTTCATTCGTAGAAATTACAAATTCGGTAACACAGAACCCAGAAAAACAAAATAGTCAAATCTGACAAGGGTTTGATTAGGTCTACTAATCAAGGAGTCTTTGCACCGGATAAGAGAAAGGGACATATGGTAAGGGGTGTCAAAGAGTTAATGTTACTAGGATCAAGTGTGGTGTCAAAAGTTCTGTAGAAACCAAGGTTATATGGACATTCGATTTCATGGTAAAATAGAGATCCATGTTTCTCAATACATAAAGAAGAAGAAGCGACTGTAAGAAGTTTCGACTACTATCGAAGAAAAGTAAAACTTTAGTCCATCAGTATAAGAAAAATCAGGAGGATAAAAGTCAAGAATGGTTCTTATTTATTTTTTAAAGCCTATAAATACTTAAGCGGAAACGTTTATGTTCATGTCTCACTACCTACCACGGGTTGAGAGTAGTTAATCGTCAAAGTTGTACAAAAAAGGGGGAAACAGTACCGACGGTAGTGGTCGGAGAGGTATCATTTACGTAAAGGAGAAACCTTGTAAAAAGTGATTTTACGTATCGTTCGTAATGAGGTTTCTTGTCGAGTTTCCTTTTTTGTGTCTTATATTTAAAGGTATGTAACTTCTACAGATACCTTTCATGCTACAATATTGAATTTCCTAGTTCTTGAAAATTAATCTGGAGGACCCAAGTTCAATAGTAGGTAATAGATATTTATGACCAGCTCAAACGGAGAGTCTGGAGTCAAAGAGTAAATACTTCCTTTCATCGTCATCAACGGATGACACCTAACTTACTCGAATATGGACATTACACACCAAACATCTTACTTATTGTACAACGACTGTGTACCGTCGGTGAGTGAGTGACAATTAAGAAGAACATCAATTGCGAAACTCAGAAAAGATTTAGGTAGAAGTGTTCATTAACTGTCAGTCACATAAACTTTCGTCACAGACTTCGGTTGTACAAACGGACCAAATCCCTCTCACTTACAAAACAGTTCGCCAACCCCGGATGAGGTTTAAGTGTCTTTGGTGTGTTTTACGAATGACTTGACTTCTTATGATTAATACGTGGGATAAATATTATTAGAATGTTTCAGAGTAATGGATGTCGTCAGTGTTACGTAAGTAGAGTAAAGACAAATCCGACCCTTTTAATGTCCTTCCGGAACAGTAAGAAAAACCTCAAAAGACATAAACCACTGTAAAGGGGTCGAACGATGTTTTGTCGTCGACGTTAATTAATGAAAAACTTAGCTGATCTCCTGTCGAACATTCAAAAGACGACGGGAGACAGTTAAGACCGTGTTACTTAAGAAAAAGTCTCAACGTAAAATGTTGGACGTAAAATTTGTAAAGTTTCTAACGTCCCGGACTTGTATTTTGTCATCTCACTCCCTTGTAAAATATAAATCGTAAAAGGGTCTTTTATATCGTGATATTACTATTAGTTAGTTGAACCCTAGGATCACAAACATTAATTGTTTATAAAAATGAAAAATTTTTCAAACTTTGAAACATTTTAAGAGGATGATTACCAACTCAACTGTAGTAGAATACGAGAGTTTTCTAATCATTTCTAGAGGCAGTCAAACCCTAACAGACGACCGTTGGGTGAGGTCACAAGAACGGACCTCTTAGGGTCCCTGCCCCCTGGGATCACCCGACGGTAGAGTACCCCAACGTGTCTCAGCCTGTGCTGACTTCGCTGAATCGTCGTCGTCGTCGTCGTACGACTGGAGTAGTGGAAGGTTTCAAAATTAGTAGACTTTCACTCTATGTTACTCTCTCCTTTTAGGGTTGGACCTTCAAGAACAGTCTGGAAAAATCAGTCATTAACGTTTATGAAGGTGAGACAAGTCTTGGATACAATTTACTTTACAGAGTGTAAATAAAACAGAAGTTCAAAAGTTTAGCATGTGTCTGTGTACAGTATCTTAAAAATACAATGATCTCGGGTAGAGATATTGACTGGAATTTTGCTCCACTCCCCAACACTTGACATGTCCTTAAGTGTATTGGAGTTAGTCTATTCACTAAGGGATCTACTAGTAAATATTTACTAAAGTCTTTCATAAAAACTATGTCCATAATAAGTGAAATTCGTTTTCTACCACAATGTATATATTCTTCTACCGTAAACTCTACTCCATTGAAAGAGATTTGATAAGGGAAGAAGTCGTGGATAGAACATGAATTATATTTATCGTTGGTTAAGAGTCGAAGTACCCATTACCTTCAATCCGGTTAAGTTTTACTGGAGAAAATCTACAAAGATCTGTATATATAACACTTTTACACTACAAGTTTCTTGCGACGGTCGACTGAGGAGTACCCTTGTTTTTCCTTAACAAGTTTTCCATAACCTATATACTTTTAAGTCAAAGGATGTTCACTTACTTTTCAGTCTCCATCAGTGTGAACAGAAACAGGAAAATCAGTTAGACGAGAAAATAAAGTCATCTTCATTTTGTTCTACAATCTCCTACTACAAAACGCAGAGTCTAACTGACCCCATAGTTAGACTATCAAATAATCCCTTAGTTCATATTTGCACTTTGATTGGAAAGTGTAAGACTAAAAGTTTTCTTTACTAGGTTTTGAACAAGGGTCTTAGGACTCAGAAATGTAAATGAAGTACTCATATTATTCCCGTTCTATAACACTCTGTCTGACCACTTGTCTTAAGAAATCTTTCTCAACAATGAACCGACTTGAGAGTGGTGGAAGAAAAGTTCCCTATTCTTCAGTCCGTGGTGGAAGTTTGAAGCTTGTACTCGAAGGTCCTGTAGTTTTATATTAAAAGTCTTGTAATTGAGAGGGTGTCTATTTGTCACTTAGATACTGTTATCGAAAAAATTTGGTTAATTCACTCGTTTTAACGGACTATTGTTTTGTTAATATTTTTTTTTATTTACGGTCTATACTAAAGTTTCAATCTTTTGAACATTACAGGGTATCCTGGTTTTTTTTTTTTTTGTTTTTTGGTGTTGTTGTTGTTGTATCTTTAGTGGTCAGAAGGTAAAAGTTTTATAGTAAACGTAGAGGTGAATAGTTTTGATTAAACATCGAATAGTTATAAGACATTCCATTGTAGATTGAAAAGTCTTAGACTCTGGATTAATAATCATTTATCGTTTTATACAATCGAATAAGACCTTACTGTCTACTAGAAACCTGTCCGATCACTCTGTTACGAGAATATACTTAAACTTTCCCGTGTACCATTAGAAAAGACGGAATAAATATTCAAAACCTATCGTAGGAACTATTCCTCTACTGAGTCTCATAAAACTCTATATAAGGGACATCAGGTTTATATCTCTTGTTACGGACGACTGAGGACGGACTTCTTCCCTTCCACCTGATGACGTCCTCAGATGAATCCAGGGACCCTTACAACTTCCGTTACCAGTCCGTCTGATTCTAGGAACCACCATTTCAGTCAAATCACGATTCCGTGACTCTAGTAAGACTTTGGGGTTCACAATGTCCTCACAAGAGGAGACTGGTTCAGACCTGACACGCCATCCACCTGAGAACCAAGACTGGGTATACCAGAGGACCTCTCCGTGTCCCTCGAGTTCTCTTTCCGACCTACGGGTCCCCGACTCGATCTCCAATGTTCTCTGGTAGACCCTTTATCTATGTAAACCGTTTGATACTGTTTACGTCCCTTTCCCACGGTTCGTCCACCGGAAACTTCTCGGTTGTTTTCATGGGTGTTCTCTTTAGATTGAAAGTAGTAACAGGCACGGGTGAGTCCTAGTGATTGACATCGATGGACGGTCCGGGTGTCACCATCGTTCATTTTGTTCATTATTGACCGTATACCTGGATATCTGCATGGACGGAGTTGGGAGTGGGATCATCCTTTTGCCTCTTACTCGCGTACTTCTTTTATCTCTTATCTTCGTTGAGTCGGGGAAGGGGTCCGTCCGAAAGACGGACTTCATCCAACTTGACCCTCGAAGAGTCCACCGAGTCACCATTTCTTAGGTGGCCGTTTACGTCCTCTACGTGACCAGAACCCAAGTTAGGGACTCAGTCTTTCTAGACGACCTCTCCCTTTACCGTTGGGTAGGTCATAGGAACGAACCTTTTAGGGTACCTGTCTCCTCGGACCTTCCGGGGTCAAGTACCCCAGTGTTTCTCAACCTGTGTTGACTCGTACGTATGTCTAATTCATCCTCTAAAAACCCCCTCACCCGAAGTATATAAAGGTGTTGTGTATGGTGTACGTAAGACGTTACTAAAAAAAGAAATTTTGATTTGGTGCAACTAAAAAAGGGGAGTCCAAAAATTGTATTTTGACTATGTATGGGACATAATCGAATTCCACATGTTGTACTAAACAACATACACATATAACATAAAAAAAAAAAAAAACCATTTTACAAATGGTGTGATTTAAAACAATCTTAGGTAGTGAAGTGTATCAATATTGTAAAAACGAAGACCACTCTTAAAAAAATTTTAGATAAAATCGTTGAAAGTTCATATGTTACGTCATAGTGATTGATATCAACGGTACGATATGTAAGGTAGGGGGTTTGAATAGAATTGACTTTCAAACATGGAAAACTGGTATAAGTGGACAAAAGGGTTGGTGGGTGGGGGACGGACTTCATCCAACTCAGTCTCTAAATGGTCCTTCGGTTCAAATCGTAAAATTGAGAATACACCCTTACCCATAAGTAAAATAACTTAAAGACTTAACACTTAAAAATACTGTTTTTACTGATAAAACGAACAAACGAAAGTCAGACTTACCCTTGTCTTTTCATTGCTCGGACGGGTTCAAAAGTCACTCCCCGTCCCCTCCTTATATTATTGGGAAATTTATTTTAACATTTCCCTCTTACCCTTTATTTTTATTTTTACGTGACATCAACGGTAGATGTAAGGTACGAAAAAGTAATCATTATCTTTGACGAAGAAAATATACTCCTCGGTCGGTTACCCTGAATCTGTATAAAGTCCCTGGTGTAGATGAGTCGAGTGGTTCTACGGTGTACTGGTAAAACCCCAAATCCTTGACTTACATTTTGAAGCGGTGGTTCTATTATCTCTTCTCAGTGTTGATTTCTTTATTTTTGATATCATTTAATATGAAGTAAGGGTTGAAGGTGAAAATCTACAGACACGATTTGAGAAATCCACATACTACATATCTCTTTACATACGACAAGGTTACCCCCTTTGTAAAAAAGGAAAGGGTATACTGTATTTGAACTGTCGGTCCTTTTATACACTATAAGGAGTATTCATTTTTATAATGGAAAGTTCATTCATTCAGTAAACTTGTTTTAGAAAAAGTAAAAATCGAATAAAACCGATTTCTACGACGTACGATGACATCATTGACATTCCGAAAACTTTAATTTATTAGGACCCCAACCTAGGGTAGAGATGGTGTAAAATTGTAAGATTGAAACTCGTTCCATAAATTGGGAAATCTCGGAGTTAAGAAGTAGTTATTTTAACCCTACTATAGGTGAAGTAATGTAAAATTTACCTTAAGACGTGGGAGAATATAAAGTTTATCCCTAATCTGTCATGTGATTAGTAAAGTACGGACTGTCTCTTTTTCATAAGTTGAAGAACTTTTTTTTTTACTGAACATTAGAAGTTCCGAATAATATTGCATTGACTGGACCACTTATTAAAAGGAAGATTCGAACTGTACCTCCGAAACCTAAACTTGAAGTTTAAGTTTACCGAACGGTAATCCAGAGGACTCGACTTGAGACGAGAACCCTGATGGTCTCACTGTAAACAAAAAGGATCTTGAGACTCGACGGACAGACGTCGTTCACTGGGAATCCAAGACTTCGGCCGTGCAACTAATGAGGAGACGAAGGTATTAAGCTTCCCATCCTAGTCAAAAATTTTAGAGATTTGTTAAAGTTAGGACCCTATTTTTATGATTATAGGTCAATCGACCAAACTTAAGGGACAACAGATCTCTGTTGAATAATCCCTCCATACACATTTGGAACTTCGATCGAACGATACTTTAAAACTCTTTTTTCATTTCTAAGAAGTTTTATACTAATACTTTGTCTCCTCACACCTTCTGCCTACAAAAACAGTCTTGGGTCACCCTTCTCCACCACCTATTTGGTTCCAGGTCTTGATCCCCCTATAAGGACCCACAGGTACTGAGGTGAACCCTTACTCCTCGTTCTTGATCGAGTCTATGACAGTCCTTTCATCTTAAGACTCGTACTTAAATCTTTGTCTAGGTGATTTTCCGTTATTACTCCCACTCTAGTCGACTAGTCAACTCTTTTCCGGTTTCTTGGGTTCCACGTCACGTTCCATTTAGTAAAACTGTGTGAGACTCCCGAGTTTTAAGTCGTCATAAAGATGTTTTTGTCCCGGGATATAATTAACGTAAATTCTTCTTTTTAGTCTGGAAAGGTCACACGTATACTTATGAAGACAGTTTGTTGACCCTTTTACCTGACAGGACACGGATCAGTGAGTCAGCACAGACTATAAAAACACTAGGGTATCTGACATCGGATAGTCCGAGGTAACAGGTACCCCTAAGAGGTCCGTTCTTAATGACCTCATCCAAAGGTACGGGAGGGGGTCCCCTAGAAAGGTTGGGTCTCTAGTTTGGGTCCAGGGGACGTAACGTCCACCTAAGAAATGACAGACTCGGTGGTCTCTTCGGGTCCCTTTACCTAATGTAAGTGTTGATATATCATAAACCATCTCGGACAACGTTCAAACCGCGAGATATGTACTCGTTCAGGTTATCAAGTTGTCTCGGTCGGACTCTTATCTGGTTTCGTAAAGAGGGAGTCGAGACCTGGTACAACCTACTTTCAGGTACTCCTATAATCGAAGGCCACAACCTCTTCTGAGAACTCTCAGGGAACCTGATGTTCCTCTAGGTTGGTCAGGTAAAACTTCCTCTAGTTGGGACCCTAAAGAAACCTTCCTTACTACGATTTCGACTTTGAGGTCATGAAACCGGTGGAGTACTCTTCTCAACTGAGTAACCTTTTCTGAGACTACGACCCTCCCTAACCCCCGTCCTCCTCTTCCCCTGCTGTCTCCTACTCTACCGACCTACCGTAGTGACTGAGCTACCTGCGTTCAGACTCACTTGAGGTCCTCAACCACTACCTGTCCCTCCGGACCGCACGACACTAAGTACCCCAGTGTTCCTCAGCCTGTACTGACTCACTGACTTGACTTGACTTGACTTGACTAAGGTCTAACGTGTGTGAATAAATTACTCACCCAGGGTATTTCTAACGTCAGTTCCTCTTCGAGTTCCTCATTTTACTTTCTGGAGACCTCAGTGAGTAGTACTCTACTCACCGACTTTAGTTTCCACTCCGACACTCCTATAATCAGATCAGTGTCCTCCATATGTTATGAGAGTGTGGATTCTCAAATTGTACTACTATCTGTAGTCTGTCCATATTTATTTACAATTTAATGGTCAACAATATTTCTAATCTTTGCTTTTATTTGTCCAAGATACTCTTTCGTTGATCACCTCTGTCTCTCTATTAAAATTACTTCTCTCAGTCTTTTTCTGGATAAACTCTTTGACTGGACACATGAGACTCCAGTTTAACATTAGTGTTATCTCCTGTAGTCCCGAGAAGGTCAAATACCAGATTTTCGATACGCTCCCGTTCCCATTTATGGGTAACGATCGATGTACCTACTTATATCTTACGTAATTTATCACAGACCCTCATGACTTACTCCGGGACTGTGTTTAATCGGGGAAAGTCACGGACAGTATGACAGATCTCACGATTATAATAAGGTAAGGGATGTCAGAACGTAATATGATATCCTTTGAATAATTTTTTTTAAAGTGAAGTTTGATTAATTAAATCAATAAGATATACATTTCTTCACTCAAAGGTATTGGAAGAGACAGTGATCAGGGTCTCTATTCTCAATAATTATCAATAAGATACAGTAATACTCTAAGAAGAAGGGTTTTTTGATCTAAGGAGGGTGAAGAAAGGGATTTAGAGTATTACAGGAATTAAAAACGGTTTGTTGTGTTGTGTAAAAGTTAAGAAAACGAAAACCTTTCTGGGTTATATACTAAAGGGTTTCCGTAAAAAAGGATAATAAATTTTATGCAAAAGTTAAGTAAACATGGGTTGAGTTTGACAACGAATTATTCTCGGTAAACTAAACTGTATGTTCGGTTTAAAACTTCTAATAGTGTAGAAGGGGATTTCGAAAATTCTCCATTAACACAAGACGGTTTGTTGTCATATTGACCTGAATACTTATTACCAGTTCAAACAAGGTATTAGTTAGTCTAGACCTTAACCTCCCCAATTTTTGTTTCGTTTTGTCTTTGAGGGTTTTGGATTGACGGGAACTAATGACCGATCTCCTTTGACTGTTTAAAATTTGAGTTTTTGTTTACCTTTTATATAAATTAGTCACTTTCTTCTGTACAAAGGTCTTTTCAGTTTTCGAACCAAAATCTATTTGGACAATCTCCGACTCAAGTTAAATGTTTATATAATTTTCCTCTTCTTCGTCCACTTTCTGAAATCAAGGTCGGTTGACCGACCGAAGAACACGGGATTCCTTCTTGTCTACCTACCTTCTCGGACTTCCATGAGATGATCGATTCCTCTTTTATCTGGAACTTTATCTAATCAGTCAATTGAATCAATTTTATTTAAGTAATAAAATTGATGATGAGTCGTATCTTACCCAACGTGTCTCAGCCTGTGCTGACTTTGCTGAATCGTCGTCGTCGTATCTTACCGTGTTTTGCCTATTATTTCATAATACAAGGGTTTCCGTCGAGAACTTTCCGATCGAACCGTCGACAAGTAAAGTGGACCTTTGAAGTCAAGCTGTAATGTTGTTTACTTCAGACAGTACCTTGACACTCTTCAGAGATTAAACAATTGTAGTTCTCCGTTCAAAATTTCCCTGTCAAAAGGAAAGACGAGTAATATGAAATAGTTTCCAGTCTTAGTAAATGTCAAAGTTTTTATACGTTTATTAAAACTGACACATCAGCACGCTCGACCCCAGTAAGAAGGAGTGTAACTAAACCACTCAGATTCTTTTGAGTTTCTTACTGTTAGTGTTTTAACACTCTGTATAAATAAAAGTCGCAGTAAGACGAACTCCCAAGGTCAAATAGAGAAAGGGGTGGATTTAGGTTTGTAAAAATATCTATAGAGTGATCACTACCCGGTAACTACGACTTGTGTATCCACAAGAGACTCTAACACGACGGGTCTCGATAAACAATTACCATTGGTAATTAATAAATTCGATGGAGTCGTTATTAAAACGGTTGTATACTCGGATCTCTTTTCCAAACAATAAATTCCCAATCTAAATATCAAAACTGAAGGTGAAAAGATTTTTGTGTGTCTCTCTTTATTTGGAAATTAATTTCACTTTCCGATTATTTATACTCTTGTATGGGATTAACGTTTATCTAAATAACCCAAATCTAAATAACCCGATTGTTTCGTGTTTAGAGACCCCTAATCTGTAGCGACTCTAGGAACCGTAGATTTCTCTTTGATCCAATCCTAATCACTAACTCTCGTTCCTACTAAAAGACCTCAAGTTCGTGTACCTGTCATAAAAATACTCTAATTTGATTCCGTCTAGTATTCGATTATGGTGTATTTCTCTAGGATAAAGATCTAGAAATTCTTAGAAAACGTCCGAGGTCTAGTCGATTTTACTTTAGGTGACTGAGAAATTGAAGACGGGTAGTAGTCGAGGTAGAAAAAAAAAAAGTAAAAGAATAGTATGATATAAAATTATTATAAGAATTTGAGGACATGATATGATATGAGGAGAAAAGTAGCGTAGAGTACTCGTTTTGGGGTACGGAATATGACGGATGAGAGACGAAAAAGAGACAAAAGTGAGTTCACCGGTTCGCTGTAATAACAATAATAATATTTTCTGGATAGCAACAATTATATTTGAACTCAAGTCATCGGAGTTTCCTTGGTAGTTTCGACAAATCGTTAGAATGAGTCAAGAGACTAGGAGACGAGAGAGTTAAGGGACGTTAGAACGGTGAATTGCGGTATATTTATATATTTGTGTATGTGTGAAAATAACACGGAGTAGACATTTTTCTTTGATTATTATTTGTTTAGAGAGTCTAAACACCCTTCTTAATTTACTTATACATCGAGGATCTTATTACTGGTCGTTTTTATTCTCGATGTATTCACAATGAATAACAGCAACGACGATAATAATGAGAACAAATATATATCAACGAATGAATGATAAACGTCTGTTCCATTTGAGTGATATAGTCCTGACTTACATATTATAAGAACTTGTTTGTAAAGTCCCCGTGGATCAAGTGGGGGCCAGTAGGTTAAAAGGTTCGGTTTCGATTTCTCTATGTCGACTGGGAAAGAAGAGAGCGTGGTTAGGTATGGGACGGTAGGTTAGGTAAATCGCTAGTTGTCTTACCATCTGTGTCACACTACACCATACGTGATCTGACGGAGAGGGGAAAAAAAGGAGTACAAGAACTTTGAAAAAGGGGTAGATCAAGGAATATGTCGTTCCTAAAACGTTCGTGACGTAGAACATAGTACGAAAACGAGGTGTACGAGTATAGAGTACTATCTCCCCTGGAATGACGGTTAACACGTTTTTACTTACAAAGACGAAAGACAAAGAGTTGAGTCTTTAAAAAGACGGTAGATATCCTTTTACCAAACCTCAAATCGAAGTAGTCAAACTTTCCGATCTTTCAACAAAGACCAAAAGGTTCAACAAGGAAAGCTAAAACAAGAATAACTTTATATTATAACACAAATAACGTTCTTCCTTCTATGTATTTTTCTTTCTTCTTTTGTTTTAAGTGGTTATTAAGAAGAGACAATATTGACAATTATGAAGTCGTATAAAAGAAAAAAGTGTAATGACTTTACGTTCAAAGAATGTTAGTTACTATCATGGAATAAGATCAATTTTATTTAATATAGAATAGTTCTAGATAGATATATCATAGTCTATGTCACTATGTGTACTTCCGATGGTTTCAATCATTTTACGACGTCAACGGGAGTTTTATTGTCGGTTAACCTTCCCTACTTCTGCGTATGTGTATACCTTCGACGAGATGACCGTGTGGGTAACCCAAGACTTTTCGAGAGGAGTTTTAGTTAAAAACCCAATCTTGTTTCACGATATCTTCATTTGTGTTGTACTAACAACCACCATCAGTATGAACTGACCGAAAATTGAACTTACATAAAAGGAAAAAATTTTATTTTCAAGTGTTCATTATTCGTTACTATACATATATTGTCACCACAAAGAGGTTAGACATTATACTACCTCTCTTCACATAATTTACAGCCCCCCCCCCCTTCTGTGTCTTCTCTCTGTCTACTAATTATATTTAATTATTACGTCTTATAGTTTAGAGAGAAAACACCCTTATAGTTCCGATCTTATGTTATAATAACTTACCTGTTTCTTTAGGATACCTTCCTGACGTTGAAGTAGAACATTTCTTGACTTCAAGAGTCTCAGTACGAAGAGTTCTTGTCACAGAAATGAGTCGTTACCACACACAGACTCTCAGTAAGACTGAGAAACACTTGGATACCTGACATCGGTCGGTCCGAGGAGACAGGTGTCCTAAGAGACCCATTCTTAGGACTCCACCCATCGATAAGGGAAGAGGTCTCCTAGAAGGGTTGGAGTGACTTCCACTTATTGAAGAATAGAATCCTGACGGACCCTTTAATGATTATAACGGTTAAATTCGAAAATTAAACATCTAAACAATTTCACAAAAACGTCTAAGGAGGACACTTTAATTGAATCTACTCTGTTCGTATACATATGTATGTTTATTGTTCATAGTCAAGTCAAGTCAAGTCAAGTAACGTCAGTGAGTCAGTACAGGGTGAGAGACGCTGGGGTACTTAATGTCGTGCGGTCCGGAGGGACAGGTAGTGGTAGAGAGTCTCAAGTGAGTTTGAGTTCAGGCAGTTCAGTCACTACGGTAGTTCGGTAGAGTAGGAAACAGTAGGGGAAAAGGAGAACGGGGGTTAGTGAGGGTCGTAGTCTCAGAAATGTACATATGTTTACTAAGAGTACAAACACCTAAGATATAATATTTAAACGGATACGATTTTAAATAAACATTAGTATTTCAGTTATAAGTTCCTCAAAACACCGATAAAAGTCTGTACACGTCTTACTTCTTTGTAAACTCAGTGGGGAGTGTGTAAGGGTCAACTTCAGTTTCTTATCCTATGAGAAGGAAGAAAAAAGTCTTGAGTGTGACATTTGATCACAGAAAGTACCAGGGAATTTTTTCTTTCACTTTGACTTTCAGCGAGTCAGTACAGGCTCAGAAACGTTGGGGTTCCTGACATGCCAGGTACCTTAAGAGATCCGATCCTATAACCTCAGTCATAGGATAGGTAAAAGGTCGTCTAAATGGCTTGGACCTTAACTTGGTCTCAGAGAACGTTACGTCCACCTAAGAAATGGTTGACTCGATAGTCCTTTCAGGACTCAGACAATTCACGACGGAATTTTTTTTTTAAAAAAACACGAAAAACAACTATAGTGACAAATTTTATTGGATGTTTAGATCACGGGTTCTCTACAGATCAAGATTCACGTTCTTCCGACAATACTCTTTTACACACAATTTATTCGAAGTAAGTTCGTACTCAATATCACGATACCCAGAACTCAAGTCACAATTATCATTATATATAATTTATTCCATAGAAATTTCTCTTTACGTGTATTTTGTTCTGATATATAAGTAGTCAACTGTTCTTATAACACTAACCTCCGAACATCCTCGGATTTACACACAAAATTTTATGGTCGTATATGTAAACATAAGTCAAGTCAAGTCAGTGAGTCAGTACAGACTGAGAAACACTGGGGTATCTGGTGGTGTACGGTCCCGAGGGACAGGTAGTAGTTAAGGACCTCAAATGGGTTTGAGTACAGGTAACTCAGCCACTACAGTAGGTTGATGGAGAAGGAGACAACAGGGGAAGAGGAGGGTGGAAGTTAGAAAGGGTCGTAGTCCCAGAAACGTTTACTCAGGTAAGAAGTGTAGTCCGTCGGTTTCATAACCTCAAAGTCGAAGTTGTAGTCAGGAAGACCACTTGTGAGACCTAACTAGAGGAAATCCTACCTGACAAACCTAGAGGAACGTCAGGTTCCCTGAGAGTTCTCAGAAGAGGTTGCGGTGTCAAGAAATATCAGGTTAAGAGTGTAGGTATGTACTGATGACCTTTTTGGTATCGGAACTAATCTGGCTGTAAACAACCGTTTCATTACAGAGACGAAAAAATTATACGAAAGATCTAATTAGTATTAAAAGGTAGGTTCCTCATTCACAGAAAATTAAATTACCGACGTTAGTGGTAGAGGTCACTAAAACCTCGAGAGTTTTTATTTCAGACTGTGACAAAGGTGACAAAGAGGTAGATAAAGGGTACTTCACTACCCTGGTCTACGGTACTAGAATCAAAAGACTTACAACTCAAAATTCGGTTGAAAAAGTAAGAGGAGAAAGTGAAAGTAGTTCTCTGAGAAATCAAGAAGAAGTGAAAGACGGTATTCCCACCACAGTAGACGTATAGACTCCAATAACTATATAGAGGGTCGTTAGAACTAAGGTCGAACACGAAGGAGGTCGGGTCGCAAAGAGTACTACATGAGACGTATTTTCAATTTATTCGTCCTACTGTTATATGTCGGAACTGCATGAGGAAAAGGATAAACCTTGGTCAGACAATAAGGTACAGGTCAAGATTGACAACGAAGGACTGGACGTATGTCTAAAGAGTTCTCCGTTCAGTCCACCAGAGCATAAGGGTAGAGAAAGTCTTAAAAGGATGTTAAATAACACTAGGTGTCAGTTTTCGAAACCGTATCACTTATTTCGTCTTCATCTACAAAAAGACCTTAAGAGAACGAAAAAGGTACTAGGTCACCTACAACCGTTAAACTAGAGAACAAGAAGACGGAAAAGGTTTTGGTCGAGTTTGTAAACCTTCAAATATATACACGTACGTACGTACACACGATTCAGTGAAGTCAGTACAGGCTGAGAATCACTGTGATCTCTGACATCGGCTAGTCCGAGGAGACTGGTACCCTAAGAGGTCCGTTCTCATGATCTCACCCAACGGTACGGGAGGAGGTCCCTTAGAAGGACTGGGTCTCTAACTTGGGGGTAGAGAATACAGAGGACGTAACCGTCCACCCAAGAAATAGTGATCCGACGGACCCTTCGGCACGTATTTATGTATAATTATGTTTATATGCATAACTAATTAGTCAACTCATTATGAGTTATGTTTCTCACTGAAATAAAAAGGTTAGGGACTTACTCTAACGTACAACATTCAACGTAAATAAACAAATATTTTCTGTTATCTCCTGAAACGACAATGGTCTCACCTAGCTTCAGACGGACGGTTACGTCCCTCACGTCCAAGGCAGTGACTAGACCTTTCTAAAATGCACGGAGTCTCATTGATTCGGGTACAAGGTATTGATGACTCGGTCGTGAGATTTCGGATCCTCGACGTTGATGACTCGGGTGCACGATGTCGATGACTTCGGACGTACGGGAGCTCGGGGGTACGGTGTTGTTTTCTTTGGTGGTTTTGGTCTTCGGACACATTACGTTCATGCTCATCGGGTGTGAGCGGTGTTGATCCCTTTCGGAACATGTCGTTGTTTCTGGGTCGTGTTGTTGTTGCTGATATATATATATATATTAATTAAAAATTTTTTCTGTTGTCTTTGAGACTCTGACCTGAACAGGGTCCTTTAGACAACGAGTACTTGAAACGGATGACGACAACAAGTCAGTGGCTCAGTACAGATTGAGAAGTGCTGGGGTACCTGACGTCGTGTCGTCCTAAGGGACAGGGAGTGGCAGAGGGGCTCAAACGGGTTCAAGTACAGGTAACTTAGTCACTACAGTAACAGATGACTGTGGTTAAGATTGACTTTCTCGTTACTGATTTGTTTCGTCTCCTCCACCTCTTTAGACAGACGAAGTCGAAGTCGTGAGATCGGTTTCTTACAAAAGAGTCGTTGACTCGTTTCTCTTAATCTTTTTCTTCTCCTTACTGATGGTTCTCTCTTAATTGATTTATTCTGGAGGTTCACCTTGATTTAGGGAGACGGTGGTTTAGTCTTATAAAAATGTAAGAAGAATAATAAAAATCATAAATAATGACGAAAATACCCGACGTCACAAGGCAGGAGGTCCACTTAAATTAACTTAAGGGACCCGATTTTTCGTCTTTGTTCCTTCTGAAGTATTTATCTCTATATACGAGGACTTAGTTTACTTTTACTCTGCACCTTTCTTGATTTGTACTTTATATCGATTCTTTATACATCAAGTCTGAAACCGGTTTCTTCGATCTTTTTTCTCCGTTAAAAGTTTCGACTTCAATACACCAAAGGGAAAATAAATCTCTTCTTACCGTTGGTTGATACCTAAAAATAAGTTCAACCGGAAATGAAAAACTACAGCAGAAGGTCTTTGTTGATAACGAATACTTATCGACACACTGACTACTGTGTCTTACTAATGAGGATCTTCATATGTCGAGTAACACCTTTAGTGTACGGATCAAAAGTTTCATCAGAGATTAGGAAATAGATTAAAACACTTTTGAACCAGGATACGGTTCCAATATAGTAGTTAAAATCCGTAAAAATTTACATTTGTTACCGACGGTTTATCACGAGATTTAGATAGGGGATGGAAAAACCTTTTACTCCTTTTAGTAGGTAAAAGAAATTTATATATAGATTCTTAAACTAATATTAAAGTTGACGTTTTTCGTGACCGTTTTAACGTCAGGATCTCATGTTGGTAAGAGTTGGTGTAATTGACTGTTCTTGTTTTGTGTGGGTCACACGACTCTATGATGACAAGGTTTCTGTTCGAGACGTATGTTTGTCCCCACGGGGACGGAGACGTCTGTCTTTTCCTGGGTACTGTTTTCTACACGTGGTTTTCCGACCGTCGCGCAGAAGAGGACGTGAACGAACGACGTAACGTGTACCATCTCTCTACGCATCGTCGAACCACTGTGTGTCAGGGAGGAGAGGGACATTGCGTAAGAGTCAGTAAGAAGAGTAAGGTAGAAAACGTAGTCAACTGGAACAGGTTGTAAGTACGTAAACATGGACGTACGATTCAGGACAGACTGAGAAACACTGGGGTACCTGACATCAGGTGGTCCGAGTAGACAGGTACCTTAAAAAGTCCGTTCTTGTGACCTCGTCCAATAGTAAAGGATGAGGTCCCCTAGAAGGACTGGGTCCCTAGTTTGGGTGTAGAGGACGTAATCGTCCGTTTAAGAAATGGTGACACAGTGGACCCTTCTGGACAGGTTACAAGTTCCAAGAAGATTTCAATTACTAGAATCTGAGACCTTTATCAGGAATTTGTATATTTTCCAATAATATATGTCTGATTATCGGTCGAGAAAGGGTAGACTGAATTTCTATCTTGTACCCGACGACGGTGAGTAAAGTCTTCCTGGTTTATGTACAAGAATTAATACTTCTATTACTACTGACACTACAACTACTACTAGTTTGGTGTCGTCCATATCTCTTCTGAACCTGACGTTAGATTCCTTGGAGTAAAATTATTTTCTTTACGAGACTGTTCTTCAAGACTAGATGAACGTCTAAGTTTAAATGAGATGTAAGTCATTCTTAAACGATTCGTAGTTGACACTCTGGTCACGACACTGTCTTGGGTCAAGTCAGGTCAAGTCAGTGAGTCAGTACAGGCTGAGAAACGTTGGGGTACCTGACGTCGTAGGTCCGGAGGGACAGATAGTGGTTGAGGGTCTCGAATGAGTTTGAGTACAGATAACTCATCCACTACGGTAGGTTGGTAGAGTAGGAGACAGCAGGGGAGGAGGAGGGTGGAAGTTAGAAAGGGTGGTAGTTCCAGAAAAGTTTACTCAGTCAAGAAACGTAGTCCACCGGTTTCATAACCTTAAAGTCGAAGTCGTAGTCAGGAAGGTTACTTATAAGTCCTGTCTAAAGGAAATCCTGACCAACCTAGAAGAACGTCAGGTTCTCTGAGAGTTCCCAGAAGAGGTTGTGGTGTCAAGTTTTCGTAGTTAAGAAGCCACGAGTCGAAAACAATATCGGGGAGAGTGTAGGTATCTGTTGGGTTCCTTATCTATGTTAATGTCTGACTTCTGGATAAAGACAGTTTAACTAAATGTTGAATAAAATTTTACTGAAAACACTCACTATAATAATTATTTACAAATTTCTATTGTACATTAATGACATGATAAAAACTCAAGTCTCAAACTCATTAGTTTCCTCTGAAGTACCTCCACTCCGAAGTCCAGTCGGAAATTCTTGTGTATCCTAATCCTTTATTCCTGTATATAAGTGAAACATTTATAAATGCCATATCGATGGTACAAGCTCATGATGATCTTAGTATCTGTCTATGTTAATTTTCCGGGTAAACTCTAATATTTTATGGGAGAGTCATGTTTGCTCCTTTACCATAGATTGACAATGAGGGAGACCTATCGGTTAACATCATTTAATATTGGTATTACTGTTTTTTTTTTCTTTCTTTCTTTTTTTTGTTCTTTGTAAAGAGAACAATTCTTTACTTAGGAGTATACTTCTTTCCTAAAAATTTTTTGAAAAGAAAGAATATTTTTGTTTATGATTCCAAATGGCATGGAAAGGATATAAATTAAGAAGAAAAAAATAAAATAAAAAAACATTTACATACCAGAAATCGTTTTACACATGTTGATTGGAGGTCAAATCATACAAACAGATCAAATACATAATTGGTGTCAACAATTTAAGGTTCAATAAAATATGATTGAAAAGTCTGTAGTTATGTAGAATCTAATATGAAACCTAAAAAAAAAAAAAAAAGAAGAAGAAGAAGAAGGGTTTTTACTCTCGTTTCTTTTCTTCGGTCCATACGTACTCAGTAAACCCCTCTCCGTCGTACAACAAATCAACGATTTAACACAGGTTGAGAAACACTGGGGTACTTGACATCGGGTGTTCCGAGAAGACAGGTACCCTAAGAGGTCTGTTCTTATGACCCCACCCAACGGTAAAGGAAGAAGTCCCTTAGAAGGGTTGGATCCCTAGTTTGGACACAGAGGACGAAAGGTCCGTCTAAGAAATGGTGACTCGGTGGACCTTCGTGACTCCGACGTATGTGTCCCCAATTTCGAATCGGAGACTCAGTCTGATTAGACCGTAGTTTAAGGCCATAACCTTAAACCTATGGACACCTGTTCAATTAGATCTCCGGAGTTTAGAGAGAAGATATTCTGTCTATGATAAGATGGATTAAGTGTCCTACTCACATTTCTAATTTAAGTAATTACATACATTTTATTAATTGTTACAACCGTATCCCATATAAGAGTTATTTAATATTCACAATCAATAATACATAGAACTTCACTTCTACTTAATGTAAATAAAAACCGGTGATTTAACCACAGTCCCAACGATTGGTCCATTAATAACAGTGTAAATACTGTTTTCCAAAAGTTAACACGTACTTCCACATTTACGTAGATTAACTCGTACGTTAACAGTCCTTTTCTTTCTACTCATTCTCTGATGTTCCTGACGAGATCGAACTTGTAGACAATTAATATATTTCGTAAATTCTGAAAGGAGACTAAAAACAAGATTAAAACTTTGATTAATTACGAGTATTATTTTTAGAATCTTTTGTGTTTATATAATTTTTTAGTTGGTTTTAGTGGACGTTATTACGGTACACTTTCTGTAACCACTTAAAGAAAGGTCTAAAAGTATATATACACTAAAAGTTATATATACCAAAATACGTATATATGTTAAATATTTTAAATGTAAAATTTCGTTCACAATTTTCAGGTTGGTGTACTTAAAATATAAGACGAAAAAGTGTAAAATACGTAAAGGATTCCGTAATTTATTATAAGTTTTTACAATAAATAATATATTGTAAGGTAACTCACTAAAAGTATAACGGTAAAAATCTGTAACGAAGATTACTAATAAATATTTATTACGATTTTGTTTGTAGGAACTTTTCTTTATTAACAGAGATATTATGAAAGGACTCCTATTTACGAATCTTTATAAAAATGACGTAGTTTATTTTGACTATGAAAATTTTAGACATACGTATATCCATTTGAAGGGGGGTCTTTAAAATACGATTAAATAAGTAATACTACATTTCTTCACAAGTTATGGGTTAAGTGACACGAAGAGTGGTGTTCTGTAACAATAAGTCTTATCAACATTATTATTAATGACTGTTAATGATTCGGGAACCGTATACCGTCTTGGACAAGATAAAATGTCTACGATATAAAAATTTAGAGTCATTAAGACATTTCATATAATATTAATAGGGGTAAAGTTTCTGATTTTTTGATACCGTGTTTGTATTAAGTTGTAGGTTTCAATGAGTAATCTTTACTTTAGTCCTGAGTTTGGGTCCATCACACGGAAGTTTCTAGTACGAAAAATGTCGTTATGTAATAATAAAAGGATATTGTGAGTAGTTATAATCAAAACTTTTATGAAGGGGTTAAACTATCTTTTTTTCGAGTAAACAAAATAAAAGGTATTAAAAGAATCATTCAAATACAAGTAAACAAAATATATGAAAAAATATACTTAAAAGATAAGTACTAATAATGAAATATTTTATGAAAAAAGACTCCTGATCTTCTTAGAGTAGATTTTAATCTAAGACTGACTGAGAGAAACCTCATTATTATTTATACCTAGAAGTTCTACCACCGTGTTAAATAAGTAAACGTACTTAAACCTCTTTTAAACGATTAACGTAAGAGACCACTCGAAACCCGAGGGACGGACGGTTACGTATAACGTAAAATGTCCAGGAAAAGCTACAAGTAAACCAAACATTAACTATCTACAGGACTTTCGTTTTCGAGTGACCTCTAAATAACTCATACTTTGTCACTTATAACTTTAGTAAAATTTGTAACTATAATTTTATCTAGAGGATCGACCTATCGAAAGACAAGACGACGAAGACCTTACTTACGTAATCAACTTGTAAAAATTCGTATTGACTACACTTCACCATTACAAACTTAACACTATCTGACAAGAGACGGTCTAAACGACCAACGGAAAGGTGTGAGACCTTTATGATCTCTGTAAATGTCGGGATCATTATAAAGGTTTACGAAATTATTTAGATCATGTGAGTGTACTAATGAACATTAAGATCTTTATTGGGACCTGATCTTCTGGAACGAAGTAATCACCCCGGACTCCTTATTTACAAAATAAATTCCCGTCGTCTCTTTTCCTGTCCGTACTCCAACTCCACGTTATCCTTCTCCTTCATTCGGTCATCGGTCTACAGAAAACAAGGTAATGTTTTTTTTTTTTTTTTCCTTTTACTCTTTAATCTTATTAAAACACTTCGGTTTTCTTCACAGTAATGAGGAACCTTCTGACTCTAGTGGATCCCTTTACACCTTCAGTTGTCTCATGTCGTTAAACCAAACCCTGATCTACACGTTTTTACAAGGTGGTCGTTACTTTTTGTAAGAAGGGTAAAAGAGAAGGGAAATTTTAGATATAAATTTTGTAATAATATCGTTATATGATCCTGGGACTAACCTCTATCAACCAGGTTATTTTACTCCATTAACTTTTTACAATTCATTTTCTGAAAAATTTAAAGACAATAATAATAAAACGATCTCCCACTCATTTGGATCTAACCCAGAAGATAACCCTAAATGATCTAACCCCGATCACCATTTCTTGGGCGGACTGTTACGTCCTCTAAATTCTCTGCGGCCAAGCTAGGGACCAACCGTTCTAAGGGGACCTCCTTCTGTATCGTTGGGTGAGACCGTAAGAACGGACCTCTTAGGGCACCTGTCTCCTCGGACCGTCCGATGTCAGGTAGTCTAGTGTTTCTCAGTTTCTGTTGACTTCGCCGAATCGTGTGTACGTGCTTCTTCCTTTCAAAATTTATGTTTACAGAAGGATTTGCGACGGTGGGGGTCAAGAGAGATGTGGCGAGTCTTAGGTCGACACAAGATATATAGTGTCAGGGAGTAAAATTAGAATACCTTAATCGACTGTATAAGTGTCCTCCTATATCGTTATTGTTTGTTAGTTTTTTTTTTTTAGGGGTAGGACTAACTGTACTTCATTGAGTCTAACCAACTATATATACGTTATTTTATCTTGTTAGTAATTCTATATTGATTCGGTTTCACTATATGTTTTTTCCCGTATACATCTGACTGAGTCTTGAAGAAGTCAAGTCAAGTCAGTGAGTCAGCACAGACTGAGAAACGCTGGGGTACTTAGCGTCGTGGGGTCCGGAGGGACAGGTAGTGGTTGAAGGTCTCAAGTGGGTCTGAGTACAGGTAGCTCAGCCACTACGGTAGGTCGGTAGAGTAGGAGACAACAGGGGAAGAGGAGGACGGTGGTTAGGGAGGGTCGTAGTCTCAGAAAAGGTTACTCAGTTGAGAAACGTACTACACCGGTTTCANTTAGCGTCGTGGGGTCCGGAGGGACAGGTAGTGGTTGAAGGTCTCAAGTGGGTTTGAGTACAGGTAGCTCAGCCACTACGGTAGGTCGGTAGAGTAGGAGACAACCGGGGAAGAGGAGGACGGTGGTTAGGGAGGGTCGTAGTCTCAGAAAAGGTTACTCAGTTGAGAAACGTACTACACCGGTTTCATGACCTCAAAGTCGAAATCGTAGTCAGGAAGGTTTCTTGTGGGTCCTGACTAGAGGAAATCCTACCTGACCAACCTAGAGGAACGTTAGGTTCCCTGAGAGTTCTCAGAAGAGGTTGTGGCTTCAAGTTTTCGTAGTTAAGAAGCCACGAGTCGGAAGAAGTGTCAGGTTGAGAGTGTAGGTATGTACTGGTGACCTTTTTAGTATCGGAATTGATCTGCCTGGAGACAACCGTTTCATTACAGAGACGAAAACTTATACGATAACTATCTTGTCCAACCAGTATTGAAAGGAAGGTTCCTCCTGTTCGATTGTATACTCTCGATATTTAAGGGACTGTGGAACTACCTGATCGTAAAGATACCAATCGTTTTCCTCTTAAGTTTTAAACCCTTTAAAATTCATCTATCCTTTACTATAAAGTTCTCTTCTTATGGATCGTCTCTGGAGTGTCTTTCGAGGTAAAGAATCTTGAGAAGACTCTTTAAATAAGTCTCTTAAAGGTATACGTGTCCGTCACCACAAGACGAGTTACAAATTTTTGTTTGAGAGACCCCTTTCGTTTATTTTACTAAATATCTCAAAAAAAAAAGGATTAAAGGTACCATATGTACGGTGTAGTACCGGTTAAAGTCCGATGTTTACTCTACACGGACTTGAAACCCTTCACAACGTCAACCGGGAGCACTCAGACATGTTTGACCAAGTACCTATGGTGGACAGTCTCCGGAGGTACTCTACCTGTTGACGGTGTCTTCTCGGGTGAACCTTTTACATGGTCAAGAAGACGAAGGCAGTTGGTGAATGTTACCTTCCCAGGAACTTCTTCTTCTGTAAGTATAGATTACAAGTGAAATGAGTCGGTGAAAGGACGGTTTAGTGTTCTTAGTCACTCTTACCCCTGAACTCTAAAACCTGGGTCTTGTCGGGATCATGGTCACAGACTCGTCCCACAACGACCCCGGTGGGTGTCGAGTGACGATCAATGGAGAAACCTTACTTAGGAGTTTTCGTTATGAGATTCCGGATCGTAGAAAATGTGGGTGTGTGTACACGTGCGTGTGTGTGTGTGTAGTCTTTTTCTGTGTATTTTGGTTGCAGATACCCAAGACACAACTTTTAGGAGGTAAATACAGGGTTTCAGTGAGATGGGACGAAATATAGGATTCTCAGACTGGACATCCTTGATGTAGTTACCCGATGTAACGGGGACTGAATTGTTAACGCAAACCTATTACCCTTCTTACTCGTCTAAGTGTTTCCCTCTTTTCACTGTAGTCTCATAAAAGGACCGACGGAGAGTCACCAGGGGTACCCGACTAACGGAGGGATGAGGTCTCCAGTGTCCAGGACAATTCACAGGGGGAAATGTCTCGACGAAACAGAGGTTGAAAACTATTACACAGACGAAAGGAAGGAAGAAGTCCGATTTTGTATCATTTCTGAAGACTGAGAAAAATCAAAGAGAAGTAGAACGGGATTTGGTACTAGTTTTATAGGAAAATTCTTTTTAAAATTTATAAATACATAAACAAACCGACACGGTTCATAATCAACACCATACGTCCTAGAAGTCAGGACGTCCGTGTACCTTCACTAGAAATCAACACCATACTCTTGAGAATCAACACCGTACACCCTAGACCAAGGGATTCGTCCCTAACTTGGAGCGGGGAGACGTAACCCTCGTACCTCAGAATCGGTGACCTGGTGGTGTCTTAAGGGAGTCTTATGGGAAAGATCCACTCGATAAAAGGGGACGGTCCTGGGACCACCTACGACCTTGATTTATACTTCTTCCGTTTTGGAAAAACGACCATGATACGTCTCATGTAGTACTTTTTACGACCTGACCTTCTTTGTGTTCGACCTTAGTTCTAACGGCCCTCTTTATAGTTATTGGAGTCTATACGTCTACTATGGTGGTGAATACCGTCTTTCACTTCTCCTCGATTTTTCGGAGAACTACTTTCACTTTCTCCTCTCACTTTTTCAACCGAATTTTGAGTTGTAAGTCCTTTGCTTCTAGTACCGTAGGCCAGGGTAGTGAAGTACCCTTTATCTACCCCTTTGTCACAGTCTGAAATAAAACCCCCCCGAGGTTTTAGTGACGTCTACCACTAACGTCGGTACTTTAATTTTCTTCGAATGAGGAACCTTCTTTTCAATACTGGTTGGATCTATCGTATAAGTTTTCGTCCCTGTAATGAAACGGCTGATTCCAGGCAGATCAGTTCCGATACCAAAAAGGTCCTCAGTACATACCTACACTCTCAACCTGACACTTCTTCCGACTCGCGACTTCTTAACTACGAAAACTTGACACCATAACCTCTTCTGAGAACTCTCAGGGAACCTGACGTTCCTCTAGGTTGGTCAGGTAAGACTTCCTCTAGTTGGGACCCTAAAGAAACCTCCCTTACTACGACTTCGACTTTGAGGTCATGAAACCGGTGGAGTACGCTTCTCAACTGAGTAACCTTTTCTGAGACTACGACCCTCCCTAACCCCCGTCCTCCTCTTCCCCTGCTAGTTCCTACCCTACCGACCTACCGTAGTGCCTAAGCTACCTGTACTTAGATTCACTTGAGGCCCTCTACCACTACCTGTCCCTCCGGACCGCACGACGCTAAGTACCCCAGCGTTTCTCAGTCTGTGCTGACTCGCTGACTTGACTTTAGTGTCATATATATCATCCACGTTATCGTACTCCCTGTTAGCAAGAATATCTGACGAACCTACGATCGATATAGAAAACAGTATAATTCAGACAAGGGTTACTATTCGACCTTTATAAAGTTGTTGGTCGAGATTCTTCTTTTTTTAGGACAGAAGGGACAAAAAACAAAAAGAGAGGTTCAGACCCTACCTAATAGACTCCTGTTTGTTTAGTTCCGAAGTAGATGGAATGAGGGTTCATAGGTCACTCGATCCAATACGGAAAGGGAGAACGGGATTGAGGGATGACGGAGACTGATATGAGAAAACCAGTGACCCTATAGACTCTATATAAATAATATTCGTGGTCTCTGTTTGTTAAAAACTTAGTCTTCGTCACTTTTATATTGTTAATTCACCTCTTGAACTGTCTACTAAACCATAAACTCTTGTCAATGTTGCTTACCTATAATTTGTGTGAGTGTATAATACAGTACCCCCTTAAAATCCACCTCTGGTCGTTATCGAGAAGTACTTTGTTTATGGTCTCCTTTTCTGTTTTATCGGGTTTCGTGGAAGAGAGGGGAACCGGACTCGTTCTCAAACCGTAGGAGGATTCCCTTTTCTTTACTTTTTACATATGGGACACCAAGTAAAGGGTTTCCAATATCGTCGTATATCTATCTGATCAAAAATTTCAGATTTTACTCTGTAGAAGAAAGGGGAGGGGGTCTATTATATGAGACGTCAAGACTTCCGATGTCACGTCGAATACCAGAGACCCCCCAACACCTCTGTCCCAGTGTTTTACGGAACTTCTATGAGTAACATGGGTATACTCGTTCTTATATTATCCGGTAAATTACGTGTTATCTCTGTTATTAGGACACAATACCCTTTTACTATGAATAATAAAAGTCTTAAGAAAGTATTATCATTATATTGACTTTGATAGTATCTCCTCACACAATAAAGAAGGTAATCAATTAAGAAAAGAGGTCAACATAGTCAAAACTTTGAGGAGTATCAATTTTTAACATTACCGTGTATGAGATAAGGTTGTGACAGCAAGCAGAATGAAAAGGACCACCCAAGGAACACCGAGTTCCTAAGCCTTAAGATAATTTCGTTCCCTCAGTAACACAAAATCCTTTTCTATTCAGATTTCAGTTGACCTGGGTTCTATGATTTGCGACTCCCTTTTCTTATTCTGTATCGAAGATAAGAGGTGACTCATCTCTATATTCCTTTGTTTCATGTCGGACCCCTCTATTCAGGCAGTCACCTAAGTGTACCTTGTTTGTACATAATGTCTCTTTCTTTTTCCCTTTCGAGAAACCTTCTTCCTGTAGACTAGATATCTTCAGAAGGTCTAGTCATTTCCTTCCTTCTCTTGAGGTCTACTGAACCGTTCATAAATGTTTTCCCCATTGTTCTACAAAGACTAGTCAATTGTCATCGGACCATTATACTCGAATTATTTGTTTTCCATTACTGTGATCTTTTCTTCTTTCTTTGTCACTCCCGAAACATAGAACACCCAGTCACGAAAATTCACCTCAAGTATTGTGGGTTGTCCCTGTATTCTACTAGGTGACTCATCGATTTAAAGTTCAGGATAAAAAAATTAGATAAATGTTCTTCCAATACCCAGTCCACAGTGTACTTCATGTGCTCCATTACTCACTTCTCTCAAGGAATTGTATTTCCCTTTTCTTTCTCTTATCCTGAGAGTTAATAGGAAAGTATAACTCGT
This sequence comes from Capra ibex, assembly GCA_006410555.1. Classification (NCBI taxonomy): domain Eukaryota; kingdom Metazoa; phylum Chordata; class Mammalia; order Artiodactyla; family Bovidae; genus Capra; species Capra ibex. The sequence continues at coordinate 29,591,742 of SJYO01034137.1, read as the reverse complement.
CAAATGTAACGAATGTACACGGGTCAGTTCATCTAAAGGACGTATTTATAGATCAAAATTAATTTAAGAGTTTTACTTTCACTTGTTTTTTCTTTGACCCAATTTCCATCATGTAATGACATACTTGATGGTACAAGTAATTATATTTAGTTATTTTCCTTTCTTGACTGTGTAAAAGATTAAGATCCTTTTGACAGTAGGTGTATCGTTTGAATTTTTTCGTCGGATTAGTTTAATGTCGGATCTTTGTTTTTAGTAGTCATTTTCATAAACTTTGTACTAAGTATAGGTACTAACATTTATTCTCGGGGTTCGTGTCTAAAAGGGAGTCAACTAATCCATTATCTAGATACTTCCGTAGTACTATTCCTGGGTTTTGTAATTGTTTGATTCGTTGATCCAGTACTATGTAGAGAATAAATAAAAAAAGTCATTATAAATCCGGTAAAATACGAGTTCGGTCATGAATGTTTCAAAATAATTTTAAATTATTATTTATTCCGGACACCTAACATGGTTACACTCACTGGACCAAAAGTATAAACCACAATATAATCAATATATTCTACAGTCTTGTAAACTTCCTTTGACTCACTTCCTATGTACTTTGGAGAACTGATGAAAACTTATAAAGACACTCAGATATTAATATAGTTACAATTTAAAAATTGAATTAACATTTGTAAACATTCAACTATGGAAAAGAGGAATTATTGAGGAATTTTTAAAGTAAGGTTAATTAAAATAGGAATTATTAAGGTACCTATCTCCTTGGACCTTCCGTTGTCAGGTACCCTAGAGTTTTCCCAACCAGTGTTGGATCACTGAATTGTTAAAGTAAAGAGAAATTATCGTTTTTTGTTTGTTTTTGGATACATGGTAAAAAAAGATAAGAAGGACTATATCATCTTTTACCAATTTTATTATGTATTCTTGTTAGACCTTTATTTGATTTTACACAAGAAGATAGTCTTCTTATAGTGTCTCTGTATCTTTTTCTTCGATCTTATTCATTACGTCACTCGTTCTATATGAATGTTTTTTACGTCTATAAATATTGTTCAGAATCGAAACTATGAACATTGTAAAACAAAGTTTTTAATACTGTACATCTTGAGAGAGAAAAAATCAAATTGTTTTTGTACTTGATTCCCTCTATTTAAGAGTGGTTGTTAAAAAAGAAATTATCATTATTATTAGATACCATCCCTTTGGATAAGTTTCACTAGTGGTTACCTCAACAAAGTAACTTGACTTTAAAAAAAGAAAATTGAGGTCCTAAAAAAAGAAAAAGAGTCTTAATTTTTCATTCCAGAAATTTATATCATGTTAGGGAACCTTAGGAAGGTTGTACGATCATTTGGATCGACTAACGGTACATGTGTACAGTTTTTAACAGGATGAAAGAGGTTCCATATCCAAATATTATCGATATACGTACGGTTGAGTTCCCCTGAACTCGGTATCGAAACTCCTGTCATAAGTGTTATACTCTCAGTTAAACTAAAATCGTTTTGTCCAAATAGCCAGTGTAATCAACAATTAGACTGAAAATAACCAAACCATCATAGGGAACATAAATTATACATTTAAACAGAACCAACATAAGAACCTATTGTCGATATTCGTCTACCTCGAATATGGATCGAGAACCAAGTATTTATGAAACTACAACAACAAGTCAGTGATTCAGTACAGGTTGAGAAAGACTGGGGTGCCTGATGTCGTACGGTTTGGAGCGACAGGAAGTGATAGAGAACGTTAAACGAGTTTGAGTACAGACAACTCAATCACTACGATAGGTTAGTAGAGTAAGAAACAACGAGGGAAGAGGACGGGAGTTAGAAAGGGTCGTAGTCTCAGAAAAGGTTACTCAATCGAGAAACGAGGTTTCAAAACCTCAAAGTGGAAGTCGTAGTTATGAGAGTTACTTATAAGCCCCAACTAAATGAAATCTTAACTGAGCAAATTAAGGAGTTCTTGGGAGTTCTCAAGAGGTCCTGGTGTTAAGTTTTTGTAGTTAAGAAGTCACGGGTTAGAAGAAATACCAGGTTGAGTGTAGGCATGTACAGATAACCTTTTTGGTATCGAAACTGATACACCAGGAAACAGTTGTTTCACTACAGAGACGAAAAATTATACGACAGATTCAAACAGTATCCAAAGGAAGGTCCCTTGTTCACAGAAAATTAAAGTACTGACGTCAGTCGTAGGTCACTAAAACCTCGGGTTCTTATATTTTAGACGGTGATAAAGATGGAAAAGGGGTAGATAAACGGTACTTCACTACCCTGGTCTACGGTACTAGAAGCAAAAGACTTACATCTGAAAATCCGGTCGAAAAAGTGAAAAGGAGAAAGAGGGAGTAGTTCTCCAAGAAATCAAGGAGAAGTGAAAGACGGTAATCTCACTACCATAGACGTATAGACTCTAACAACTATAAAGAATTTATGGATTCATTGTAATAATATTTTTAGTAACTTCAATTATGAGTTTTAGGTTCTTCAAAAAATTTTTAATAAATCTCCCCCGGTGTGTAATGAGAAGGAAACACCGAGTCGACCATTTCTTAGACGGACATTACACCCTCTGGACCCAAGCTAGGGACCCAACCCTTCTAGGGGACCTCTTCCCTTTCCGATGAGGTCATAAGACCGGACCTCTTAAGGTACCTGACATCAGGTACCCCAGCGTTTCTAAACCTGTGCTGACTCGTTGAAAGTGAAAGAAAGTGTGTAATGAGTTCAAACTCTTTGTATCGGATGCAGGAATACTTACGAGGGTTTGAGACTCATTCTAAAGGGACCTTATTTAGTTGTCTATTCGTTAAACACACCCTCGTCTCTCTGTCCATCCCTCTCCTTCCTCTCTTCAGGGTAACTTTTATCTTCGTCGTGATATTATTATTGTACTATGATTTCCTCTTAAAATGGTGTGAAAACAGACAAGGTTACATGCTACCGATAGTGACTGAGGACACTACCGTAGTCAAAGCACCTATGGACTTATGTTTCTGTTTGTTTTCGTACTGGGAGTTACATTGACCTACGGTAAGGTAGTGTCCAAATGGAACGAACTTTTGAGGAGCACCAGACGTCATTCTTAAGGATTGACTTTTCTGTTATGTTGAAACACCGTCTACTTTACCGGAGTAATAACCTCTAGTTTCGAAGACCGTGACGATTACGGTTAGCACATTTCCAACGCCAATACACTAAAATTAGTCAGAGATTCATTTCTGACATTAATAAAGTCTTCTCATTGATGTTACTTCTAAAAGAATAATGTCGAACTCTATTCCAGTCCTAATCTCCCCGAACATTGTCCTAAAGAAGGGGACACAAGGGTAAAATTTTGTCCCTCCGTGTTTATAACAATGTTCCTCAATAAATGTACGTACTTCTTACATTATAGTTAGTGATGTTTTACGGACCCTTTATAATATAAAAAATACTAACGGGTTTTTATTCTTAGTAATTAGAATAGTTTAACCAACTCTCCTCTGTCTTCTTAAAGAAAACTAAACAGTCTCGAAATTGTCTAAGGAAACGACAGAAACACGAGTAAAACACCTTAGAGAAAGAAGGAGAACAAGTTATGCGAGGGTCAGAGAAAGGGTGTCGTCCAAAGTCGAAAAAAGGTTTACCGTAAGGTTGTGTGAAAGGGTCCAAGGATAGACGAAAGGTTACTGACTGTGGACCCTCTGTCTACCATGTTTACCGGGCGATATATAAACGACCTAACTACTTCTTTTGACAGTCCTTGGACTGATGTAACCGGACCACGGAAAACCGTCTTAACCGACGAGTCCTCCTTACTGTTACTGACCTTTATTAAAACTAATTTTACTAGACCTCGAACAACATAACGTTCACAATGAAAATAAGGAGGAGAAAAAAATATGAATGAGTAGGGACCTAAAAACGGAACTTTTGTAATACTCATTTAACCTGTGGTGTCGTAGAATTTTGAACCTGTATTAGGAGAGAAAGACCCTCGCGTAAAAAGGATCTTGTCTACCTGAAGTATTGAGAAGTACAGGAAGACACATGGTACTACTATGTACTATGGTATGCACCTATACCTAAACGTGTAGAGACAGTACTTGAGATAACAAGACCTTACTGTTTCTGTTTGTTAGACCGTCGGACCCATATCTCTTACTAGTGTTTCAGGATCGGAGTACAAATTTTATCTCTTTATACCTCAAGACTTTTTGTTAAGTTAAATTTTAGACGTATTAAACGGTTGAGTCTTACTTAATTAACTAAGGAATCCAGTCAATTTGGATGGTCACTCTGGACAGTTCCTTTAGTAGACACGAGTAAAGAAGTTAGTTACTGACAAATAGTTTAGCGGACGGTCTACTGACCCGGAGACGATCAGACCCACAACGGAAGGGGTCCACGAAGGATCCGGAAAGGGAAGTTGGGGAGAGAGGTCGTGAGACCTCTTAAGAGCTCAAAAGAGACCAGGACTTTGTCTACAATACGGACACGGTACAAGAGAAACGGGAAAGTGACGTATTCTAGATGTAATCGACTCTTTTCAACTCCAACGGATGTGGTACTGTGATAACTTCCAATTCGAAGGACCGAGAAGGACGTGTGTTCGGAGAAGGACTCTTGACCCTCCTCGAAAGAGTTACGCAAGTACAACACGTTTACATTCTGCAAAAACATAATGTAAAGGATTTCTCCCGAGTAGTTTGACATGTTCGAAGGCCGAGGTGTTTTGGACCAGAACTTAACGACTTAGTATACCGTCAAGATAAAAATCCAAAACTCTTTGGAGGTTTGACAAACGGTATCACCGACATGGTTAAATGTAAAGGTGATTGTCACGTGGTCCCAAGAGAAAAGAGGTGTAGGAGAGGTTGTAAGAAATAAACGTCTGAAAAACTACTATCTGCAACACTGTCTACATTCCACTATAGAGTAAAACCAAAACTACATGTACAGAGACTACTCATCTCTACAATTCATAAAGAAGTACACAGACAACCAGTAGACATGTAGAAGAAACAGAGAACTCGAGAGGACGGGTTAAAAACTAACTCAACAAATGACAAAACTATAACTCAACATATTCGATCAATATACAAAAAGTACAATTGGTGAATAACCAGTATAATAAATATTTAAGGAAGAGGTTAGGTCCTCTAACAGAAAAGTCAAACATTTACCAAAGGAAAACGACACCTTTTTGAACATTCAAATTAACCCAAGGTAAACAAACACAAAACAAAGGAAACGACATCCTCTCTCTAGGTTTTATGTAGCGACACTAAATATAGTCTCTCACAAGACGGATTTAAAAGAAGATCCAAACACCAGAACGTAAATCCGGAAATCAGCTAAACCTCAATTAAAAACATATACGACATTCTTTTACAAAATGAGAGTAAGAAAATATACACCGACAGGTCAAAAGGTACACGGTGAATACCTTCTCTAAAAAAGGAGGTAATAGACAAAAACGGAGAACACAGTGTCCAATTAACTGGTATTCATGGCTCCTAAATAAATATCCTAAATAAAGACCCAAGAAATAAGACAAGACTAGAGTACAAGACTAAGTGTACACACAAAAAACAAGTTCATAATTTAGTAAAACCATGACATCGAAACCACATATCAGACTTCAGCCCTCGTACTATGGAGGTCGAAACAACAAAAAAAGGAGTTCTAACGAAACTGTTAAGACTCCCATAAAAGTAAACAAACAAATAAACAAAAACACCGAGGTATATTTAAAATCGTAATAAAAAAGTCCAAAAGACCAAGACACTTTTGTAGTATCTATAAAAATATCCCTAACATATTTTATACATCTAACAAGACCCATCATACATGTAAAATTACTATAATTATAAAGGTTTGATTCTTGTACCAAATAGAAAGGTAATTAAATATAGTCGAAGTTATGAAAGTAGTTATAAATATCAAAAGTCTCATATCCAGGAAATGGAAGAAGCAATTCAAATAAGGATCCATAAAATAAGAAAATCTAAGTTAAAATTTGTCCTAAAAAAAAACAAACAAAAGAAAGACTACTAAGTAATAGTCACGTATCTAAAGACATATAATTAAAACGTAGGACCTTGATATGACCTAAATAAACAAGATTATCAAGAAACTACCTCTGTAAAATCCCAAAAGATATTTATGATAGTACAGTAAAAGTTTGTCACTCCAAATGAAGAAGGGAAAGTTAAACCTATGGAGAAAAAAGAATAAATAAAAGACTAAAGACACCGATCCTGACGATTATGATACAATTTCTTTTCACCGTTCTCACTTATAGGAATAGAACAAGGACTAAAGTCTCCTTTCTGAAAGTCGAAAAGAGGTAACTCATATAATCGACACGTACGTACGAGTCAACGAGTCAGTACAGGTTGAGAAACGTTGGGGTACTCGACATCGAGTGGACTGAGGAGACAGGTACCTTAAAAGGTCCGTCCTTATGACCTCGTCCAACGGTGAGGGATGAGGTTTACAATCGATATCTAAACAATATGTACCGGAAACAATACAACTCTACACAAGGGAGATATGGGTTAAACTGTTCTTAAAAATAGTACTTACCTACAACTTAAAACAGTCTACAAAGAAAACGTAGATAACTTTGTTAGTACCTTAAAAATATGAAAAAACAACCGTACCGCACAGTGTAACTAACGAAACGTACATAACTTTGCAGAAACGTAGGGTCCGTATTTAGAGGGAACTAGGACCACATACTGGGAAAAATATATAACAACTTGAACTAAACGATTATAAAACAACTTCTAAAAACGTAGACACAAATAATCTCTATGACCGAACATGAAAAGGAAATAACGTGATAGAAACAGATTAAAACCATAGTCTCGTTACGACTGGAACATAACTTATCTTACTTAAACCTTCACAAGGGAGAAGTCAAAATACTTTATTAAACTCTTCTATCCACAATCGAGAATAAATATACAAACCATATACAGGGGACACTTTGACCTGAAAACAAAAGACCCTCTGAAAAAAATTAGTGTTTAAGTTAAAGTGATGACATTAACCAGACAAGTCTGACGGATAAAGACAAAGTCCCAATCTTCTACCGTACAAAGATCTTTAAATAAGTAAAGAAGATCCAACAGAGTAAATAACCGTATATTAACAAATATCATGAGAGAAAATAAAGACAATATAAACAATACAGAAGAGAAAGTAAAGAATAAAAGAAACTCAGGAGAAATAAAATTACGTGGAGTGATTTCCGAATAGTTAAGACGAGTAGAAAAGTTTTTTTCTCTTCAACGTAACTCGAATAGAAACAAATAAGATCAAGAGATAAAATAAATAAAACAGAGACTAAAAATAATATAGGAAGGAAAACGACTAAAACCTAAAACAAGAAGATATAGACTAAGAAAATCTACCATCCAAAAAATAAACTGTAAGTAGACCAAATAACTCTATCTAGACATAACGATATTCGAAGTGAGAATCTTGTCGACAATAATATAGGGTATATGAAACTTTTCAACGTAAAAATAAAAGTAAAAAGAATTCTATAAAAGACTAAAGGATAAGCTAAAAAAGTCACTGGGTAACCCCAAAATCGTCACATAACAAATAAGAAGTGTGTAAACAACAAACTCAAAAAGGGTAAAGAAAGACATTAATCTAAAGATCAAAGTATATCAATATCAGTCTTTTTTACGAACCATATCAAAGGTAGGGGAATTTAAACTCTGAATAAAACCCTGGATCTTACACTAGACGAGACCCCTTTTAAAGTACACGGGAACTTTTCTTATACATAAGATAACGAAAACCTATCTTGTAGGAAGTCTACAGATAATTCAGGTTAACCAGATTGAACAGTAAATTCTGATGATAAAGGAATGTATAAAAGATAGACCTACTAGATAAGTAACTACATTCCCTTCACAATTTCAGATGATATTAACTTAATAACAGTTAAAGAGGAAAAGACAGATAATTATAAACGAAATATATAAATACACGAGGATACGTCCATATATATATAATTGTTCACAATACAGGGGAAGAACATAACTAGGGTCATAGTAATATGTTACGTGAAAAAAAAAAACAGAAAACAATATATGAAGTAAAATTTTATGTGAAACAGACTATCCTCGAAATGATCGGATCGAAAGATCAGTAAAGGCAAATGTACTTTATTAGTAAAGGATCCCGAAGGGAGTATCGACTCCCATTTCTTAGACGGACGTTACGTCCTTTGGGGCTAAACTAAGGACCCAACCCTTCTAGGTGACCTCTTCCTTATCCGATGGGTAAGGTCATAAAACCCCGGAAGGAACACCGAGTCGACCATCATTTCTTAGGTAAACGTTACACCCTCTGGACCCAAACTACGGACCCAACCCTTCTAGAGGACTTCTTCCCTTTCCGATGGGAGAGGTCATAAGACCGAAACTCTTAAGGTACCTGATGTCAGGTACCCCAGTGTTTCTCCACCGGTGCTGACTCGGTAAAGGTGAAAGTGAAAGTTAGTAAAAGACAGGGAAGTGAAAGTTAAAAAAACACACAGAAAATCGAGACTGTACTCAGAAAACATAGAATATCGTATGTCTACCCAGAAAAAAAAAAAAAAATTAGATAAGTCAATGGGGTACTGAAAACTAACCTTGTTAATAAGATAACTGTAAACTTCACTAAGAACTATCAAAAAACAGTAACACAATGAACAAAAGACCAACAAAAACACCAAAAGACAAAAAGAAGAAAATCAAAGAAGGGAATGTCAAACTACTAAAGGAAATCACGATAAGAAAACAAAAGAGATCAAAAACACATAGATTACATACAAAGACTAAACACCAATGGTACCCTAAGTGTATCCAACCGGACACAGAAGAACAAAATTTGACCATGAGTAAACTTAAGTTTGTGTAAGATTCTCTAGATGCAAAAAAAGAGGGGAGGCGTGTAGAATACAAAAAGTACAGTATCAAACGTAGAAGTACAAATAGTGAAGTGACAAATAAAATCAATATCGACTACAATATTACAAAAAGAAAATGAGAACATAGTGGAATAAAGTCACCAATTAGATGTTGGAAGGGACAAATAAGTCGAAAAGAATATCTAAGAAGAACAACAACAGGAAAGGTGAATCTCTTCTGAAAAGTTGTAAAAGAAAGTCCTATCAAAATCATAACTAGTTGAGAAAAACAAAAAGAGGAGACTCTTCAAGAAACAGAGAGAAAGTTAAGATTTACTATTAGAACGACTCACTCATAGGATCCAACGTCTAAAAAGGGAAAGTCGTCAGATTAATATAGTACAGTAAAGGAAGATCGGTCGTTTCAAAAACGTCTTTTCGGTCGATCACCGGAATACCCACAGGAGAACGTACACTAAGAAACAGAGAACTCCGGAAATATTAAGAGAAATTCAAGACGGTAAAATTAATACTATCCAGAAACACGATTAGACAAACATAGTAAAACAAACCCGAGAAGACACGAAGGACATGGACCTATACAAAAGAAGAAGTCCAAACTCTTTAAAAGTTGGAATTAAAGTAGTTTATTTAAAAGTCAGGAGAAGAGAGAGAAGAGGAAAACTCAGGGGATATTACAATTACAACTATCCAAACTACAACAGTCTATCCAGGGAATTTGGTAATATTAAATTAAAAAAAAGGAAAAATTATAAGACTAAAAGTAACAAGAGAAAAGGTCTAGTGAAAGTGTAAAAAAGACATAGTGAATGAAACCACAATCAAGGTAGATCACACAAAAAATAAAATGAATATCAGAAACAAGACTGTACAAGAAAAAATATAAAAGATCAAAGGAAGAAAGATCAAAGAACAATTTCAAAGACGAAGAAAAGAGATCAAGTCAATCGAATCGTAAGAATAGGAACGATCGTAGGTTACGAAACTTGAGAAATATACCTTTTAATAAAAAAAGAGAAAAAAAGTCCATAAAAGAGATCAAAATAAGTAAACTTTATTAAGTAAACAGAAGACTAAAACGAATACTTAAAAGAGACTGAGACACTTTAATCCATTTTGTCAACGGAGAGGGTCAGAATTACCACACAGAACACACCCACGACAGAAGGGGGTCTCACATGACCGAGAAACAACCACACTCAATCCCGACCTATAACTCCCAGTTCTTGGTCTTAGTCCACACTCGGTTCCAAATAGGATAGGAGTCACCGAGTTTCCACCCAGGGTTCCACGATCTCGTCTTAGGGACTCCGAACTAAGGTTTGACCAAGACAAGGGAGATCTACACGTGAGAGGGGTGATGGTCGATACTATAGAAGCAGGATATCCCTTCGTCACGACCTTGTTCTACCCGACGTCACCCGTGACCCATACCCGATCCTACGTACAACACGTCAGAGTAGTGTAGTCAGTCTCAAGGTCTAGAGATTGGTAAACAGTGGAGGTACTTGTCGTTATTACCGGTGAAAGAGGGGTAAACCTATAACACGATCCAGATTAGACCGAGGTAGGAGGTGTTAACCCGTGAGAGGAATTATAGTAGTCGAAAGTGGGATCACACCACTTCAGTATGGTCAATTTCATTACCTAAGGGGGACTAAGTGACGGAGGAATCCACGATCGTTACCGACAGGAACTGTGTAAGTTAGCGGCTGAAGGAGGAAGTGTCGATATATGATGGGAACGGACCTCGTGGGGAGTCGGACGACACCTCAACATAACGTCTCGTTCTCCCATTCCTCACCATGAGAAGAGTCCAACCCCGTACGTGGTTACGTCAGACTCTTTACCCGGACTCTGGAACCGTGGAAGTTAGATGAAGGAGGTACGACAAAGTCACCATTCGTTCGTCCAAAGAATATAGATCCAAAGAATGTAGAGACGAAAGTCAGGGTAACCAAAAGTTGGTCGATTCACCTGAGTAAAGGGGTCACAACCTGGTGTCCCGAACCCACGGGTTATACACTAAGTACGGTGTATGGTGGGTCCATCTTAGAGGTTCGACATTATAAGGGGAGATGAAAACACAGTGGAACATCCCCGTGACCTGGGTTGGAGTAGGGAAAACGGAGAAGGGTGTACTAAAACATAACAAGATAGATTATCGAAACAACATATTCTGAGAAAGACGATCAGAGTTCATACAAAAGTCCACTCTTAACGACGTGCACATTTATATAAGAAGTTCATGAGTACCACCCTCAACTCAAGGTATAAGAAGACGGGGGGGTAGAACGTTTGGAGAGAGTGGAGACGGTTGTCAAAAAAAGTCACAAAACATTTTCGGGTTCTATTTTCGTGTGTTCATAAATATTTGTTGTCTATACACAAGGAACATCAAGGTCTCTAACCTTTAGGATCTAGTCCCATGGTTGTACCAGTCCAAGATCACTCTTGGGAGAAGAACGGATGTCTGACGGTTGAAGAGGAACATTGGAGTATTATACTTCTCGTCTCTCTCTCTTCCGTTCGAGAGACGATAGAGTACATTTCTACGATTAGGGTAAGTACTTCCGAGGTGGAAGTATTGTAGTAGATTAAAATTAGTGGAGTGTTTCGGACTGGACCTACCTGTAACCGAAAGTTGTATTCTTAAAGTTTGTAAGTTAGACATTGAATATGGTAAAAAATCCTTTCGTGTTGATGAGTGATCGACCTACAGATCTAAAAAAACAGAACGAGAACGATGACTCTATTTCACAAAGGGACATGGGTTTATTGAACAAGACGAGAAGAAGTACTGACATTGTGACCGATGTACGTTTTAATACACCATTACCTCCAAAATAAATCACGAGGACATAAAAGGGTCTATGGGATACGAACGAACACGAATTCGTATAACACAAAGTCTTCTTCCTCCTTGGTTTTCTGTGGACTTCGGTGGTCTAAATTACCGTTTCAAAGTCTGGGGGTCACTGACCCGCTGTCTCGAACGACAATCGTCATCTGAACCTCGTATCGTCGGTAGTAGAGTTGACATAAAAGACAATCACTTCAATGTGACTGTCTTTTATGTCGACAGACCTATCGACATAAACTTCACACCCCCCACCCCTACTCGAGGTTATTGAGAGTACAGAAACTGTTAGTGTCGTTTAGTTCCCTAGTATTGGACTGTCATTCTTAATCGGACACCCTACAATCAAGACGTGGTACGAGAGACGAGATACAAAGGAATTCTTCGAGTGTCTTGTAAAAGGTGTACCGTAGGAAGACACACCGAAAGAAAGGACGACATAGATATTGACCACCTTTATCGGGTACGGAAAGTTAAAAGACAACGAGAAACGAAACATTATTTTTAACAACGAAAGACGAACCAATCCGAGAACTAGAATACAATAAGGGTTTCCGAAAACCGTAGGGAACCAATTTCGGGCATAAAAAAATCTAAGAAGAATAAATAAAGACGAGGTTTAAGTTTCGATACAACCACGATTTCGGTAAATATATCTCTGTCCGACGGGGAAAGGAATCGACATCCTTTGATACAACTTATGTGTTCTCAAAGAAACGACCCTAAGTTATTGGGGAGAGAAGCATACAGTGGGTGGGTATGACGTGGGAATCTAGGGTCTTTAGTGAAGACGTCAAACAAATGTCTTTGGACGGAAAACCCCAAGTCGTGATACAGAAACTCCTACTCATGAATTACAAAAGGTTTGTCTAAGGTTGTTCCTTTTGTTCGTATAGTTAAGAATAATCCTAAAACCACCCACTAATACTCATTTATACGGTAATCACGATGTCGTCAATGGAGGATTCAAAAGAGTGAAAAACCAAAAGGAAACCTGAGTAAAGTACATGGGTGACACCGACCGTATTATCTAGTAAAATCAGTTACTCGTAGGAAAGACCGTAGGAAGGTCACTATGTTGAGTAAGGGACAATCAGAAAGAGGTTTTGTTGGAACATTATGACACTGAACCCGTGGATCATGACCCTTCACTTTTATCCTGATGTCAGAAGGTACAGTAACTAGAACATCTTGGACGTAAAAACCTGTGATCCTTTACCCTTTCTTGATGCGTGTGTCTGTCTAATGGGATGTTAATCTGAGTGACGTGGTAAATTAAGAAGTGTCCATTTTATAAAATTACATTTACTCTACTGTGTGTCCCGACCTTGTTTTTTCTGTATAAATCGTCTCAAAGAGAAAAGAGTCTCAGGGGTCCCGTCTGTACACCGACGTCACTGTAACGGGTGTGTTTCATCCCAAAATGGTTTCCACTTTTTGAGATAAGAACGGTGTGGTTACAGAAGATAAAAACTCTGAATGTAGAGGTAGATCTTCTTTAATACGATTTTTTATAAGTGATGTTCCATTTCCTTACAAAATCTTGTAGTCCGAGAACATCAAGAGGTTTGTTTGAACTTCCGTCACTCTGGTGTACTATCGACTCCACGTTCTCGTCTAAGTCACAGGTCCACAAAGACTTATATGGAGATGAAGACTAAAAAGTATTCAGATCTTTCAAATGAAGGGAGTTGTCTCTTTTTAAAGGGCGTAGGTTTACCATTGGTATTATAAAAAAAGGAGTAGTTTTATAAGTGGTGACACTGGAGACGTAAGAATCTCTTAATATAAGTCAAAAAGTGAATAGAAATCTTTTAACTTCCTTTCCCTACATGGTTGTCACTGAGTCTACCATTTCTTAGGTGGACGTCCTTTGGACCCGAGTTAGGGACCCAACCCTTCTAGGGGACCTCTTCCCTTGCCGATAAGTAAGGTCATGAAAACGGAACTCTTCAGGTACCTGACTCCTCAGACCGTCCTATGTCCGATGTCCGATGTTAGGTACCCCGGCGTTTCTCAGTCTGTGTTGACTGGTTGATTGTGAAATGTTTTGACTTCCTTTCCCTATATGGACGTCAGTGAGACATTAGGAGAGTCACTAAAACTAGGAGTCCTTGAATTTCCTCTTATTTCACCGTTTCATCTTACCTACTTATTAAGGCGTAGTCATTTTACGTTACATCGTACCCACTATTAAGATGGCTCTCAATATTTAACCTTGAGACCTAGGTGGTCTTTTCAGAGTCAAGACAATGGAAGAGGTGTCTATGAGAACGGAAGAAAAAGAGAAGTAACAAAAGGAAGGGCAAGGGTATGTAACTTCTCTGATAAACTAGTTGTGAATGATTCTTGAGAGACGTTTTTGAATTATCGAGAATAGAAAAATTCTTTTAAAGTAAACTTCTGCTAAGAGATGCAGGAATTCTCTACATCGTCTAAGTCACACCCCCAACCCCCCTTCCCCCACCACCGAGGAGATCTCGGTAAAGGTGTAATAGAAACTGTTTTAGTTGGGTTAGCCAAGTCTCTTCATTATAAGTCTCGAGGTCCGACACCGAGTACTTAGTTAGAAGAGTAGGACAACTCTGAAGTAACGTAAATCCCTACAGGTACCCTAGGTCAAGATAGGTCGCTATACCGACGACTCGATCTGTATCCATTCACAAATCTCTTTTAAAAACGGACACGGAGAATTGATTTACCTGTGTTAAGGACTGAATTTTGGGAAAGAGGGAAGGGGAAGAAAAACTAACTTACGTCTGTAATTTGATTGTGATGTTGTCGGCAGAACTCTAGTACTACACTTTGTTATTCTCTACCGGTCTAATTAGTGTCTCTACGGTCGGTCGAGACTACAGTATTCGGGGGATTTGTTACGTTAATCGTCGTAGGGACCTCTGTAAAATGTACATCTTTATCGAAAGTAATAAATCGCAAGTAACGGTTTACCAAAGATCTACTATGTACCACGGAAGATAAATTTTCTAATTTGGCTATTAAGTTATTATATGTGGGTAATCACTTGTGGGTCCGACCTATCCCTATTTGAACTATTCTTGGACTCTTTGAGTTCGAGGAGAGTTCTTTGTCTTAAATTTATTTAGTTCCCCTTTTAACTTAATGGACACATCTCAATAGATGGAGTATTTATTGAACAGAATCTTATTTGAGAAATCCCGTTAATAACGGATTTAATCTGTGAATTTTTATAAGGTAATAAAATCTTAATCAGGTACTTCCAAGACATCAGAAGATCATAAACCTTCTTCATTACCCGTCGCGTGGGTCGAACACCAAAGTTTCTACATACTGGGGGACGGAAACCTCTTCTGTTCCCCAACGACGACCTTTTAATTAGGAAAACAAAGGGACACAGAGGGGGTCTGGTTCCCCCCATTGACTCGATAAGAAAATAGTGTAAAGAGAGGTACTGGAGGACCAAAAGTGTCAATAAACGTTTCTTTAGTAGTCAATCTCTACTTACACCGTCATTTCACCTGTAAGTGACAACCAAAGAGACGGAAAATGGGAAATGAGTTCTTGACCTATCCCTTTCTCGTACTCATGTTCCTATTCTTTCACAATCTTCCTTGGACACATTTTGTCCTTTATTATTTTCCTTTACTATCCTCTTATTTTCTCCACTCCTTAACACTCCAAAAGAAGTAAAAACACTCCCTCTCAGAGGTTTCTCAAAAGACTTCTATTCGACTTCTCTCCTGTTCCCTACAATTCTTTATAAGGTACGCTGAAGGGACCACCGGGCCACCAATTCTTAGGTGGACAGTCACGTCCCCTGTTCCCTAGTTAGAGATCAGATCCTTCTAGGGTGTACGGAGTCTCGTTGATTCGGACACGTAGCGTTGATGACTCGGGTAGGTGGTGTTGATGATTTCGAACACGTGGGATCTTGGGTACGAGGTGTCGTTCCCTTCGGTGACGTTACTCTTTGGGTAACGAGTCGTTACTTCTGGGTCACGTCGGTTTTTTTTTAAAAAAAGTACTTGATAAACAAACCTCTTAGTGTCAGAACTTCTAAATTTCTTTTATAAACTCAATGAAGATTCAAACCTTCGACTGACAAAAGGAATTACGTTATGGTATACTATGTCTTAATGTGTCCGAATATTAGTAGGTAGGTATAAAATTTTAGATTGTAGATCTATATATGTACTTTACCATTAATTACTGGGTCCGGTTATTAAGTCAAGTCAAGTCAGTGAGTAGGTACAGACTGAGAAACGGTGGGATACTTAGTGTCGTGCGGTCCGGAGGTACAGGTAGTGGTGGAGGGTCTCAAATGAGTTTGAGTACAGGTAGCTCAGCCACTACGGTAGGTCGATAGAGTAGGAGACAGCAGGGGAAGAAGAGGACGGGGGTTAGGGAAGGTCGTAGTCTCAGAAAAGGTTACTCAGTTAAGAAGCGTACTCCACCGGTTTCATAACCTCAAAGTCGAAGTTGTAATCAGGAAGGTCACTTGTGGGTCCTGGAAATGTTACCTGACCAATCTAGAGGAACGTCAGGTTCCCTGAGAGCACTCAGAAGAGGGTGTCGTGTCAAGTTTTCGTAGTTAAGAAACCATAATTCGAAAGAAGTTCAGGTCGAGAGTGAAGGTATGTACTGGTGACCTTTTTATCGGAACTGATCTACCGGGAAACAACCGTTTCATTACAGAGACGAAAAATTACACGATAGACGACGACGATGACGACGATTCAGCGAAGTCAGCACAGGCTGAGACACACTGTGGTATCCGCCGTCGGGTGGTCCGAGGGGTTAGGGACCCTAAGAGGTCCGTTTTTATGACCTCACCCAACGGTAAAGGAAGAGGTTACGTATTTTAACTTTTCACTTTCACTTCAATGAGTCAGCACAGGCTGAGGATCACTGGGGTACCTGACGTTGGATGGTCCAAGGAGATCCAACCAGTATTAGAAAGAAGGTTCCTCATTCTCAGAAAATTAAAGTACCGACGTCAGTGGTAGACGTCACTAAAACCTCGGGCTTTTTTATTTCAGACTGTGACAAAGGTGACAAAGGAGCAGATAAAGGGTACTTCACTTCCCTGATCTACGGTACTAGAATCAAAAGACTTTCAACTCTAAATTCGGTTGAGAAAGTGAGAGGAGAAAGTGAAAGTAGTTGTCCGAGAAATCAGGGAGATGTGAAAGACGGTATTCACACCATAGTGGACGTATAGACTCCAATAACTATAAAGAGGACCATCAGAACTAAGGTCGAACACGAAGAAGGTCGGGTCACAAAGAGTAATACATGAGACGTATATTCAATTTATTCGTTCCACTGTTGTTTATCGGAACTGCATGAGGAAAAGGATATACCTTGGTCAGACAACAAGGTACAGATCAAGATTTACAACGAAGGACTGGACGTATGTCTAAAGAGTTCTCCGTCCAATCCACCAGACCATAAAGGTAGAGAAAGTCTTAAAAGGTGTCAACTAACACTAGGTGTGTCAGTTTCCGAAACCGTATCAACTATTTCGTCTTTGTCTACAAAAAGACCTTGAGAGAACGAAAAAGGTACTAGGTCGTCTACAACCGTTAAACTAGAGACCAAGGAGACGGAAAAGATTTTGGTCGAACTTGTAGACCTTCAAGTACTAAGTAAATAACGACTTCGGACCGAACCTCTTAAAACTCGTAATGAAATGATCGTACACCTTACTCACGTAAACACACCATCAAACTCGTAAGAAACCGTAACGGAAAGAAACTCTTACCTTATTTTGACTGGAAAAGGTCAGGACACCGGTGACGACTCATAAGGTTTAAACGACCGTATAAACGGTCGTTTATACACGTCGTGAAAGTGTCGTAGTAGAAAGTCCTAAACTTTAAAGGGGCGACCTTAAGGTAGTGGAGGTGATCGAAACAAGCGTCACTACGAAAGATTCCGGGTGAACTGAAGTGTAAGGTTCTACAGACCGAGATCCACTCACTAGTGTGGTATCATTAATAGACCCAACACTTCTAGAAAAAACATGTCAAGAAGACACACAAGAACGGTGGTGAAGAATTATAGAAGACGAAGAAAATCCAGGTATGGTAAAGACAGGAATAGTTCGGGTAGAAACGTACTTTACAAGGGAACCATAGAGATTAAAAGAACTTCTCTAGATATCAGAAAGGGTAAGAAAAGAAAAGGAGATAAAGAAACGTAACTAGTGACTCCTTCCGAAAGAATAGAGAGGAACGTTAAGCAACCTTGAGACGTAAGTCTACGCATATAGAAAGGAAAAGAGGAAACGAAAAGTGACGAGAAGAAAAGTGTCGATAAACATTCCGGAGGGGTCTGTCGGTAAAACGAAAAAACGTAAAAAAGGGTACCCCTACCAGAACTAGGGACAGAGGACGTGTTACAGTGCTTGGAGGTAGGTATCAAGTAGTCCGTGAGATAGATAGTCTAGATCAAGGAATTTAGATAAAGAGTGAAGGTGATATATTAACATTCCCTAAACTAAATCCAGTATGGACTTACCAGATCACCAAAAGGGATGAAACAGGTTAAACTCAGACTTAAACCGTTATTCCTCAAGTACTAGACTCGGTGTCAGTCGAGGACCAGAACAAAAACAACGGACATATCTCGAAGAGGTAGAAACCGACGTTTCTTATATTAGTTAGACTAAAGTCACAACTGGTAGACCACTACAGGTACACATCTCAGAAGAGAACACAACAACCTTCTTCCGCAAACGATACTAGTCACACAAGAGAACGGGTTTGAGATAACCGGAAACGGGATGAAGTAAGGCGTAAGGTTCCGGTTTAAACGGACAATGAGATCCACAAAGAACTGAAGGATGAAAACGCAAGGTCAGGGAATATTACTTTTCCTGTAGAAAAAACCCACAGTCAAGATTTTCCAGAACCTCCAGAAGTATCTTGGTAAGTTGAAGTCGAAGAAGTCGTAATGACCAACCCCGTATCCGAACCTAATGAGACTATAACTTACCAAACGGAACCTTTGTTTGTCTCTAGTAAGACAGTAAAAAACTCTAACATAGGTTCATGACGTAAAGTCTGAGAAACAACTAGTACTACCGATGAGGTAAAGAAGATTCTCTAAGGACGGGTGTCATCATCTATATTACCAGTAAACTCAATTTAAGTGGGGAAGGTCAGGTAAAATCAAACGACTAAGGATCTTACAACTGTAGATGAGAACGGTAGAGGACAAACTTGTGAAGGTTAAACGGAACTAAGTACCTGGATTGTAAGGTCCAATGATACGTTATAACGAGAAATGTAGTAGTCTGGAACGAAGATAGTGGTCAGTGTAGGTGTTGACCCATAACAAAAACGAAACCGAGGTAGGGAAGTAAGAAAGACCTCAATAAAGAGGTGACTGGAGGTCATCGTATAACCCGTGGATGACTGGAC